>OY804600.1:53144164-53647599 GCA_963680895.1 Fragum sueziense | reverse complement strand
TAACAAGCTTTACTAACAATGTGTGTCCTTTTCCTACCCTATTTCAGCAGACGGTCATTTTCACATTCCAGACCATGACCCACGACCTCCGCCAGTGATCAAGATCGGGCCCCAGAATCAGACCCTGCCCGCCAACACTGTCGGACTAATGAGATGTATTGTCGGCGGTGATCCACACCCGATTGTACGCTGGTACAAAGATGGCCGACCTGTTGCCATGACACAGCCAAGGTTCACGCTTCTCAGTTCTGGAACATTACAAATATCAGGTAAATGGACCTTAAAAATAATGCATTTAAAAATCAGCCCTATAAATTAGCGATGATCTGGTAAAAGGGCCCTTTATTTAAGAATAAGCCATTTTAAACAACCATGTTTCCTGAATACGCTGTAGTCAAAGGCAATCTCATAAGGATCCATGCTGCTGTTTAAGTCAGTACAGATCATGAAGAAGATATGCACAGGCTAATTTGGATCCATGATGGTTTCCAATGCTATAAGTACTCTTTTTCCAGATCCTGGCTCATGAATATTTCAGATAGTAATTGTTAGTGTTAGCAATTTCCTTCATTTTGCTTCTTTGAAATAAGAAAAAAATGATAATTTATTTGCAATTTCAAGAAACTGCGCCCAAATCGATGAAAAATCCAATTTTTCAACACTTTTACTGAAATCCAAGTCAAATGTTTCTCATTTTGAGCATCTTGTATTGGTGAAGTGGCAGTTTTATAATATCCTCAAATTCATGCAGTATTATGTTTTTATTCCAGATTTGATGGTCCAGGATTCAGGGACATACACATGTAAAGCCATCAGTGAGACAGGAGAAACTAGCTGGAGCTCTTTTCTTATTGTTGATAGTAAGTATTGAAATATCAGAATACTCAGTTACATCTATAATGTAATGTGCATTCTCTTGTTTGGACTGATCAAAGTTGAAGAAATCTGTGCAAAAAACTCTAAGTTGGAAATTAAGTAATCTATAATTAAAGAAAATCTAACACCTGCTTGTTGACTATTTAAAATTATTTTACAATTATTATACTGAACCTAAAAGATAATTTTCATAAGTGAAAAATATTTTGCTTCATGTAAAGATTAATCTAACATGGAGCAAAAATATTTATCAGTAAAAAAGTTATGATTATCCGGTTCACCCAGAATGTAAGTCTTTTCGTGTTCATCTAAACCTGTCTTTATCATTCTAGGTGATGGAAGACTGACGCCAGTCCGGTCAGCTGCGGTGGCTTCACTCCCAGATCCCCCGACGCAGCCAGTGGTCAGCGATGTTACAGACACGTCCGTCCATCTGTCCTGGGCGCCTGGTGTGCAGACGGGACCATCACCAGTGTTTGCCTTCCATGTACAGTACTTCGGATACCAAACCACGGATGTAAGTTGTCTTTAGCTAAACATTCAATCTTTTGATTTGTTAACACATTTTGACACTATAAACTAATCGCAATTGAGGGGTTTTGCGGGAAATCACCAATTGAACTAAACTAAACAGGATTGAAGATTTTATGGGAAAGATACTACTTTTTCATTACATCTACAACTGTCATATCAGAAAAAGTTCAGTGATATACCAGTTTGTGCCTAACAACATCATTTATTACTAACAAGCTAAAAAGGTTAGCCAACTTGTTAAATTCTTTCTGTACCATTGACATTGTTATCAAATGATAAAACTTTTTTTGATAATCTTTTTTTGCCAGAGTTGGGTGACAGCTAACAGTTACGTAAAGAGAGAAAGTTACACTGTCGACAAACTTCGTCCTAACACGTCATACGTTTTTGTGGTCCGAGCAATCAACAGTCAGGGAATGGGACCACCAAGTATACACTCGGAGCCAATCAGAACACTAGGTAAGAATTGTTAGTTGTATTTTCATTTGTTAAAAACTTTGTCCGAACACATTAAACATGTTTGTGGTACGTGCTATCAACAGCCATGGAATGGTACCTCCAAGTATACATTCTGAACCGATCAGGACACTGCATGGGTAAGAATTGTCTGTTGTATTTAGTAATTCGTCTCACAGGTCCAAAGTTTGAGGGCATGTTGTAAAATTATTACTTTTCTGTTCATGCATTTGATGTTAGATGACATTTACTTGATGAGGACATCATCAAGAAGTTTACAAGATAAGACTGTTGGTGTTACACTCACTCATTGACATTAATTATTGTTTTACTGATACATTCTGTTGAAATGCTTTTGAGCCTTTGAGCTTATGAAACTAAGCTTTTCCCAAACAGGACCTGGTCTAGACGCCCATAGTAGAAATGGCTTTGGAAAACATTGAGACAAAAGAAGAAAATGCTGATAACCAGCATTTTCTCCTTTTGCCTAAATATTTCTTGTGCTATATTAATATGAATATAGGCAAAGCCTATACACAGGCGAAGCAAACATAAATCTATCTAGATGACATAATATGCTACTTTCTTACATTGTCAAATGGCAACTTCTGAACAGTCGCTTATCTGTCTTCAAGTAAAAGAGAGGAAAGGGTTAAATAATGAGAGGCTATGATTGCGATTGTTTTGGTTAAAAGAAGAATGATAAGAGCAATGTCACAGTGCTTTCATGTCTTTATGATCAAGTGGTCAAAATTCTAAAAACTAGGGAAATGTTTTGAGAGAAAATGTTTTGCTGATATATTCTAATTAGAATGTCTTCTTTCCCCTCCATTTTCATCAATTAGGCTATCATGAGTTCTGAGTCACCTTGAAAAGTGTATTGTAGTTTTTAATGCCAATTGGGAAAGGGTTAAAACGGCGTATCCGTGTCGATTAAATAACGGGACGCGTAGACAGAAATGTACCATTGCGTCGTATTAAAAACCCCGCGCGAGTGCGCGTGACATTTTGCGCAAATATATTGATGACGTCATTTTGTGTCATAAAACGCCGTGGATACGAAACTTGTATATTTCTTTGCCATATCTTATTTAGATGTTGTACAAACGCATTTCACCGTTATTGAAACGGAATTTTACGAGAAATTTTGGTGGGTGATGTTTTTATTAACTTTTGTTATATATTTTCCCATAAGACAACGTAAAGTTGACTGGTCATCAAACAGTGGATTTAGGGACCAGGAAAACGGCAACCGGAAGTAGTTGTCGAGAGTTAGTCTACGAATGCCCCATGAAAATAAAAACAAAATGGCCGCAACAAAGTTGTATGGGTATGTCAATATTTGTCATCATAATTACCCGTGACCTATAGGCGGGCTTCGCCCGTATTATACACAAATCCTACCATTACATAGATCCAGTAGGTCAGCTTCTGCAGCTTTCAAATTGAATCACCCTGAAATTTGGAAAGGGTTAAGCCATATTTACCAATCGGTATATCATTTACTTGTCTATGATTTCCAGCCAAGATGCCGGACAAGCAGAACCCTGATATATTGACAGAAAAGGATATTGAACGTAAGCTGAACGGTCAGGTGGTGGAGTTAGTTAACACACAGAGTCTCAACTCATCAGCTATCAGTATTACATGGAGGGTATGTATAGGATGATTTATGTCTGTTGTTTTGTCTGTCTGTATGAATGTTTTGTATGAACGTAAACTGCATGGTCAGGTTGTAGAGTTAGTCAACACACAGAGTCTAAACTCATCGGCTATCAGCATTACATGGAGGGTATGTATAGGATGATTTATATCTGTTGTTATGTCTGTCTGTATGAATGTTTGTGACACAGACAGGGTGTGGACACAAAGTCTCAACTCATCAGCTATCAGTATCACATGGAGGGTATGTATAGGATGATTTATGTCTGTTGTTATGTCTGTCTGTATGAATGTTTGTGACACAGACAGGGTGTGGACACAGAGTCTCAACTCATCGGCTATCAGCATCACTTGGAGGGTGAGTGGAAATGTGAATAAAGTTATATCTTCTATTGAGTAAGATTAGAGTAAGAACATAAGCCTGTAGAATATATTGTTCATAGATCAGATTATTGTTGTCAATTGGTAGGCAAAAGCAACTTTCTCATGATAAGTACAACCCCATTTTCAGTAGCTATAGACAAGATTATATCATGAATTCAGAGCTACAAATAAGTCGAGATAAAGACATTCTTACGTTGTTATTTCGATTCCAAACCTTATGTTTGGGTGAATTGTCTGAATGAGACTATTCCAATGAGTACCCAAAACATAAAGTTTGCTGAACAAGAAATTAAATTTTGCTTTTTGAAAAGACTTAGAATCCCCCCACCTCTTTTCTATAGCTCTGTGAATGCGAAGGTCAGTCATAGATTGCTCTTGGATAAGTAGACTTAAAATCATTTCTGCTTGTATTTCATTCAAATTATAAAAAATCATATCTAATGCAAGGTATTTTCTTCCCATAGGTGTTGAAGTCTGATGACATAATTGAGGGATTTGAGATTGAGTATCGTAACATTCTGGACATCCGGAGACTAGATTACGGCAAGGTGTACCGTGTGAGAGTACCCCCAACCTTCACGACGTACACGCTGACCGGGCTGACGAGTTACAGCTGGTACGAACTGTGTGTGCTTGCCTTCAGTCACAAGGTCAAGTCTAGATGTAGCAGTCCCGTGAAAGTACAGACCGCAGAAAATTGTAAGTATTTATTCACTGGGACTTAGCTTTAGATATTTACTTTGTGACAATTTTATGTAAATGGAGAAAATGAAGCTAAGATATCACAAATATACTTAACCCTTTCACTGCCATAGGCGACTTTTGTCGACTATAGGGGGTCCCTGCCATAGGCGACTTTTGTCGACAAATTTATGGGGACGAAATATATAAGTACCAACAACATAAAAAAGAAAAAAATATTGTCATTTCATAAATTACCTTTAAATTTTGGTCACATATAGGTGCTAAATTTGTCTGTATGTGCTGAAAATATGAAAGGAATCCATCAAATGAGTCAAAAGTTATGCATGTTTTTGTGAACAGGGTACCGATTCTTGGAAATTTCTTCGAATTAATTCAGCAGTGAGAAACACATCCGAAAAAAATATTTGGCAGTGAAAGGGTTAAAAGATAATCATATATAATTAGTACAATCAATGGCAAAAATGTTTTAACTTCATTTCTGGAGCTTGCAGTACAATGCCCCAGTTCATTAAAAGTTTTTATGTGCTACATGAATGTTTATGCATATCCATACTTTCTATTGTAGATACGCCAAGTCCACCAGAAGTTGTTGTCGTTGAGAGAATGACAGACAGTAGTGTATCAGTATCATGGAAACCTCCAAATATGAACAAGGGACGATATATAGTCACCGGATACCAGGTGAGGTCTTAAGTCATCTATGTTTAGTCTTTCTTTTTAGTCCCATAATAATCCATGGCCGCAGCCATAGTGCAGTTGGTAGTGCATCAGACTCGATCACTCTCTTAACCCTTTCCCAAACGACAAAATTTTAGGATAATCCACTTCATAAACTACCACAAAAGACAAGATGGATGTTATTAAAGATAGGATTTGTGTAAAATATGGCATAGAAAATATTGAGACAAAAGGAGAAACTGCTGGTTATCAGCAGTTTCTTCTTTTGTCTCAATGTTTTTCCAAGCCATTTCTACAAGGGACGTCAAAACCAGGTCTTGTTTGGGAAAGGGTTAAGGTCCCGGGTTTGATCCTTGGCTGCAGCAAATATCTGACAAAATTGTCTCCCACCAATGGTTTGATAATCATTAACCTATATAGGAAAGCAGTTGGAGCCTTGGTAAGACTATTGTAGTAGTACTGGTATGAGAAATGACAGAAATCCATGGTTAGGTGCTCCAGCCACTGCGCTATAACCATAGCAGTTAAAAAGGGCATAAAACCCCATACAATCAACCCATATAATCCGAGGGTTTGATCATTTCTTTAAAGATTTGCAGTCAAGAATTTTAAAATAAAAAAAGAAAAGGCAGGCAGACCAAAAAGAAACATGAATGATGAAGATAATGGTATACGACTATAGTACATGTACATTGAAATTTACAGTACTAAATTCTCTAGAGATCTCTCCTAGAAACTATTCCTTGGAATAATCCTATAGCAAAGATGCTAAGTCTATCTGTTCTATTCAACTTTTCAGATCTCTTGTATCAGTAAGGACAGAAAGGACAACTGTAGTGCGATGACAAACGGACGGACACTGAACATGGTGATCAAACAACTACATCCATCAAAACAATATGTGATCAAGGTAGCAGCAGAAACACACCTAGGAATGAGCAGCTGGAGCAAGGCTTTTGTATTCAGTAAGTGGACTAAATGTTGACAATTCTTACTTAACCCTTTCCCAAATAGCAAAATTTTAGGACGGTTCAACTTTAAAGAGACTGCTGACAACAAAATAGATGTTGATGAAGATGCCATTTGCGTTAATTATACCACAGGAAAAATCGAGACAAAAGGAGAAAATGCTGATTATCAGCATTTTCTTCTTTTGTCTCAATGTTTTCCCAAGCATACTCTATCAGTGACATCAAAACCAGGTCTTGTTTGGGAAAGGGTTAATTGACTTTTCAAAGGGCAAAAATATTGACTGTTCCAATATGAAAGCTACTGCCAATGATAAAATGAGTATTTATAAAAATGGGTTTTCTGTTGATTTTAGTGCAGAAAATATTGAGGCAAACAAAGGAAATGCTGATTATCAGCATTTTCTTTGTTTGCCTCAATGTTTTCTCAAGCTTATTTTCTTCAAGGCAAAAGTCAAGGTCTTGTTTGGGACACGGTTAAATCATTTGTTACTACTAAGTGATTACAAAGTCCTTAGTCCCAAGGCAGACTTCTTTGTTACAACCTCTGATTGTGATGTCTCTAAAAAAACAGAATTAAGTAAGCATTCTTGAAATAAAGAATCGAGAATAATGTAATTTCATAAAAAAGAAAGCTTCATGTCATTGACCTTTGTTTTGGAATGGGTTAAACTACCCAATGAAAGTGAAGTTTGAAGTTGTCATTTTAATGACTTTAATGTTCATCTTCAACCGCTTTGGGAGTTTATCTTCCGAGACAGAGAACCCTTCCCAAACATGACTTTCTGGTGACATCCCGTGAGAGATGAGAAAGAATTGCTGATACTCAGCAATTTCTCCTTTTTCCCCCTATCTTCTTCGAAATATTTGTACATTTGATATCAAATATTTTGTTGTCTAAAGCTTCTTTCAAATTGGAGCAATTCAAAATATCTCCTTTTGTGGAAGGTTAACCCTTTCCCAAACAAGACCTGGTTTTGACGTCCCTTAGAGAAAAGGCTTGGGAAAACATTGAGACAAAAGTAGAAACTGCTGATAACCGGCACTTTCTCCTTTTGCCTCAATATTTTCTGAGCTATATCTTAAACAAAACCTATTATTATTAACATCAATTTTGTCGTCTGCAGCAGCTTTCAAATTGGACCACCCTAAAATTTTCTTGTTTGGGAAAGGGTTAAATCAGTACCTTATAATTATAGACCACCAGAATAGAAAATGAGTGTTAACATTTTTGTGAAATATCAACATTAGGTAATTGTATCTGTTTTCCCATAAAACGTTTAGAAAATTACCCAATTTTATTGGTGGCCAATGTAATCTTTAGGCAATCAAATACTGGGACAGATGTCGTCCCTATTTATCAATGCTCTAAAGTAGTCCTTACTAAGTTTCACCAAGTAAACCCTTCTTTATCTTCTAGCTGGTTTTAACTCCTTTATCTTGGTTTTGAAGCTGCTTGCATGCTGTTGTATTGTAAAATCTATCTCTAAAGCAACAAAGATGATATTACAACAAAGGGATTATTGAAATGAAATTTTGGTTATTACTATCAGAAAACTACTAACAACTTAAGAATTTAAGTTTTGATTTGGATAAGACTGCACAGACTCATGATCAGGAAAGATTTGCAGTAACAACAAATTTTTATTTTAGAGCAAAATGATGTATGTACATGCACTTCAATGCTTCAATACAATTATAAATGCATATAGATTTGAATTGACTTAAAATAATTTTGTAAAACATTGACTTGCAAATATTGCTGTTGATGTGAAAATTGATATATTCAGAAAAGTAAACAAAGTGTTGAATTGGTGACTCAGTAAGACAAATGTACCTGTTAATAGTGATTAAACAAAACGTGAGAACCCTTCATCAATTCTCTACATGCCTTGTTGACATTGGAACAAACTCTGTTGACTCAAATTTAATTCATTATTTATAACAAGGTATAACAAACATTAGAATCAAATAGATCCTTAGGTATTTGCAGATGATGTTAAAACACTGAAACATCTTGATATCTAAATTAATACCACATGGTAAAATCTTTTACTGGTCCAAATTCAAAAATGTTGCAGACAACCATCATTTCAAGCTAGCTAAATGTAACATTATTTAAGACTTTCTAAGTGGAAATTAACAGTGTGGGAAATGAAAAGAAATTGCTTGTCACAAGCAATTTCCTTTTTTTCCCCCAATTTTTCCCAAAGCCTTTACCTTGTGGGGTAGCAAATGGTGTCAATATGTAGGAATTGGTTAAAGAAATACCGGTGGCCAAGATGATATCTTGCAAAAATATTGTGAAGTCTGCAAAATAAACTCCTTTTTACACGAAGCAAGGCATTAAAAAATAGTGACTCAGAAATAGTTTTTCATGATTAGGCCCACATTTTCCCCTATTATGTTCATTATGAAGTAAATGGGTCCAGCTACTACAAGTGGATCCAATGATGGCAAATTGTTCAATATTAAAGTCAATATTGAATGTAATGGATGCTTTTCTAAATCATGCAAGAACAGGAAAAATCAATTAACTCTCACTGGGTCCCTTCTTGGAGTTTGTTCACAACTTATTATCATGTTAAACGGAGCAAAAGTACCCCTTACATGAACCATGCTTGATTTTAACCAGCCTTATAAAAAGCAAAAAGAGTAGAAAACAATGAGGGAAAGAAGAATATCATAATTATACCAGCATTTTCTCCCTTTCTTTCAATGTTTTTATGCTCCCCGAAGGGAGAGCATATAGTCGCCGCTTTGTCTGTCCGTCCGTCATTCCGTCCGTCCGTCCGAAGTGATTTCTCCATAACCCTTGGGCCTAATCAAATGAAACTTACCATGTGAACTTCCTATGACATAATGCCGATGTGATTTTCCCGGTTTTTGGATTTGAGGCCTCATCATGGGAAAAGGGGACTTAAGGTAAAATACAGTTTTTCTCTAATTTCTCCTAGTCTAATGGTCAGAATTTGACAAAATTTCATATTTGAGTAGCAAATCAGATGCCCTTGACAATAAAGTGCTCTCAATGGCATACATTTATTGTGATAAAGCCTTATTCGGGGAGCATTGTCCATCTCTGACGGCCCTTGTCTTCTCTACATTTTGAAGTCACTACATGTTCAGTGTAGCTTGTCAGCAAATTCTTACAACAAGGGCCATGAAGTTGCCATCTTAGCAGAAAGGGTTAAACTTTCAATTTTCTATTTTCCTTAATTATGTTCTTTTGCATTTACAACATTTCTAGTATCAGTCTTTTAGGAAATAAAACAAAAAGGCGTGGAATTACTTTGTGAAAATTCCTTGACATAAAAGGGAAAGGGTGTGAAGCTAATTTTGCAGTAACAAAATACATTTTGAATACTAGATTATGAACAAGAAGAACATTTGAATACCATGTTGATATTCATCAGAGTTTGTTTGTTATCAGATTATACAATCTTAATGAATCAAAATGCAACATAAAGCCCGTATAAAATATGCATTTATGAAAAGTACACTTGCATGAAATATGCATTTTGTTACTGGAGCCTTTCTCTTACAAATTATAACACTTTTCTCATAAAAACATGAAAACAATTACCCTCTCACAAACTGTGAGTCCTATACCTTTTAGAAGTATTGCTTTACATAGAGACAAATGAAGAAAAAACTTCTGAATAGATATATTTTGACTCAGTTGTATGTCCTACATCAGAATTAGGAGTGTTTAGACTGTTTTGATAATATTGTTCCATTTATAATATTCATGCAAAAGCAAAAAAATGGATATGAAATTAATTGACTATTAAGTACTATCTCTTTCTTGTTTTTTTTTTCACAATGTTTAGTGGTCGATCCTTCTTTATTATGATGAAAAGGTACTCTTTTGTTTACTGGTATTAATTAAAAATGTTCAGTTGCATAGTGAAAATGCATCTTATCTACTCTCCAAATCTGTAGGATTTGTTCCACAAATTAAGTTTATTCTTTTTGGAATAAGCACAGTCAATGGTAGAAAGCATGTTTAATGCAGAAGCAAATGCTTTTTCCATTAATGAATAAAAAACCCATCTATCAGTATACATCAATGCCAAACTAAATCATGCCACATTGAATACAAGCCTAACAGAATGCATTTATTTCTAAAGCAAGCTTTTGTTTCAGAATTATATTTTGCTGCTTTTCAACAAAAACCTCGTAGCTGCAGCTGAAAACAAGCTGCAGTTACAAGGTTTTTGTTGAAAAGCAACAATTTGTAACTTTTAGAGGATTTGGCGTAAAACTATTGTAAGTGCATACAAAATTGTGTCTACATACAATAATTTAGCACCAATCCATTGTTTTATATTTTTTTGTTTTCTGCTGAGTTCAGTTTGACATGTCCACATTAAAATATTAAATAGTTTTTGAATGATTTGTTTCGCTATAGCATTCAAAATGGATCAGAACTTGAAACTTGTCAATAATATTTTTTGATATTGCTGAAAAATTAATGGATGATTTGAAATATTATTTGAGTTCTTTAGAAATCACATGTCAAAGTATATCATCTCTAGCAATCATTTAATGATCCAGCAAATGATTCAAATGATTCTGAATTAAAACATTTTTTTTTACAAAGCTGTGCTATGATTTCTAATTTTAAATGAAATTCAAACTCATTTACAGATGATAAATCAAACTAAGATTATTAAAACAGTAAAAAGACACTGAATCAAGATCCATGCGGTTCTAGAATGTTCTAGAACTGTAAATGGCACTTCTAGAACTGTTCTAGAACAGTTCTAGAAGTGCCATTTAAAGTTGTAGAACAGTTCTAGAACTAGTAATGCGTTCTTGACCTTTTTTGGCACGGGTATGACACAGAGCAGTATGAATCCTGATCAGAATTTATTAATGGTCAAAGGCTAATCTAATTCATTTGTGATCTTGGATGTCATAAGTCCCCTTTTCAATATCTCAGCTCAAAAATAAAACATTTCAGGATGTTTTACACAAGACAAATGTAATACGAAGTAATTCACCAATAACTGTAAGCTGGATGAGTTTTGAGCAAGCTTCCTATTGAAATACAGAATGATTTGTTTGTCTCTCGAGTACATTAAGTTATTGCATTCGATATTTTTCTCCTAATTCATGGGTTTTTGTCTAAACTTGTTGAGTTGTGGTTTCCGATTTCATCCCAAAGCTTTTAAACGCGGAGTGTAATGTAAATACCTCGGAGTAGTCGACCATTTTGATGACATGGAAAATAATTTGGCTGTTGTTTCAAGTTTGAGAGGATAAAAAAAAAATTCATGATAAAACAAATTTAATTGTTTGAGAAGCAATCAATCATCTGATGAAATAATCATTGCGTAAAGAATTTTTTTCCAAGAAAAGTTAGACTTATTCATTCAAATATTTGCACATATCATACTTGTCTTTTTGTCACAGTTGAATCACATCTTCTAAAACCTCAAAATTTCTTTGCATTTTCTGCAACTTTTAGAAAAAAAATTGTGCAATAACCTTTTGTATGTGGTATATTATTTTTGGCAAGAATTTTAGACAGTTTTGTTTCTGGATTCATGTTGTAATTGACTAATGCATTTTTGTAATCCTGAAAAAACTACAAATAATAAGCCCCCATGATAAACTGATATATATCTGCACAACCCTTTCCAAAATAACAAAACATTTAGTTAGTCCTTATTTGAAAGCTGCTGCAGATGACAAAATGGGCATTATTTATGTATAATTTAGTATACAATATAGCACAATAATTTTTTTTGCAAAAGAAGAAAATGCTGATAGTCAGCATTTTTAGCTCACCTGAGCACGAAGTGCTCAAGGTGAGCTATTGTGGTCGCTTTGTGTCCGTCGGCGTCCGTCCGTCTGTCCGTCCGTCTGTCCACAATTTGTTGTTAACACTCTAGCATCCACAAATATTGGCCAATCTTAACCAAACTTGAACAAAACATGTATGACCATAAGTTCTCGGATGAGTTCGATTTTGGGTCAGATCGGACCAGGAAGTCAGGAGTTATGTGCCCTTGAACGTCAAAAATAGCTACTTTTTAACTTGTTAACACTCTAGCATCTACAAATATTGATCAATCAAAACAAAACTTGGACATAATGTTTGAGACTATAAGTTCTCAGATGAGTTCGATTTTGGGTCAGATCGGACCAGGAAGTAAGGAGTTATGTGCCCTTGAACGTCAAAAATAGCTACTTTTTAATTTGTTAACACTCTAGCGTCTACAAATATTGATCAATCAAGACAAAACTTGGACATAATGTTTTAGACCATAAGATCTCGGATGAGTTCGATTTTCAGTGTGATCTGATCAGAAAGACAAGAATTATGTTCCCTTGAATTTGACAAAATTGCCATTTTAGGCTGTTTTTGACCTTGTTTACCCTCTAGAATCTACAATTATAAATCAATCAAGACAAAACTTAGACACAATGTTTTGGACCCTAAGATCTTTGATGAGTTTGTTTTTCAGTCTGATCTTTTTCAGAAAGTTGAGAGTTATGTGCCCTTGAATTTGACAAAATTGCCATTTTCGGCTGTTTTTGACCTCATTTACACTCTAGAATGTACAAATATGAATCAATCAAGACAAAACTTTGACACAATGTTCGGGATTATAAGATCTTTGATCATTTGGATTTTCAGTCTGATCTGATCAGAAAATCGAGAGTTACTTGCCCTTGAATTTGACAGAATTGCCTTTTTCGGCTGTTTTCGACCTTGTTTACACTCTAAAATTTACAATTATTAATCAATCAAGACAAAACTTGGACACAATGTTGGGCACCAGAAGATCTCAGATGAGTTCGATTTTCACAACGTTATTGACCATAAGTTCGTTTTCAGTCTTAAAGTTGTAAATATTAATTGAATTGAACAAAATTGTGGCTCATATCCTTTTGGTTCAGGTGAGCGATATATAGGACCATCATGGTCCTCTTGTCTCTCTTTTTTTGTGCCTCAATGTTTTTCCAAGCCTTTACTATTCAGGACATCAAACAGGATCTTGTTTGGGAAAGGATTGAAATATTCCTAGTTTATTATACTGATAAGCACAAAACTCTTGTAAGTCCATATGAAAATTATAATGCTCTTACAACAGTTTTGCACTAACACATCAAACCCTTTCCAAACAATACCAGGTTTTGACTTCCCTGATAAAAAAAAAGCCTGGGAAAACATTGAGGCAAAAGAAGAAAATGCTGGTAACCAGCATTTTCTCCTTTTGCCTCAATGCTTTCTGTGCTATATTTATTCACCTCCAGCTACATCCTTTTTGTCATCTGCAGCAGATTTTGAATGGAGCATCCGAAAATTTTCCCATTTGGGAAAGGGTTAACTCTTGTGATAAATGAATATTCGTTTGCTTGATATCAGGCTAAAATTGATGTTATGAGCTCAGATGAACGATAGAATCTCATGTGAGCTCAAAGGTGCATTATGACAGAAAATACTGGAATTTGAATATCATAGTCAGAGATGGGACAAAATGATAGAATTGTTTGAGAAACATAATAGGATGCTAGGGAAACCCTTCAACCATTTCAAAACACTGTTTAGCTCTGATGCCAATGACAGGAAGGTTTTCCTTTTCCCAAACAAGACCTGGTTTTGACGCTCCTAATAGAAAAGGCTTGGGAAAACATTGAAACAAAAGAAGAAACTGCTGATAACCAGCAGTTTCTCCTTTTGTCTCAATGTTTTCAATGCAATATTTTACACAAATTATATCTTTGATAACCTCCATTTTGTCATTTGTGGCAGTTTTTGAAGAGAATCACCCTGATATTTTGCTGTTTGGAAAAAGATTAAAACAAAAACATCTAGAGGGAAGAAAAGAAGGACCAGACTGGTGACCAAAATTATTTTCTTCACTCAATGTTTTCTGACTTTTCTCCTCTTTCATGTTGTCAAGTTATAACTCCTTTGTATTTCACAAGTCTGAAAATTTGTTGTTTTGGAAAAGGTTATTTTCTCTTACACAGACAAATTGAAGACTTTAGTGTTTTGATGTCTCTAAGGGCCTTATAACTATTTTGTAAGCAGACTCTTAACCCTTACCCAAACGGCAAAATTTTAGGGTGATCCACTTCAGAAAATACCACATATGACAAAATGGAAGATATTACAGATATAATATGCGTAAAATATGGCATAGAAAATATTGAGACAAAAAGGAGAAACTGCTGGTTATCAGCAGTTTCTTCTTTTGTTTCAATGTTTTCCCCAGACTTTTCTATTAGGGACGTCAAAACCAGGTCTTGTTTGGGAAAGGGTTAAATGATAGACTTGTGTGAAAAAATACAATAGGATGCCTGGGTAAAAGCCCTTATCTTGGTCATAAAAATAACTTTGCACAAAAACACTTGATGTTACATTTCTTGATTACTGAATTAGCAATATCATATTCTAAAGCAGAAAATTCTATTTAACTCTATTGAACAAACTGTAACAGTTGCTGCAGCGCTTAATATAATATTCGTTGTGACAGTTGTAATTGCTTTCAGTTTGGACCTTTCCAAAATTTTGCTGTTTCGTAAAGCGTTGTTAATGGCTTTGGTTCAGCTCATAAAATAAAAGCTTCGAAAACCTTTTGGAAAATCAAGAAATTGCTTGTGGAAAGCAATTTCTTCATTTCCAGCAATGTCTTCCACTCAGAAGGACACCATTTAAAATTCCATTCTCTTAGAATCGTCGTTTGCACCATTGTCTAACATTGATATTAGTGATATTGCTGTCAGTTTTGACCAATTCAAAATTTTGTTGTTTGAGAAAGGGTTGATATATTATTGAGTTTGACAATACTAACATACTGATTATTTAATATTTTGCAGGTAAAGGGGATATATATCCATTGGGGTCACAGAAGATAGATGGTAGTTCTACATTAAAACCCATTACAAATGAAGGTAGGCAACTCTTACGGTATCAGTGATCATGTACTTCTCGCAGTTATCTCTATTGAAGGGTGCCATTATAGCCCATGTCATTCATGCCTTGATGTATTAACCCTTTCCCAAACAAGACCTGGTTTTGACGTCCCTAATAGAACAGGCTTGGGAAAACATTGAAACAAAAGAAGAAACTGCTGATAACCAGCAGTTTCTCCTTTTGTCTCAATATTTTCTATGCCATATTTTACACAAAAAAATCATGTCTTTATTATCATTAATTTTGTCGCCTGCATCTGCTTTCAATTTGGATCACCCTAAAAAATTGTCGTTTGGGAAAGGGTTAAAAAAGTAAAATTGACTCAGTTTGGGTGTCTTATTGATTTTCTCATATTGAACATGTTTGATACAGTTACTTTTGACCTATAAAGTGAATAGAAGAGACTTATTCAAATGATTAATTGAAGGTCTATCTTCTTGAAATTCTTTAAAAACAAGATGTGTTTGTGAAACACAAATTTAGGCCCCAAAATGGGCAATGTTAAGTTTTCAGACAGACAGACACAAGTATACCAATATGCCAGATCTTTTACACAGGTGCATAAAAATCAGGTTCAAGACCATCATAAATTTATATTTAAAATAATTCAGAATTAGATAAGTATTATTCAATGTTAACTTTCTGCAGGTCCAGAGGAGGTTGATTTATTCAAGAAGCCGTGGTTTCTGGGTCTACTGATCGGTATTGTGGGTGTAATGCTGTGGCTCATACTCTGTATCTTCTCTATATGGTTGTGTAAGAAGAAGAAAAACAAGAAGAAGATGAAAGATCAACGATTCTATACTGGAGGTAAGTTTTAGTTTTATTGGGGTTTTACGCCGTTTTCAACTTCTATGGTCATATCGCGGCCGCTGGAGCACCTAACCATGGGTTCCTGGTATTTCTCGCACCAGTACATCCACAATATCCAAACCGAGCCTCCTGCTGCTCTCTAACATAGATGATTTACACCCATTGGTGAGAGACAAATGACTTTTGTCAAATGTCAAAAAGGATACTGGCCGAGCGGGGGTTCGAACTCGGGACCCCTGGATTGACAGACTCCGACGTAACCGACTGAACTATCCGGGCTCGGCTACTGGAGGTAAGTCTCTTGCCTGTTTGTGTTAAATTTTATCCTGTTGAATTTGATTTTGTTTCAAACAAATTGCTAATATATAATTTTCAAATACTTTTCATTTACATTTCCAGTCAATGTTACATTTAAAGTCAATCTGATATCTTGGAGTATCAAGACACTGTTCCTTTTGCAACATTTGATCTATCCCTTTCCAACACAAGGCCTGAATTTGATGTCTCTATTAGAAAATACTTTGGAAAACATTGAGGCAAAAGGAGAAAATGCTGATAATCAGCATTTTCTCCTTCTGCCTCAATATTTCTTAGGCTTAATTTGATTCAAATCTGTTCTTTACCAAAATTGAATGTTCATTTTGTCGTCTGCAGACGCTTTTAAATTCGACCAACCTAAAATTTTGTTGTTTGGGAAAGGGCTATATAAACAATTTACAGAATTCAGTGTTTTTTATTTTATTCCAGTACCAATAAAGGCTGATGAACACAACAGAAACATGATGTACCCACCTCAATATGGGATCAAAGATCCTCAGAATATCAACTTCTCTAATGGTAAATAAAATTTGTTGAATTATTCCCAAATCCTAAGGAAATTTTAAGTATTTGAAAAATTGTCATGGATTTCATTTTCATGATTCACGAAAAAATAAAGTAATATTTTCTCTATGCTTGAAATTCCAAGGTGTTTTATACTCCGCTGGAGGCGGTCTATATTGGCGTCATCTTCTCCGTCTGTCCACTTTTCTTGTGAGCGCAACTTCTCCTAAGTTTCTGGCTGGATCTGTTTGAATCTTGGTCAATGTTATCACCTCAATTGGTGGATGTGCATGAAGGAAGGATTTTATGGTTCATTGATTTTTGCCTGAGTTATTCCCCCTTAACCCTTTCCCAAACAACAAAATTTTAGGGTGACCCACTTCAAAAAACTGCCACAAATTACAAAATTGATGTTATTAAATATAGGATTTGTGTAAAATATGGCACAGAAAATATTGAGACAAAAGGAGAAACTGCTGGTTATCAGCAGTTTCTTCTTTTGTTTCAATGTTTTCCCAATCCTTTTCTATTACGGACGTCAAAACCAGGTCTTGTTTTGGAAAGGGTTACAACTTAGTCTCTGGGAGGGATGGCATATTATATTGTGACCATGGCACTCTTGTTTTACGAGCACTGCTTTAGTCAGTCAACAGTAATATCCAGAATATGTTAGAAATAGATCTATGTTAGTAAAATCTTTATTAATTTTCTACAATTCCAGACCTAGATTTACCCCCTGAATTATGTGTTCTTCTCCCTCATGGTAAGAAAGAGCAGGAGATGAACGACGACAACATATACAAGATGGCGGGAGATGGTTCCTTCCCGGAGATGAAAACATTCTATCAAAAACAAGATGTCGCTCCCTATGCAACAACAGCCTTAATACAGAAACAACATCTTATGAAACAGAGGGTAGGAGTTCTTTATTGCTTTCATGCTATGAAATATTTTTGTCCATTTATCAATAGATTTCTAGTGTATTTGGATAATAAATTCTCTTAATTGGGTAAGTCTGTTTGATTATAATTATTTGAAGGTTAACGCTGATCGTATAGATGTCTTGTCTGGGATGTCTTGCTGCTCAAAATATCCATTGGCCAAAATGTTACCCATTCCACCCATTTATAGGAAAGGGGTTTGTGAAAAAATAAATTAAAGGAATCAAGTTTCAGATATTAATTTATAACAGCAGTTTGAAAGAATTTTAAGCCTTTTTGAAGTGTTAACCCTTTCCCAAAAAGCAAATTTATATGGTGGTCCACTTCAAAAACAGCCACAAATGCCAAAATGGAAGTTATTAAAGATAAAATTTATGTAAAATATGACACAGAAAATATTGAGACAGAAGGAGAAACTGCTGGTTATCAGCAGTTTCTTCTTTTGTTTCAATGTTTTCCCAAGCCCTTTCTGTTAGGGACGTCAAAATCAGGTCTTGTTTGGGAAAGGGTTAATTATATGGATAAACTTGATGGTGTCATAGATTTATATGTTTAGTCTAACAATGGAATAGGAACATGTAACTGTGTAGTGTATCCCTTTCCCAAACAAGTTCTGGTTTTGACATCCTCAAAAGAAATAGCTTGGGAAAATATTGAGACTAAAGAAGAAAATGCTGATAATCAGCATTTTCTCCTTTTGCCTCAATATTTTCTGTGCTATATTCTACAGAAATCCCCTGTATATCAACATGTGTTTTGCTGTCTGCAACATCTCTCATATCAGAAAACCCTAAAATTTTGCGTTTTGGTAATGGGGTATATTTTAAAGTTGTGAATTGTTCTTCTCTTCAGCAGCAGCAACAGCAGGGTATGGAGCATATGTTCCGCCCCATCAACCAGGGTTATATGCACTACAGTGAGGGGTCCGGGGACAGTTGTCAGAAACCCCCCCTCAGTGTCGGGGATGGGATACATGACACAAGTCGTGGCTCGACCACCGACCATAATCATAGCGATCATATGCAGAGTCCGACGAGTGATAGTGGCAGTCATACCACAGGTAGGGAATGTTTCTATGTTGTAAATATTTTTATACCCCCCACAACGAAGTTATGGGGGGTATACTGGAATCAGGTTGTCTGTCTGTCGGTCCGTAGACATAATTTTGTGTCCTCTTCTCCTCCCGCAGTTTTTGACCGATTTTGCTGAAATTTTGTCAGGTTGTTTTCTATTATATGAAATTGTGCACCTGCAATTTTCATCTTGATCCAGTCAGTAGTTTCAGAGTTATGTCACTTTGAACTTTAGCACTTTTTCAGTGACAACGCGCTAGTGGGGGGTATTTGTCCGCTTTGCGACAGTTCTTGTTCAAACAAGATTTAGTTTCAATGTCTTTAATATAGAAGGATCTTTTTTCACTCAATGCTTTTCATGCTGTGAAATTATCATAGTTTAAATTTCGTAAAACTAATTTTGTCATCTACATCACTTAGATCTACAATCGGACCACCCTAAATTTTTGTTGATTGGGAAAAAGTTAAATAGCTGAAAATAAAAAGAACTTGGATCATTTGTATTATGGTTGTACGCTTTGTTAAGAGAGAGGAATTAGTGACATGAAATTTCAGATATTTTTAGCTCCACTGGCCTTTCAGGCCAGCGGGCTATTGTCATGGCGGTGTGTCCGTCGTGCGTCAGTGCGTGCGTCCGTGCGTCCGTAAACTTTTTCTTTAAAAATCTTCTCCTCAGAAACTACTGGATGGATTTCAACCAAACTTCTCAGGAATGATCCTTGGGTGACCCTTTCTCAGATTCCTTCAAAGAATTTTGATCGAACCAGAATAACCTGAATTATCTGCCCTTGAATGTCAAAAATAGCTGGTTTTGACTTTATTTTTGCTCTAAAATCTACAAATATCAACCAATCAAGACAAAACTTGGACAGAATATATATACTCAAGCAAAAGAGCTAACGCATCACTTTTTAAAATTGCATAACTTCTTTATTGTCAAAGATTATGAATTGTAATTTGGAATATATTTATTCAACAAGTTTTTGCACTCATCCATAAAACTATTTCCATGTTTTCTCTCTTATGTGAGCGCGTCATTCGAAAAGGGGACTAAAACAGTTTTTCGGCTCATGTAACTTGTGACCTTTTTCAAACATTTTTGTTTGAATTGATTTTGAAAGCTGGTTTATTGTGCAATTGAAGTCTGAAAAAAATAATTCCTTGTCTAACGAAACAAGGGCTGTTTGCGGACAATGTAGCTCGCATAAATGCACATTTTTAAAAGGAAAGGTCAAATTTTCAAGGTCAAGGTCATAAGGTCAAATTTTATGGTCTCATTAGAAAGGTCTTGGTAGGACCTGTCTATGTGTGAAATATCAAGACTGTATCTCATTCAGTTCATAAGATATAGACCGATACGTTTTTGTCTATGTAACCGACGTCGCCGTCGACGCCATCAATGACACCAACGGCACTAGTGATGTAACAATGCCTCTGCGGGAATAAATTACGCGCACACAAAAGTGTTAAAGCCGTCGGTGTGTTTAAGGAATGGTAACTTTTCTACACATGAACTCTTTCAGCCAATACAAAATGTTTGAAAGTTATGCGTGAATTTCCCATTTTAATCAGATTTCAGACTTTATGAATTTTAGAATTAAGGGTGTCCTTATTAAAAGTTCAATATTTCAAAACAGACAGTAGCATTTACTATGAAATTTCATAGGCTTCTTATCAAATGGTGGTAGTCGGCATGTGCAAGTTTTTAGCTCCACTGGCCTTCAGGCCAGCGGGCTATTGTCATGGCGTTGTGTCCGTCGTGCGTGCGTGCGTCCGTCCGTGCGTCCAGTCGTCAACTTTTTCTTTAAAAATCTTCTCCTCAGAAACTACTTGATGGATTTCAATCAAACTTCACAGGAATGATCCTTAGGTGGTCCTCTATCAGATTCCTTCAATTAATTCTGATTGAACCATAAAGTCTGGAGTTATCTGCCCTTGAATTAAAAAACGGCAGTTTTCACTTGTTTTCACTCTAGCCACTACAAATATTGATTAATCAAAACAAAACTTGGTCAGATTGTTGGTGCTGATAAGATCTTGCCTGAGTGCAATTTTCAGCTTGATCTGAATATTACGTCTTGAGTTATGTGCCCTTGAAATTGGCAAAACTACCATTTTTGACCTTATTTTTACTCAAACAACCCTGAATATCCACCAATCAACATAAAACTTTCACATTATCTTACTGGCCATAAGATCTTGTGTTGGTGTAATTTTAAGCTTCATATGAATCTTAAATCATGATTTATCTGCCCTTGAATTTGACAAAATTGTTGTTTTCGACTTTGATTTTACACTCTTTGCACCCACAAATATTGAATAATCAGGTCAAAACTTAAACAAGATGTAGGTGAAGTTAGGATCTTGCTTTAGTGTGATTCTTAGCTAGATATGAATATAAAATCATCAGTTATATGCCTTTCAATTTGACAAAATTGCTAATTGTGACTTTTTTTCACTCTAACAGCCAAACTGATCACCCAAATAAAGACTGTTGCAAAGCTTGGTAACTAATAGATCTTATATGAATGTATTTTCAGCTTTCTAGGTACTTTCTAATTGCTTTAAGAGCAACACATATTGAAAAATCTAGTGAAAACTTGTACTTGATATTACAGGAAATTCAGGTTTGACAGCCATTTGCATTACTTTTGGAAAAGGGTTTTTCCCAGAATCTATTTTTAGCTCAAAATCTATTTTTAGAAATATGAAATATTTTGCAGTAATCAATGTTCTGTTAATTTAGATCTGTTGAGAAGAAGGAAAATTTAAATTGCTTGTGACATCCTAAGCTAGAATGTTCTCCCATTTCCTTTTACCCTTTTTCAAATGGCAAACATGTAATTTTACTTTCTTTGCTTCAAAAACCACACATTTTGAACAGTCTAGTTTTGTTACTTTCTTTTAGCTCTTTGAAACACAAGCATTGAACAATCTTATCAAAACTTGGATTAAATATTACATGAAATTCAGGCCTGTGGAGCGACTCAAGACCTTCAGGTCTTCTAGTTAACGTATTCTGTAGATTTGTTAAAAAAAATATTTACAAAGATCTGAGTGATGCGTTAGCAGTTTTGCCGAGTATATAAGCATAATATCCTGCCTAGGTGTAATTTTCAGCCTGATCTGAAGTTTACATCATGAGTAATGTGCCCTTGAAATTGACAAAATTACTATTTTCGGCTCTATTTTGACATGTTTTCACTCTAGCAACTACAAATATTGACAAATCTAGACAAAACATTGACAAAATGTTGGTGACTATAAGATCTTGCCTTGGTGTAATTTTTAGCTTGATCTTAATTTTACATCATGAGTTATGTGCTCTTGAAATTGACAAAATTACCATTTTCGGCTCTATTTTTACTTCGTTTTCACTCTAGCAACTACAAATACTGATTAATCAAGACAAAACTTGTACAGAATATTGGTGACCATAAGATCTTGCCTTGGTATAATTTTCAACTTGATCTGAATTTTATATCATGAGTCATGTGCCCTTGAAATTGACAAAATTGCCATTTTCGGCTCTATTTTGACTTTGATTTCACTCTAGCATCTACAAATATGGACTAATCAAGACAAAACTAAAACAGAATGTTGGTGACGATAAGATATTGTCTTTGTGTAATTTTCAGCTTGAACCATAAGAAATTCAGGCCTGTGGAGCGACTCAAGACCTTCAGGTCTTTCTAGTTTTTTAAAACTTTTGCTGATTGTATTTTTTTTTAGACGAAAAGATAAAACATTTTTCTTCCCACACCCCCCTCTCCCCAAAGTAGATGATTTTTAAACAATTCTTGAAATTAATGAAACTTTGTTGATGTTGATATTTCAAACTTTTACGAGTTTCTTCATGACTATGTTGTTGTTACAGATGAGAATGGATGCTTAATAAAGGAGAAGAAGAAGTCCAATATAAAGAAGGAGCCAATGAGCCCTAAACCCGTGGTTGTCAACTGGTCAGACATGCTGCCTCCCCCACCTGACCACCCCCCACCCAGCGAGTGTGGGGATCTACCCCTGTATAGTGAGATACGCAGTGCTGATGAACAAAGTGCTAGAAGTCCCGTGTCCCCGGTGTCGTTCTCCCAGCTGTCTGCGTGTTCCTGTCCCAACCCCCACACACAGACCCCTGTATCTGCCTGGAACATGTACTCCGACACAGACGGTCATCGATGTCAGTCGGAGAAATATTATGATCCATCCGCGTACTGTCAGGACGGCTTTGTACGACGTACACACTCACCAAGGACTCATCTACTACAACATGCAAATGTGAATAGAAATCCACAGAACAATTTTAGTGCACACTCCCCGCGGGGAACCCCTAATGTTATTTATCAGTATTCTCAGCCCCAAAGGGGCCCCAAGTCAAACTTTGCAACACTACATGGGGAAAGACAATCTAATGTGAATCGTGCATCACATAGTTCCCATAGTGATAACGAATCACAGAACACAGCTATGCCGTGTTTTCATGCATATAAAATAAATCCAAAGAACGACAATGACTATAGATTTTTGTGTGAGAAGGAGAACTGTCCGGAGCCTGCACCGCCGTATCATCAGTGTGGGAATGACTCCGGTATGGGACTGGAGGAGGACGGATGTATAGATCGAGGCTGTCAGTCGTCGTTATCTAGTGTAGCTGCAGACTGCCTCAATAATTCTCTATATAGGTGAGTGTAAAGGGCGGTTTACACGATGTGTTTTAGCACATGTGCTTTTTCACATATGTTTTTAGCACATGTGTTTTTTGCGTTCACACGGTATGTTTTAGCACATGTGCTTTTGGTGAACTTAGCTGACCTAGGTCAAACTGTTTACTGGCCAGTCGTACATTGCATTCCGATGAAATATTATATCCGATGCGCTTTATCCATTTTGCTGAAATTCATCTCCAATACTAAGGAAATAAAATAAGAAAGCAACCATTGTGGGAAATGAGAACATCGCTCGCCACAAACAATTTCCTCATTTTCCGCAATGTTTTCCAAAGCCATTATTTTGTAGGGAGTCAATTTGAGTCATTGTCTGATAATGGGTTTAAGTTCACTGGCTTACCACGCGAAACGTTATTGCATAATTCTCTATTATATTTTTTACAAAACCGAAATGAAAATGTTAATGACATTTGGAGTCTCCTTTTAGTATAAAATGTTGATTTTACCATTTCCCAATCAAGACCTCTTTTTACTTCCCTGATACAATAGGTTTAATAAAAATTTAAGGCCAAAGAAGAAAATGCTGATAACATTCTCTCATTTTGCTTCAATGTTTTCTATGCCATATTGAAACAAATTCTACCTCAATAAAGATCTATTTTGTCCAATGCAATAACTTTAAGATTAGACCAGATTTAGAATTCTGTCGTTTGGGAAAAGGCTAACAAAAAAAAAAAAAAAAAAAAAAAAAAAAAACCGAAAAACATTATATACCATAAGAACATTCTTGTTAACCCATTCCCACACATTGACTCTTTTTTACTTCAAAAAAGATAAATGCATAAGAAAACATAGTGGAAAATGAAGAAATTGCTTAGACAAGCAATTTCTTCCTTTCCCACAATGTTTTCCAAATCGAAAGACAAAAATGATAATTTTATTCATTTTCTTACATTTTAGATAAGTCTAAAATTTTGTTGTCTGCTAATGGGTTAACAGTTACCTGTAGAGAATCAGTGGGTTCATAATGATTTATGAGGGGCCGAGCAGTATTTATTTATATTATCGGGTCATATCTCCGGAATCAGAGATCTGATTGGTCAATTTCCATGTGCTTTTTCATATGAAATAGGACATGCTCTAAACCGTATGCTTTTTCACATATGCTAGCATAAGGCCCATTATCTGGGGGTTTTATGGGGTTTACACGGTATGTTTTAGCACATGTGAAAAAACACATGTGAAAAAGCACACCGTGTAAACCCCCCTTAAGAATCACATTATCATGAGACTTGATTTGTGAATTGCTGAGTTGTTTGATTTATATAGCAAATGAAATTTTGTTGTCTGTTCTGTAAAACAATTTATGCATAAAAGTTATTAACATTGCAATAAAATTACATTTTTGTTATCTAAGCGAATTCAAAGTTTCACTTTATATAGGTTTACTCATTTAGCCAAGCATTTTTGTACACAGAACTAAAATATTGTCATACTGATATTGTGTTTTGAATTCAGAAAGAATATGATATAAAGCTTTTAAGATGGTCCACCCCTAATGAGATTCATGTGATGTCAGAATTATTTGTTCAATGCCATAAACATTTTACAGTGGATTGTTCCACCATGGAATGTGTATGTCCCCGGAATGAGTTTTGAAAAGTAGCTAATGTTAACAACATTGCATTAAAAATTCTGACATGGCGTGAATCTCGTTAGTTAGCTCTACTTATATGGCAAATTTAATTACATGTTATACATTTTCAGGCCTAGTAAGGTAATGTCTTCCAGTGTACACAGTGGCTACGGCAGACAATGTGACTCTCCCGTGTCAGAGGGTGCGGACTATGCCACCGAGTCTGACATGGAGCAAAACACCGAACAACCACATAGTGAGTCACTTAATTCATTGTTATGGATTCCATGTCTTCTATTTAGACGTCTTCCCGAGTTTTGAGATGTTTTGCACAAAAACGAAAATAATATAACAATCACAGAAAAATTGAGAATATGGTAGAAAATAATCAATATAAATGATTTTCCAATGAAACTCAGTTGTGGTGATATAGTTCAAGAGGTTTATGGTAAAAATTTGTATTGATGGTTAAGTGAATTTTAAATTATTTCAAGTGCAGCTTATTTATACTATCTGTACATTAACAGTCTTAACTATGACAATATTTCTCTCTGTTGAACTATTATCTAATTTATTATGTTCTTCCTTTATAGATTGGAGTGTAGCTGGAGATCAGCATACAGACTGCAGCAGTGTCCGATCTAGCACCTGTAGTTCTGGTGACGGCACATTTCTATCCGAGGCTGACTTCGCGAGCGCCGTCGCCCGCGCAGCTGAAATGTCAGGGCTTACTGTTGTAGGAACAACTGTCTGTGATCCACACCCAAAAAGTAAGTTTGAGCCTGTAATACATGCATCTATAAATTGGTATTGGTTAACCCATTACCACACATAAACTCTTTTTGACTCCCCAAAAGAAAAAGGCTTTAAAAACATTGTGTAAAATGAAGAAATTGCTTGTGACAAGCAATTTCTTCATTTTCCACAGTGTTTTCAATCCCAAAAGACAGCATAAATATAAAATTTAATTCATTTGAAATTCAATTCATTTATTGTCTGCAACATCTTTGAATTTAGACCAACCTAAAATTGTGTTGTTTGGTAATGGGTAAAAGGTGTTTATCCTGTTTTCTTTCAGAACAAAAAATTCGGTCATAACTTTAGTGTAAGTCTTTTATTATACTCCCCAAAAAAATTTCAGGGGAGCATATAGTCGCCATGCTGTCCGTCCGGCTGTCCGTCCGTCCGTGTGTCCGTCCGTCCGTCCGTCCACAGCCAGATCTCAGCAACCCTTGGACCAAATTCAATGAAACTTCACATATGAATTCCCTTGGATAATACCTAGGGACCTTTTTCTCCGTTTGTTTATTTGAGGCTACGTCATGGAAAAGGGGGCCTTAGTGTAAAAATTAGTTTTTCTCTAATTTCTCTTCATCTAATGGGAAGAATTTAATGAAATTTTGTACTTATGTAATAAATAGGATGTTCTAGACCATATTTTATAAATAATGTGTGTACAAAAAGGCTGTCGTGGGAAAAGGGGGCTTAATGTATGATAGTTTTTATTTTGTGACAAACACTTATTCGGGGAGCATAATCCGTCTGTGACGGCTCTTGTTTCACATTTCATGTGACTGTGTCCCTCATCACAAATTTTACTTGTAATGTCAAGGTCAACTGTCATGTCATGTAGTTTGTTAACCAATTATCAGATGGCTCAATTTTTGACTGTCTATTGTCAAGGGATAGGAAATAAATGGTTGGAGGCCTTGCTATTATGTGCTATATTGCACATATTACCAGATATTCAGCAGTACAAAGGGCAACCACTTTACATCATTACATGTTACTAATAATAGATATTCTTGTTTCTACAGAGAAGGAGCGTCGTCATCGAAGACCAGCCCGTCCAGTCAGTCCCGGCTACAGTACTGATAGTAACTATGGCTCTATAGATGTTGTACATAGACCGTATCCTAAATCAGACAGGAAAAAACAGCTCCTAGAACAAGGTAATGAGAATAATTTACTCGAAATATATTTGAAATAACTGAACTTTGATTAACAATGCCTTGTAGTTAAAACTGAAATTCGAAAGGGTTTACAAGCTTGTTTCCGCTTTTCTTGCATACATCTAAATGTTTTGTGTGACAATATGAATTGGCTGACGAGTTACCTTGAGACATGCTTGTTATTGACTAAGATGTGGAAGAGTTGCTTCTCTTATGGTTGGACATCTACCCCAACACCTAGATGCTTCTGCTGTTGCAGAGCAACATATATTCTGCAAGGGTGACCAGTCATGATCTACACATCAGTAGAACATGAGAAATTTCCATCAGTTAATTCATATAAAATGTTTTGTGTTTGTTTTTAAGACATTTTGAGGTAAGGAAAATCTTGCAATTGGTTGTCCTATTGTGTAGATCTTTGTTGCTATCATTTGTTTGTGAAATCTTTTACATTTTGATATATTTTGGCTCTTTTGAATTAAAATTCACCTATTAATTTTCTTTCAGGAAAACCTAGAGGTCATCCAAAGATGAATGACATTGAAGGTCAAATGTCAAGGTCACTCCATTCAGAGACTGGTTTACCTGGTGACAATATACCCAGAAATATTCCTGTAGATAACAATTATCCAGGTGAGGGTTCTCAGACTTTTAACCCTTTCCCACATGGCAAACTTCGGACCATTCCAAATTCAAAGATGTTGCAGACAACAATTTCAAGAGAATGTAATTCACAATATTGTGGTCTTTAAGAGTAGAAAATATTGTGGGAAATGAAGAAATTGCTTGTGACAAGCAATTTCTTCATTTTCCACAATGTTTTTCTAAGCACTCTTCTTTGGGGAGAGTCAAAAGGAGACAACAACATGCTTTTGATAGCCCTAACTAACCCTTTGAGGTATTCCATCCATCATTAAATACCAAATACTTCATACAATTTTGGGCGTCAACTGTGGCAACAGATATTGATGTTATTGATATTGATTGATATTAACCCTCATCAAATTCTATTACCAGGGATGATGCCCGGAAATTGATTAGGGTAACTGGAATTCGAAATTCGCATACCATCTTCATTTTCTGTTTCAACGTATAAAACCCGAAATTGCACAAAGTGATTGGTATGTATTGATGGGTGGATACTTTAATGCATACTGAATTTAAGCACACCTGACCTCAACTGCTGTGAAAAACATTTAGGAAAAAGAAAAGAATAAAGCATTTGTGCATTAGAAAATGGTTTTAAGATTGATTTGTTTGTTGCTTTGGAGATGGGATTTTTGCTTGCTGCTTCATTGCTATAAAAATTAGTTTGATGCTATGCTTCTTTAAAGATTTGACATAGTCATAGCTAAGTTAAATCCAGTTATATGATGTATTTCTTTGAGATTTCGCAATTTAAAATCTATGAATTGAATAAGGCTTTTCAAATGATTAGATCACAGAAATGCTGAAAAGAATGTACTGTCTATGAAGGTAGAATAGCTATCAATTTTGTCTATGACGGTAGAATAGCTATCAATTTTGTCTATGACGGTAGAATAGCTATCAATTTTGTCTATGACGGTAGAATAGCTATCAATTTGTACAGAAAAAGCAATGTTTTGCATGCTGAAATGATTTTGATATATGAAATTATATTGAACAAGTAGTAGGCCTGTTTACAAGGAAAAATTTCATTCTCTGTATTAAATCCAGCTTTGCACTGTGTGTTATATTTAACATATTTTCCTCAAAGTAAAGACGTTAATCTCTCATAAAAGCTATCAAGAACATCATTAATGTTTTGGAAACACATGTTCCACATTTTTCAGCACAATACCCTCCTATAGATGTGCTTTAGCTAAGCTTTGCACTGTGTGTTACCAATAACCCCTTTTCCTTTCTAGTGTATGACACCCCATATGGGCGGGCCCATCTTGTCATGAACATCTCCAGTCATCCAGGATCACCCCTCTCCCCTACACAGTTATCTACCCTGAAGTTTCTCCAGTCACCAGGTGGCAGTGCAGGATATGCTAGGGGAGGCTACTCTCCATACCTTCAACAACCCACCCCACCCACACAGCAGGGTATTAGAGAAGATGTGAGTGAATAACACCAAACTTATGTTGTGATCCACATTTACAAACCTGGTCAATCTGATTCTTTCACAAATATTTTCAAAGTTTAAAGAGATAGGCTTCTAAAGTAGAGTTATCAAGATAAGACTGCAAAAAATATGTTTGTGCAGACTGATTTTTGGTCAAATAAGATTAATAATAGTACTGTATGACAAGTTAGAAAAAAATAAATTTACTTACACACACAATGCAGTATAATCTTTAAGAATGGTTGAAAATGTGATACAAGGTTTTAGGAATAACGAGCATTAACCCACTTTGCATTTGATAGCTTAGCTAGAGAATTACATAGGTGACTTTAGCCATGCCTTTTTGCTTGAATTCTTGCCTTTGCTTTTATATAGCTATTGCATCTGGTTGTAGTTCATATCTAAAGAATAACAGATTTTGGTGACAGGAGCAATTAAATTGAAAAGGTTTAGGAAAAACGAAACATTATTCTATCCTTATTTGTCAATGTTTTCTACAAATTTATAATCACGGGCCCAATTAACTCTATCTTGAACAAGATCGGGCTTTGAGGTTCCTGATTGAAAAGATTTTGAAAAACATTGAGGCACAAGGAGAAAATGCTTTTGACCAGCATTTTCCTCTTTTGCCTCTTTATTTTCCGTGACATATTGTATGCAAATCCTTTCTTTATCAGCGTCCATTTTGTCATCTGCAGCAGCTTAATTAATCAATCTCGTCAAGCCTAAATGTTTTAGGTTTGGGAAAAGGTAATGTATTTCTTGGTTACATTTTAGATTGATTTGTGATTTTGTTGTCTACTTTGCAGGTAGTATGAACCAAGATTGATGACATTGTAGACCCAGTAGATGCCTGCATCAAGTACAGTGCTACATAACCATGTACAAAGTACAGCACTAGGTCACCATATTAGGCTACCATACAAAAACATTGTGTAGTTCTAGATTAACCCTTTCCCAAACAACAAAATGTTAGGGTGATCCACTTCAAAAAGTGCTAAAAATGACAAAATAGAAGTTATTAAAGATAGAATTTGTGTAAAATTTGGCATAGAAAATATTGAGACAAAAGGAGAAACTGCTGATTATCAGCAGTTTCTTCTTTTGTTTCAATGTTTTCCCAAGCCTTTTCTATTAGGGACGTCAAAACCAGGTCTTGTTTGGGAAAGGGTTAAGATGAACATATAGATGGATCAGTGCCCAACTGTTTGTTAAAAGTGCTTGTATGCCCATACAGTAGTGTTATATTGATCCATCTTTATTCTGAAATCTGTGCCCTATGACATACATTGACTTAACCCTTTCCCAAACAAGACCTGGTTTTGACGTCCCTAAAAGAAAAGGCTTGGGAAAACATTGAGACAAAAGAAGAAACTGCTGATAACCAGCAGTTTCTCCTTTTGTCTCAATATTTTCTATGACATATTTTACACTAATTATGTCTTTAATAACTTCAATTTTGACATTTGTGGCAGATTTGCAAGTGGATAACCCTAAAATTTTGTCATTTGGGAAAGGGTTTATGTGCTTGTGAGAAATATACACTGAAGAACTATGCTAAATTGGAAAAGCAGATAACAGATAGTGATCAAAGTGGGTAATGACAAGGAGCTGTATAGTTGAAAAGTAAATGTGAAGGTCAATACAGTTTAGGAACAGCAAGACTTTGATCAGTGGTTGATTACTAGACAACAAAGTTAAAGTGCAACTCTCAAGAGTTACTTGCTGTTGACTGCTTATATTGAGTAACATAATGATAGAACCAGTAAAACTGGACAAACAATTTAGTTTTGACAGACTGTTCATGTATTATTATAAGTATTCATTATTATAATACGGCATTAGAGCTATTGTCAAAATGAAGTAAAGTAAAATGACATGACATGTTAAATCGTCTCTGTTATTGCAAAATTTTGTAACTCCAGCTTGATCAAAACTGCAGTTATGAGGCTTTTGCAGTAACACCTACGAAATATTAGTGGGTATTTTTAAGTTTGTTTTTAAAACATAAGGCAAAATGTAAAACTACTATGTGCAAATGCTTAATTTTAAGCCTTTCCTGAAAGAACAGGTATTAGTATTGTTTGAAATCAAAAGCTGTTGTACATGTCAAAATATAATTCATGTATGATCTATGTATCAAAAAGCAGAGAGAATATTGAGGCAAAAGGAAGGAAAAAAAATACTGCTTATCAGCATTTACTTCTTTTGCAGAAATATTTTTATTCTCTATAAAAGGATGTCAAAACCCTGTCATGTTTGGGAAAAGGTTTATCGAAATACCTATGTTAAAGTATGCAGTGTACATAGTCAAGTTGTAAATTAAAAGTTATGCAAACTCATTTTTCATGGTAAATGCTTTAATGTAAATGATTCATACCTTATAGTACTTACATTACATGTACATTAACCCTTTCCCAAACGACAGTTTTTTTCTGAACATCAGGATTTTATAGTGGTCCTATTCCAATGCTGGTACAGGCAACAAAAAAGGATGTTGATAAAAGAAGGTTTGTGTAAAATTTAACTAAGAAAATATTGAGGCAAAAGAAGAAAATGCTGATCATCAGCATTTTCTTCTTTTGCCTCCATGTTTTCCCAAGACTACTCTGTTGGGGATGTCAAAACAAGGTCTTGTTTGGGAAAGGGTCAATTAAGTTATTGTGAAATTATTGTAAACCATGCTTGGTCTAGAGTTAAATAGTTCAATTCTTATGTTAATATTCACTGTTACCTTGTGGATACAATTCTTTAACCCTTTCACAAACAACACAAGTTTTAGATGATCCAATATTAAAGCTGCTGCTATGATTTGAAGAAAAATATCCATGAAAATTTTGAGGCAAGAGAAGAAAATGCTGATTAGGCTCATTGTTTTCCAAAGCTTTTCTTATTAAGGATGTCAGAACCAGGTCTTGTTTGAGAAAGGGTTTAGACGGAAATTTTGCCATTATTTAAAACCTAATGTAAGGTTAAGAAACCGCACTTGTTTTACTGAATCACTGATGATTGACTTGTTAAGATTAAGAATATTATAAACAAACATAATATATTAGATGAGTATTACTATTGTGAAAGCTGCTGATTTCATTATTTTGTATACATTCATGTGATAAAGAATGTTAGGTGAAGCAATACATTGTTGTGGATGTTTTATGAATGTGAAGCTTTATTTGAATTGTAATGTTTACTTTTAGAAATCACAGATTAATAGGATTTTTACTGACCTTGTATGTCACATGGTACAATTTTAAACTATTCATTACAAGTAATTGGAATTTTGACCATTTTATACAGAGTTTCTTTGCTGTTTGATAGAAATTTTGCATGTCTGAAAAAGCTGCCAATTGCACTAGCCTAGAATTATTGTCCTTTGGTTACAAATTAATGGCTGAGTTCAAAACTTTTGTAAGACCACATTTAGATATACATGCACCTGCAATAGTTATTTGCTAACTCATTGAAATTTAAATTTAAGCAATCCACATAACTTGTATAGGCTTTGAAGCCTATAAATTAATGCCTGTAAGTTAAAGTAAATTGTGGCTTATCTTCAAAACCTTGTAATTGCGGTTTAACCCGTTCGTTTCCCAAACGACAATTTTTTAGGGTGGTCAAAATTGAAAGCTGCTGCAGACGACGAAATGAATGCCGCCAAAGAATGGATTTGGGTAGAAAATAGCTAGGAAAATATTGAGGCAAAAGGAGAAACTGCTGGTTATCAGCAGTTTCTTTTTTTGTCTCAATGTTTTCCCAAACCATTTTTCCTGGGGCGTCAAAACCAGGTCTTGTTTGGGAAAGGGTTAAGCTGCAGTTACAAGGTTTTAGAAGAAAAGCAACAAAATTCAAAATAGCTTATAAATGTGTTTAAGTGAATGTAAATTCAAAGGTCATTTCATTGTATAAAACCATCTATATCACGCAAGAGTATGTTTATTTGGGAAACTGTGTATCATCGGTGGGAATATTCGTTCATTGGTTTGAGTGAAATCATGTGTCTTTTTGTATATAAAGCATTATTACCAAGTCATTGAAATCTGCGTGCAATAATATGTATATATTGCTCCAAAAATATGTAAAACTGAACTTAAATTGTTTGCTTTTTTATATGGCTGAGTGTAAGATTTTAATATTTGCTTAACATTGGCAAATTTTGATAATGGAGAATTTAAGATGATATAACTTGAGATTAGGACCATTTGAGCATGAGCATTTACATAATTGTCTTCGATGTTTTCTAAAGCTGCTATTTATTGGGGTGTCAAAACCAAGGACTGCTTAGTCTTATCCCAAAAAACAAAACATATGGTCGGTACCAATTGAAAGCTGTTGATAGAAAGAATTTGTTGTGTGCATACAAATCAGAAAAAATAGACATTAACCCTTTCCCAAACATCAAAATTGTAGGATGATCCACTTCAAAAACTGCCACAAGGACAAAATGGAAGTTATTACAGATAGAATTAGTGTAAAATATGGCACAGAAAATATTGAGACAAAAGAAGAAACTGCTGCTTCTTTTGTCTCAATGTTTTCCCAAGTGTATTCTATCAGGGACGTCAAAAGCAGGTCTTTTTTGGGGGGAAAGGGTTAAAAGAAAATGCTGGTTAACGGCAATTCATTCTCTTGTCTCAATGTTTTCCCAATACATTTCTTGAAGGGATTTCATAACTAGGTCTTGTTTTGGAAGGAATAAAGAAAGGATACAATTTCACACAAGAAACTTCCTGTTTTACAGCTCATATGAATGGTGTAGACTTTAGAGCCAAAGAATGGATGTATAGCATAATACTCAGTATTGTCATTTTGATCAGCTGATTATTTAATATATTGACGAAGCATTGTTTATAGAAAAACAGAATTAAAACGTGAAATTTTTAAGCCCGTGTTAATTTCTTTTCCTTTACATTACCTTAACACGCTGGGTATTGTGTATCGCGGGATGGGTTACATTTAGATCCAAATCAGCCCCTCTTCAGGTAAGAATTTTGCAATAACTTTCTGATTTCTGCATCAATTTATTTGAAAACGTTTTATATCTTACCCAAAATCGATCCCAACCGACCACAAAAATGGTCTGAATTTTCTGTCGTTTTTCTGGTCGGTTGTGATCATCGTTTGAGAAATGTAAAATGATTCTACAAATAATCCGAGGAGAGAGTAGGCAGGGTACATTCAACAAACGGCTTGAAAATTGACGCAAAAATAAAAAAGTGCACAATTTCTTAACCTGAAGCGGGGCTAACTTGGTCGTAAAAGTTGCCCATCACGTGGCACACTGTGCTTAATTCCTTACAAGGAAACCGGGTGTTAAGTTTCCAGGATCATTTTCTGTCTTGCAGACCTTTAGAATCACGACCGGTCTGTACCCTCGGATTTTGGACAGTGTTTACAAATGAGTACGTCTATGAGTGTAATGGCAAAATTGAAGTGGTTGAATAGGGTTACTTTGAACTGCTATCGTCATACCGCGGCGGCTGAAGCACTTAACCGTGGTAGAGTCCTGTTGCTTGTATCACCAGTACTACCACAACATCCTTACCGAGCCTCCAGCTGCTTGTCTACAAAAAACCGGCCAAGGATCGTCCTGGCCAAATTGGAAACGTTCGTTAAGTACATTTTCTTACACCACTGCCGTCTGGTATTCATTTACCCAAAATAAAGTTTTCTGTATTTTTATTAGCAACATTTTTCTGTAAATGCACGGACAATTGGTGTCGAAATCATATACCAGTTTTGGTTTTGTCCTTAACTTGCATCGTTGAAAGTTGATCAAGTTACGCACAAAACATGGGGGGGGGCGTCAACCCAGAGAACGTAGGCATTTATATTTTGTTGACTGTATAATTCGCTTTTAAAGTTATAGCAATGATGCGCCATGCGGACCAAACCAAACATGCTATATGATGTGAACAACACAAAGTTCTTGTGTTAATAGAAAGTCAATTGCAAATAACACTATATAGGCAACTTCATTTTAGCTCTGAATACCGGTAGTGTAAGAGAATGTTACTATTTGGGTGGGTACAAAAATCAAGAGTTTTCAGGACTTGTATAATCAAGGCAATCATAATTGCAAAACCGCCAACGCCTTGTATCTGATTACATGCACTATCTATCAAAAGCAGTATCACTAGTGATGAACTCGGTCAAAGCATGGGACTTTCTTTCGCGATCATAGTATTCCGTCGGTATTGTTATAAAATATCGTAACTAAGGCTTCGATAAAGCCGTAGTTACTAGATTTTATAACAACACAGACGGTTTGTCAACACATATCGGTAAATCCGGTCTATTTTTAGAACAAATTCATTGTTATTAGAAAAAATATCCAATCATCTTTAAACTCACATTTACATACATATATTTTAATGCATTAAACGCAAAATATCAATACCTTTGTAGCGAAAACGTCCCTCGCTTTGGCCGAGTTCACCAGTGAATATGTTGGTGAAACAAAAGTGCCAATTGACTAAGCAAACTCATGAACCTACACAGATCGGATTGGAAAACACTGAAGTTCAATAGGACCCCTATGGCTTAGCACTTCAGTAGCACTGACCACACGTTTCAACACGTTGTATTGAGTCGAATAAATGGCACAAGTCAAAACTCAATCCTCAACACTAGCTGCTACCAATGGGTCCACAAGACCCATACCACAAAGGTCTCTGATGCACTGGAATGGTAACACCAAAATGTCAGCAGAACAGTAACAGAAGAATCCGTTGGTCAGGACATTTAAGTGAAGGTCGTACAAAACTAACTTACATGACACACTGTCAGCTGGTTGGGCCTCAATAACACAATGTTAACCCATTAGGGCCTACCAAACGGCAACATTTTTACTAGTCCGAATTTAAAGATGATGCAGACGACAATTTCAAATGAACGAAATTTTGCATTTCTTTTGGTCTTTTTACATAGAAAACATTGTGGAAATGAAGAAATTGCTTGTCACAAGCAATTTCTTCATTTACCGATTTGTTTTCCAAAGCCATTTTCTGGTGGGGAGTCATATAGAGTCACTGTGTGGTAATGGGTTAATCGACAAGGCTAAAGCTCAGGGACCTCCTTCAGATTATTAATAGCAGGAACTTTCGAGACACTGATATCTAGTACGCAAATGATCTGTATCGTAATAGCAACGCCAAGATCATATGGATCTCTGGCATCAAACCTGAAATGGTGATCTCTGAATTGGATATAAAAGATCTGTCCAAATCCCAAAAGACCCACAAACTGAGATGACTGTTACGTGGAACGTAACACTGGCAGGAGGACCAAAGTGCCATCCATAACCATTTAGGAAAATAGATCATGAGACAGAAACAAGCTGTCGCGGTAAGAAGTCTTACGGAGAGACCATGATATGACAGGATTAACCCATTCCCAAACGGCAAAATTTTAGGGTGATCCACTTCAAAATTTGCCACAAATGACAAAATGGATGTTATTAAAGATAGAATTTGTGTAAAATATGGTACAGAAAATATTGAGACAAAAGGAGAAACTGCTGGTTATCAGCAGTTTCTTCTTTTGTTTCAATATTTTCCCAAGCCTTTTGTATAAGGGGCGTCAAAACCAGGTCTTGTTTGGGAAAGGGTTAATCAAAGTGCCATCCATAACCATTTAGGAAAATAGATCATGAGACAGAAACATGCTGCCGCGGTAAGAAGTCTTACGGAGTGACCACGATATGACCGGATTGAATAACACAAACCCCCATTCAGAACGTCAATGGAAGACTTCGATCTAGACTGGGAAGTCAGGCCCCACCCTCAGCAGAGGACTAAAAGAAGGCCTGGATAATTTAAGATAGTCCGCCACTAACCAGATTCATGCGTCATCGAATTTTTGTACGGCTTCGGTAACATTCATTTATTACTTATTCCAACTTATTCGGGAGACGTCCACTGCAGAGTGTTTACGACATTACCGGTATGCATGAATCTAGTTAGGGCTGTATTACCTTGAGGAGGACGATATATGATGATTGCAGTTTCATAAATTGAAAATAGACATCTTTTTGTAGCAGACAAAGAAGTGAGATCATTTTCATCGAGGAAACTTTTTTCCCTTGATTATCATTTTCAAAAGCCGAATCTGCAAATATCTCCGAGCATCCTTTCAATTGTCAAAGAGAGGTAACTGTATCATACAATATCGATGCACGAAACACTTTGTTACGTCCCTTTGATATTTAGGCGTCGTGTCATACGCGTTTTAGCTTGAAACTTCCGCCAAACCTTTTCATCCCATTCTCAAACAACACAGCTGGAAGCTAATCAGTGGTCACATTCCGTAGATCTTACAGACGAAATTCTATAATTCGATGTTTTGTTGCATTCCTAGATTGTAAGGGCATAGGGTCTAACATCTGCAATTTAGGTATCGAGTCGCTGGAAGGGAGAGGATGTTGGTCAATGGTCATCAGCATTTTCTATCTCTCTGTCAATATCCAAATTTGGAATTGTTTGTGAAAGTTCTAATTTTTAGAAACAAGTTATTTCTAGACTTGTCTAAATACGTCCCGGTTTCATCCAATCGAATTAAAAATGATTTTGACATCACGCAGCACAATTTCGTTGTGCATGTGACCATTCTTCATTGAATGTCCTTCGTTGCCCATCATAACAAACTAATAAGTCTATACCAGTTATTCCTCATGGATTTTAACCCTTTCGCTGCCATAGGCGAGTTAACACGACTCTGGGGGTCGCTGCCATAGGCGAGTTAACACGACTCTGGGGGTCGCTGCCATAGGCGAGTTAACACGACTCTGGGGGTCGCTGCCATAGGCGAGTTTTCTCGACAAATTTAGGGGGTGCAGTAGGCCTATATGAATATTTTTTCCAGCTTAGTGGTTTTCAAATAGTCTTTTTCTTATAGCACCGGTTCAGTAATCAAAGTACTAGCGTTTGACAGATAAAACAGTGAAATTTGTGTTAAAATCGGTAAACTATAAGTGTTTTTACAAGGAATTTTCCAAACAAAAGACAACAATATGGCTGCCATTAGAACATGGACTTACTATTTATGCCTAGAAGCTGTATACATCACCATGAATGACACCGAAAATGATGGAAAAGGCTTCGGGATAGTTTGAAATTATGTTTAGTTGACAATTTCAACAATCTGCTCCATCAAAACATTATACTTTCAACGGAAACATCTAGTTGAGGTTTGTTCATCCACTTTTTTTCCGTTGTTCTAAGATTCCAACAATTTGTGAATAAAATCAAAATAAATAGATATTGTCACTTCATAAATGACTTTGAAATTTCTGTAATATAATAGATTCCTAATATCTCAGTGTATGCTGAAAATTTGAAAGAAATGTATCAAATGAGTCAAAAATTATGCCTGTTTTTGTCTACATGGTAAGATTCTTGGAAATTTCTTCGAATTAATTTGGCATCCAGAGGACAGTCCAATATTTGGCAGCGAAAGGGTTAATACACTTTAATAAAATACTCGATTCATTATTTCGGCAAAAATTGCCCCTTTTAAGAGATTGAAAAACTTAATCGCAGATATCGCGGATGTCCGCAGTTAGACGAAACAAAATGGCTGAAATAGTTTACAAAATAATTATGTAGATTCTAGTGCGATTAAGTTTTTCAATCTCTTGAAAAAGGCACAATTTGCCGAAATATTGACTATAGTATTTATTGTATTTTATTATAGTGTAATAAGTGTATGTTTGAAGAGAAATAATCACGTTTCCATTGTATGCCAACGAAACATTCTATTCTATCAAACAAAATTAAGCAGGTTCTTTGTGTGGTACATTATACATTGAAACTATTTATTGTCCAGTAAGGACGTTATGGCATATCTTTATATTTGTGACCCGTCACGCTAAAAGGGACCTTATCCGAACTCCAAAAAATTTAACAAACTTGTCAGATTAAGCACAGGTCAACCAGTTACTGTATTCAAAAAATGAACATATAGTAAAAGATTTAGAGAATAACATACGAGGGTTGATTGATAAGTATTGAGTCTCACATAGAAAGGTTTGAATTGTAATTGTCAAACGATTTTATTTTTCAACATAATCCCCATATTTGTCTATACACTTCTGCCAGCGATGTTTTAAGGCCTCAATGCCACTTCTGTAGAACTCCTTCTCCTGATCGTTCAGAAAGGCCTCCACTGTATGTATGGCGTCATCATTTGACTGAAAGTGGGTACCAGCAATAGCTCTTTTCAACCGTGGAAACAGGTGAAAGTCTGATGGAGCAAGATCAGGCCCCGGTTTCTCAAAAAAAACTTAAGTGTATTCTCATGAGAACATGCTCAACTTCAAAGGGATACTCTTCAACGTTGAATGGTATTCGATTGAAGTTCATGTGGATTTCGTGCGATTTGAGCACGGTGCTCAGATTTGAGCATGAGAATGTACTTAAGTTTTTTTCGAGAAACCGGGGCCAGGTGAATAAGGCGATTGTTCTATTAGTTCAAACCCACAGTCATTGATGGCAGCCATGGCAATGGCGGATTTGTGAACAGAGGCATTGTCCTGGTGGAACAGTACACCTTTGCTGAGTTTTCCACGGCGTTTGAGCTTGATGGTTTCTATCAGTTGCCTTAAAAGTGATGCATAATACTGTCCATTAATTGTTTGACCCTTTTGTAGATAATCTACCATCAAGATGCCATCAGCATCCCAGAAAACCGAAGCCATAACCTTTCCTGTTGATGGGACAGCCTTTGCCTTTTTGGGTGGGGGTGAGCCAGGGTGCTTCCATTGTTTGGACTGTTGTTTTGACTCTGGGGTGAAGTGATGGACCCAAGTTTCATCCATGTCTCATAAACCTCTGCAGAAAGTTATCTGGGTCTTCCTCTAAAAGACTCGGATTAGCACGTGACAAAGTGAGCCTAGCGTGCTTATAGTCAACTGTCAGAAGCCTTGGTACCCAGCGGGCAGAGAGCTTTTTCATCTCAAGATTTTCCATGAGAATAGAATGAACTCTTTCCTGTGAAATACTAGTTTTACTGGCTATATATCTCTCTGTAACCCGCCTGTCAGTCATAACAATATCATGGACTTCATTGACCATTTCTGGTGTTGCAACGGTGACAGGCCTTCAAGGGCGAACATCGTCCTCAAGACTCTGCCTACCACGCTTGAACTCCCAACCCATCTCTTTAATGTAGCATACGAAGGGGCGTCATCCCCTAGTGTTGAAACCATATCTGCATGTACATGTATGGCTTTCGAAGTTAGACCCCTTTTTATACAGATATTGAATCACTGCTCTTTCAGAAACCTTGTCTATTTTGTAAAAGCCACTTGCCCGGTTTACTTTAGAGTGCTACCTCTTCAACATAAACTGACCAAAGGACACCAGTTTTCGGCTGCACACCTTTATATAGCCAGAGAATACAGGGGCTGAAAATGGAAATGCTTGATTGACCCCTTCTATGAGAGGCTCTCTACTTATCAACCAACCCTCGTAAAAGTGAAAAGTGTCGCCCCTAGTCTGGCTGCGCGGACTGTGCAGACTGACCAGGTTGATATTTTACACACTTCTCATAAGATCCCTTTCAGCGTGACGGGTCACATTTACATTGTACGTATACATTATGGAGATTGTGCTTCATGGGGTAATTAAATCTACGCACAAATTCTCCTCGCTTTAGGTAAGACATTTTGTAATGACTTTCTTATTTCTGCGTCATTTTCCAAACGGTTTGTTGCATGAAACCCGCCTTAATTAGCTCTTTCCTCTGGTGTATGACTTACCCAAAACCTCCTTTTAGGTCGGTTGCGATTAAATTTAGGTGGAGTATGAGGAGTTTTCAAATAAGTAATACATCCGAGGAAGGAGCTCAGTAAGGAGGGGTGCATGCAACAAACCGCTTGAAAATTGACTCATAAGTACGAAATTTACTGCACAATTTCTTACATGAAGCGTGGCTAATTTGAAAGTAGTTGTTATCATTTCGTTTTCTGGAAGAAAGTTATTTCAAAATATTTGACCAGAATCCAGACAATTTTGTCCGTAGTTGTTATTCATCCAATGATGCACAATCTCCACCCTGGTATATATTATCTAGAGCGAAATTTTGAATAACATCGATACAATTTTGCATATGTTTGTTCGAATCTTGCAGATGTGAGACACCTGCAAGATTCAAATCATCACGCATATAATAACAGTCATTTTGAGTTCTGTATTTTGATGTTTATATTTAGTAAATGATTGTGCCATAAACTATGACTGGACTAAGTTTGGAGTTTGGAATATACAATGTGCATCAGGTTTTCACAAAAAAGTAATAGACTGTCCCAAATTTACAAGAAATGCTAATGACAAAAAATATGCCACTAAATGAACAATGTTTATCAATCTAAAAAACGGAAAGCATTGAGAGAAGGAGAGAAAATAGCCGTTATCACTATTTTCTTTTTCCCTCGCAATGCTCCCCGAAACTGTTTTATTTTCCTAATACGTTGTCAAATAAGTTGATACATTGTTACGAAAAACAACGAACTAAAAAAATCTAGGCTGCAGCATCGAAGGGTCTAGTAAAAGGGAAGAAATGGCACAACATCGAACTGCAGTTCTTAACTCATTACTACACAATGACTCTTTTTGACTCCCCAACAGATAAATGCTTTGGAAAACATTGTGGAAAATGAGGAAATTGCTTGTGACGAGCAATGTCTTCATTTCTCACAATGTTTTCTACCAAAAAAAGACCAGCAGATTTTAAATTTCTTTAACTTGAAATTGTCGTCTGCAACATCTTTGAATTTGGACCAGTCCAAAATTTGTCGTTTGGTAATGGGTTAAATTAATCAACATGAATCTGGCTAATTGAAATGGTCTTCTTTGGATGGCCTTCCAATAATGAATAAATGAAAAAATGGCAAATCCCCACTTAAGGTAAGGCTTGGGTAATGGGCTATGTGATCAGTTACGGAACGAAATCTGTATGGTGCGAATAGACGATTTCAAGGTGGTTAATTTTTTAAATGTTTGACTTTAGTCGTTTTTTGCCTACTCTTCATCAAATTAAGAAACATTTTCACAAAAAATGTTGCTCACTTATTTTCGTTGTTACGGAAACAGGCGATATTGCATCTAACGCTACTTTAAAAATGCTCGGACTTACGGACGTCACGGAATAAGTCGAAATATAACAATTAAACCGGAAGTGCATTACCAAGGTCTTACCTTAACTGACTCTACATATTATAAAATCTTTATTATATTCTTTGTTTGACAAGAGTAAAGAGGTAGCATATAACACTCATGTCACACAATTGCACATTTTGCACGCATATATATACAGTTCATTGGCAGCAGTTTGATACATCACAAACATACCATATAGCTGGTATATACATGTATATAGAGATTATCACGTCTATATTACACTGAACACACAAAGCACGTGCTGAAACAGAGATTCAGGAAGCTACCCATTTATATCAACTACACATTTATTGCATCTTTATAAATTTTGGAATGTCCGGGACTTTACAATCGAACAATCACTACACCACCACGGCAGTATTCTCGTTAATAGAATTCCATGCACCAAGTCGTATCTTCAAAAACAATTCTGAGCCTATTTCATAGATCTAAACTTTACAAAAAGTCCAATCATATTGGACGGGACAATTGTCTCGGCCAAACATGTTGGTTGTTGCTTTACTTTTCATGAGACTTAATATTACACTGGTTGGTGAAAACCACATCACGATTGGTTTCCAACAACCAACATTTCTGATATAGACTGTAGATTACCAGTCAGTCACATTACCGTTACTCACGGTGGTTTTCTCACAAATACATTGCCGATTGTACATAGTGTGAGTCTCTGAAACACTTGGAATGGACATGAAGCATATTGACCGTTAACCACAAATAATTCACTAAGAATCGGAAGCGGCAAAACGTAATGAGAAGATTTCTACGTCACCAACGTTTCAATTACAGCTTTTCACTAGCTCGTTGATCAATTTGAATACTTTTTTAAGTAGCATTTATATGTAATAGCCGAGAGCGAATTTCTGTGTATATCTTTACCATCGCCCCGGTAGAATTTCACTCATGAACGTAACAATTTCAATGGCGGTGATCGGTCAATTACAACGACGTATACACATGACGACACAAGCACGTTAACGCTTCGTCACGTTGGGTCATCTTCTGACCAACAACACAGGGTATATTTTGTTAATACTAATGCAGGCTATGCACATTAACGTGAGTAAACAGTACGTCACACTGACGGTACGTGATGACGACACTGTCGCTAACGTTGACGTTGTTGACGTCGATATTGTTGTCGACTGGTACGGCGTCGAGAGCAGGAATCTATCCACGACATGTATTATACCGTTAGACGTTAAAATATTTGGACGTGTCACTTTAGTGTCTATATCCTTCCAGCGAATATATGCACCTGAAATGTGAAGAATTGAGTTAATGAGCAACCTTACGTAATCCGAACAAGGGATGAGCATAAAGCTACGAAGGAATCTAAACCCAGAAGAATTTTCTTATAGAATAATTGGATATAAGGCCTACCGGAACAGATTTACAATAAAAATGTTTTTTTGATGTCATAGTGTAAACTGGAGTCAACCTTTTGCATTGCGTTGGTAACGTTCGAAAATGTAAAAGTAGTTATGACGCTTTCGAACGTGGAGGACAATTCAAATTACATATTTTACATCGTAATTATTATATCATTGCAGAAAAACATTTTCAGTTTCATTCTGATTGGTGACATTGAGATACTGACCGTCCGTCCTTGAGAGTATCGTCATGTTATGGTCACGTGCGTAGTTCTGAAACTTTCCATTCATAATGGCGTCATACGTCAACTTTTGACCTTTAACGATATGGCGGCGAATAATCTGAAAAATGGCGAAAACATTCTTTCACATGAGGAAAATCGTCAGTATAATTGCAAAACCTCGTATCAACAGCCTTAATCAAGCTGAAGAAAAGAGGCTTTACGATAACACCGACGAAATATAGATGAGCATTTGGCAGGAGTATTAAAAACGTCATATAAGTATAGAAGGATATTCAGTTCAATACATTACAAATGTATAAAATGGCATTTCGTAGCCTAGTATCAAATCAGAAATCACTGAACATTAGTTAAGAGTTTGCCTGATCACTTTGAACTTACACGTGTATCATGCTTGATCAAATAGAAGTCTTGTTACCTATAATGTTATGAATCTCGTGCAAGGTATAGGTCCGAGGCCTGCAGTAATTGCCAATAACATTTGCCTTTTGGGCATTGCAGCTTACAGAGGGCATTCAACATCAAATGGTCCAAGACAACTCATGGTGAATCATGGGTTAACAGTAGCAACTCAGTGTCACAAGATTATATTCCCTAATTGCAATTTGCCATGTTGTTTCGATATTGACGAAAGGCCGTACAACTTTAAATTGATTCAAAATCCGCACACTTACTTCCATACGTTGATTATAAGTAAGGTTATCGTTAACAAAGTTGATATCATCTAGAGTTAGAAAGTTAAATGCCTCGTCAGCCGGGGCGAACATGGTATACACTGTACTGGTGGAGCCGAGATCTATAGAGGCGTTCTTGGGGATCAGCTTGATCAGTAAGTCTGTACCGATACTGAAACAGGGATATAAAAAAGTACAAAAATTGTGCTGCTATTCAACAAAAACATCGTAACTGCAGCTTTAAAAAAGCTGCAGTTACGAGGTGTTTGTTGAAAAGCGACGATAGGTTGGGCAATAAGAATACACTAAATATATGTGAAAGTAACTAAAATCAAAGTGATGGGAGCACTGTAATTGGACGTCTCTGATTGATTAATCGAAACTAAAAATAAGTGATAAGTGTTTCATACATTTAGATTGAGTATATTTATCATCGGGGTATCCCCCTTCCCAATACACACACATTGGAGGAAGAAAAAGATAAAACAAAAGACCTAGTTCACGCTGGAACTGAACCCACGATGTGCCTGTAGTTAACTGTGTACAGGTTGCGGGACAAACACTTTCAGAACACCGGCCAATTTGACAAAAAAAAAAAAAAAAAAAAAAAAAACAAAAACAAAAACAACAAGTCTTAAATAGCTAGTGTTTCATAGCTTAATTTGACAATCGTTTCCTAAAATATGATTTAAATCTGAGCCAAAATGTGTTTCACAACGAGATCAATGGTTTAGGATATCCATGTTTTTCTCCTTCAGGGCAATAAAATACATATTTCAATGTTCTCTACCAGTGTATCGTGACTTCCCGTGCTATACACATTATAATTGTTTCAAAGGCAACAAATGAAAATGGATTTAACGCCTCAAGTGAAAGTTCTTGTTAACAATTTATTTTCAGAGAATATCAAATCATAGAAAACCATTCTTTGTTTTAAATTAATGACAGGAAAGGCGCAATTCATTTCATGTAATTTATTTTGTCGACGGAAGTTATCAATTTTATTCACGTTTTAGTGATGAATTTTAAGAGGTTTCGTTGTTACTTAATCTAAAACATCGTTAACAGATTTTGCTATGAACACCGGCATTTCAATATATTTAAAAACATTTAATTCGCAAAATAGCACAGAGAGAGACACATGTTTAATGAACCACTTAAATATCAGAAAGGCAAAAATTCCTACATGTAAACTGTAATCCTGACAATTGTATCAAAGTGTGTTTATCAGAAAGACCCTCTTCGCATTATTTGTTCTCAAAGTGAAAGTCTTTCATTCGCACTATAGTGTTTAATTAAGGGGCTTTATATAGGTCATTTTTAGTTTTATTTTCGAAATGGTTAGAAAAGGGACCAAAGATAGAACGATGGCAGATGATCCTAAAGTATCATCTCATATTGTTTTACCTGTGCATTTAAGTTCAGTTGGTATTGTATATCTGCCTCTCACTCGAGAGGTCCCGGGTTCGATACGCAACCGCGGCAAATACCCTTTCTGACAAAAATGTCACCCATCAATGGTTTGATATCGTGAACCTATGTGGGCGAGCAGCTGGAGGCTCGATAAGGGTGTTGCGGTAGTTCTGATATGAGAAACAACAGGAATCCATGGTTAGGTGCTCCAGCCACCGCGATATGACCATATCAGTTGAAAACGGCGTAAAACCCCAATAAACTCAAACGCATTTTGTTGGAGGAATAGTAATATTATATTAGATGATATTATGGTCCGGAGAATGCGTCTACTCACCTAATGCCTGGTTGTCGGTGTATTTCTGTTGGTATTTTGTACAGTGGATAGTTGACAAACCCATTTATGATAAAGATAACACCATTACTGCAGCCTATACCATCCTTTACGAGATCAAAACTCTGACGTAGATTCGTGTATCCAATGTCGACAGAGGCGCGAGCTGCAGATTAGAGACCAGAAATGTGATTTAGATAAAAATTGTACACAGTTGCATGACTCGTTTAGGTGGAAGATATGTAAGGTTGTGTATGTCGTCTTTAAAACAACTTATATATGAGTCGGGATCCGGAAAAAGGGTCCCTTATAGCTTTTTGAGATAGCTGTGTTACACTACCAGCCTGTACCTTAGAAGCCATGTTTGGCCGGGATCCATGCTGCTAGCCTACGGTGCTACAGGTCATGACGGGATTATTGGAGACCAACACGATTCATGATACGCAGGCTGATCGTGAATCATGCTGGGCTCAAAAGCCTTAAAATAGCTTTTTCCAGATCCTGGCTCATATGTAAAAAACAACAAAACAAATAATATTGTCTTACGAAGTGCATCAGCAAGGCATGTTTAACAACAACTTTCTAATTTCTTTATTCAGATTGATTGCAAGATATTTAGGAAATTCACAAAAATATTATTCACATTATAGAAATAGGGTGTTGATCGTAAATTGTACCTGTTTTATCTTTCAAATCTCTATTCATCAGTGTAAACGTGACATTATATCTGTTCTCTGTCAGGAACACACGGCTGGCAGCAAATGCTTCGTTCAGATATTGTTGAGACAGCGACACTCCGGGGAGGAAATGAGTCTCGTATATCTGGAACATGCGTTTATATGTAAATACAAAGTTTATTTAAAAAATGATAATGGATACTCTTGGATTCTACATGTACAGTAGCTGCGCAATCTACTGATTCCCGCAAAAATATAGACGGTACCCATTTCATAATGAATAGACGATACCCATTTCATAATGAATAGACGAAACCCATTTAATAATGGTAGGTGACAAAGACCAAAACGGAATTATCGAAATGAAAACAATGATAGCTTTGTAACCACATTGGGTACACTTTGCAGATTTAGAATATGATAGTTAATGCAAATTAAGCATTCCATGTCATTCTAAAGGGCAAAGGGATATCAGTCGTAGATCGTATGTGGTTTCTAGAAAGAACACATGAACGATTCAAGTTCCGGACGAAAAAACTGAGAATGCGACCTATCTACGAAAGAATTAATTTTTATGGGTACCCTTGTTACATGTCTAATGACCGTTTTCGGAAGCACATGAGCATGAAAACCTACCAAATCATGCTCATGCTCATGCTCACGCAAGCTAGTTCTTTGGTAATTATTTAATATTTTATGAGAAATGCCTTTGTTTCAATAAGTGATCCTTAGCAAAGTTGGAATAGTTTATTAAGAGATAAACTTCAAAGCAAATGGTGGTTCCATTTCCATGCTTCTCTAGAAATAGAATCACGCAAAATATTGAAACGACAATACTAGTAATAACTGTGTGTTGAATTCTTTCTCTGTACGCAACATCTATTGCAAAACTGCTAAAGAAATACATGTATGCCTCCTACCGGTACGTTAGTTGAATGACTGACCTTTCTCAGTAACCCACACTCCGTCACGATGAATGTTTTATGGTATCGGACAACTATGACAAAAACTTAATGTATGTTTGTCCAATGACTGACCTTTCTCAGTAGTCCGGGTTCCGTCATGATGAATGTTTTATGATGATCGGACAACTCGGACAAAAACTTCCCGCTGGGTACAAACAATGTCTGCTGTATATCATACATCGACGACCAGGAATAAAACTCGTCTACATGACGTAGGATAGAGTTGAAGTGTCTGGAAATAAAGATATCGATGATTTTAAACAAAAACACCGTAACTGCAGCTTGTTTTAAGCTGCAGTTACGAGTTTTTTGCTGAAAAGCGGCGGTTTGAGACATGTCACACTGAAAGGGACCTTATGGCAAGTGTGAAAAGTTACTTTAGTATGGAGTGAAAAGTCCTCGCCGACTGACTAGGATCGAGAAGATTCACTCTTAGATAATTTCTGCATCTAGAATGTTTTTAGCTATCTCTCTAACATTCTATGTTAAAATTGCAAATCTCGGTTGACCCTTTCTGACTCTGGTCCGTTTCTCAAAACATATTTTATGGACTACCAGGAAGGCCCATATAGCGTGACAACAACAACAACAACGACGACGATGACGATGACGACGAATTGCAGATAGGAAAACGCACGCTAAAATTCTCGTCTGTGTTGATCGATAAATCGACATTTTTTGTCGCTAAACAGTGCATTTTGTCCGTCAGTCTGAGCAAATTGCAATCTCATTTTTATTTCTTATTTATTCGCTTCTTTTTTCTTCGTTCATTTTAAGATCCATGAAAAGTATCCTCGCACTTAGCACACTAACAAAACGCACCAAGAGGACTAGATCTCGAGTATGTTCCCGAAAACGTGACAAAATGTGAACATAAATGTCTGGAAATACATACTAGATGAAAATCTATATGTAACAAAATCGAATTAAGCTGCAGATGTGCTAGATTGTTAGATTAAAATTGCACTGCGTAACTAAAAATAATAGTTCTCTTTGAATTTGGAAAGAAACCAATCTAACGTCTCTGAAAAAAGCAAAATGTGCTTTTGAGACACATTTGCATGCCTCTGTAAAGCATTTAAGTTCAATATCGAGATTGAAATATTCACCATGTGCATCTCGTGGAATAGTTTGTCACAAGAAATATGGTACGGGTATCAGGTTGATTGGATTGATTGTGATGGTTCCACTAGTGACACAAATCGTTGATTTTCAACGACAACCTCGCAATTGTAGCTTAAACCAAGCTGCAATTACGAGGTTTCCGTTGAAAAGCGAAGAAATGCAACGAAAACAGTGTGAGGTAGGGCATAAATCAGCACTGAGCAGTCGAATTATAACTAAGAAACCTTGAATGCGACGTTAAAGTGACATTTCACATTTATTTTTTCATAAATTTTACTTTTATTTTTATCTGAAAGAAAAAATTTTCTGATGAAGATTCTGAAAATTTCAAGCTAAAATATTGAACCGTTTACGAGAAATATATATTTTTGTGCTATAAAATTGTTGTGGACAACAGTTCAGATTTATATGGAATTTGTCATTTTTGTCTAAAAAAGCCGTATTTTCCGCTTATAAATAACAACTTAAAAAACTGATAGCATTTCTACGCATAAGGAAAAAAAAATCTTTGCATCAAAACATACTTTTAAAAAATAAAATTGGAATGCTATGTCCCTTTAAGATTTCATTTTACCTTAATTCTGGTAGTTCTTCCATCATGTCTGCTACAGTCCAGTACGGGAAGTCGAGTAGAGTATCAACAACGTGGATCATTCCATTTGTACAGCGTATATTGGGCCGCACCACCTCTCCTTTAACATTGTTACTCACTGCATATGCTGTAAATATATCATGTTGTAGAGAACATAAATAAAATAGAGTATCAACAACGTGGATCATTCCATTTGTACATCGTATATTGGGCCGCACCACCTCTCCTTTAACATTGTTACTCACTGCATATGCTGTAAATATATCATGTTGTAGAGAACATAAATAAAATAGAGTATCTTTAACGTGGATCATTCCATTTGTACAGCGTATATTGGGCCGCACCACCTCTCCTTTAACATTGTTACTCACTGCATATGCTGTAAATATATCATGTTGTAGAGAACATAAATAAAATAGAGTATCTTTAACGTGGATCATTCCATTTGTACAGCGTATATTGGGCCGCACCACCTCTCCTTTAACATTGTTACTCACTGCATATGCTGTAAATATATCATGTTGTAGAGAACATAAATAAAATAGAGTATCTTTAACGTGGATCATTCCATTTGTACAGCGTATATTGGGCCGCACCACCTCTCCTTTAACATTGTTACTCACTGCATATGCTGTAAATATATCATGTTGTAGAGAACATAAATAAAATAGAGTATCTTTAACGTGGATCATTCCATTTGTACAGCGTATATTGGGCCGCACCACCTCTCCTTTCACATTGTTACTTACTGCATATGCTGTAAATATATATATAGTGGATGGTTGTAGAGAAAAATATTTCAAACTGTAACATTAAATTTAAAGAAAGGAAAAATAAATGTGCATTGTGGTAACCATAAAAAATACGATAACATATAGTGCACCAATACTAATTCGGAACAGCTTTATTTTCGTTGGTGAAGTCCGTTAGTTTAGCGCTATAATATAAGAAATCATTGCCGGAGTGGTTCATTACATATGCAGGTGTCCTGGGATAATCTGGGAGCACTATACGGATATACCCCATTAGTATGTTTTGTGCAGTGGATATACAACAGGACAATGAATATTTTGAAATGGACACACTTGATAAATAAGAGAGACTTTGTTGAAGGTGCATGATTGTACTGACTCACCTTTTTCCTCTCCTTTAACCAGAAATAACCGTCTACCCTTCAATGACTTGAATATGGTATAGTTACCGAACACTTCTATATAGGATGCAACATCTTCTGTTATATGGGCAGTCATCACCTGTGGTAGACAGTAATTGTGTTATGACGTTGTGTATCAATTCCATGATGTTTTTAGTAAATGTTTTATTTGATCTTCTGGGATATACTCTTTATTAACAAATCATTGGTAGCCCTACAGAATGAAATCACTCAACTATGAATACTCGGTTAAAGACCAAAGCCAATATAATCTCGTTTGACAGTCACATTCGAAAGTTGGAAGTTTGAACATTCTTATAGTTCAGAAGAACAAACCTGAGACTTGAGATCTTATGCTTTACAAAAGAGATTATGTAATTATAATATCATTTATAGCTTTTTTTATGTCAGAAGCAATGACTGGTTTTTTGATCTAGGTTTGGAAACTCGCAAAGGAAATGAAACGGAAAAAAATTACAAGTACTCTCTTTTCTTCAATTGAGGATTCCTTTTCTACCACCTACAGATTTTGTTTTTCGTACTGTTCCATTTGTCTAGTATAGTTGTTTTCAATTTAACCCTTTCCCAAACAAGACCTGGTTTGGACGTCCTTTATAGAAAAGGCTTAGGAAAACAATGAGACAAAAGAAGAAACTGCTGATGACCAGCAGTTTCTCCTCTTGTCTCAATGTTTTCTATGCTATATTTCACACAAATCTAGTCTTTTTCGAAATCTATTTTGATGACTGCATTAGCTTTTGAAATGGGTTACCCTAATATTTTTTCGTTTGGGAAATGGTTAAATCTCTCTTACAAAGCCAACTTCACGTGACACGACAGAGGTTTATAAAAAGGAGAACAACAAACGAGTCGTCTTAATCCCTAGCCTGTTGATTCCATTTTTCTCAAAGAAGGAGTTTTAAGCTCGTAAAATAAAATTCACCATGCTTTCGTATGTCTGCTAGTTTTAATAGGATTTCCTGAACGTTTCTAGTACTCTGTTATTAAATGTCTGGGGTCAATGTTTATCACTGCTCTAAAATTTGTAGTTAAACATGGAGAATTTTCCCAACAATAAAAACTGTACACTCGAAACCATGTCTCGATACAATCAAAGTGGTATCAATTAAAATTGGAATACGAAGGAAATGAGGAACACATTTGCCTCAATATCTATCTTTTTTGTATTATTCGTGTATAAGAACGAAGGCGATGGAATAGAGAGTTTTCTTATCATGGCTAGGAAAGAGGTAGATAAAATATTTATTCTCAATAGCAATCCTAACAAAACTCACAACCATCTTTTTTTAAAATCTTTATGGAAACGCATGTTTTTCTAAAGATTCTCGTCGAACTTTTCGTTATCACAACTGCAATTAGTCATGATCTTACTTCACATGACATATATACTGAGAGGCAAAAATAAGTATACACCCTAGTTCTTCCACGTATTCTAAGAAAACGATGTATAGATTATTACGATTTCTTAACGCCACTGATGAAGGTCGTTTGCTTTATGTACACTTCTTCGCCTACCCGTCTATCTGTCCTTCCTTCCGTTGCGACTGTTTTTTCCTATCATACAGCGGCATCGAAAAATGGGATTTAAGAAATGAATTAACACAATAATCCACGTTGACACAAACCCTACATTTATGATCGGATTTGGATAAACTGTTCGCAGAAAGAGCATAGTTACTTAGAACAATGCGTATATTGTTAGTGCTTTCCATATTATGATGCGTCATGGCAAAAGGGGGCTTGATGCAAACAAGTTATCTGACATAACTCGTTCTAAAATTATAGACGGATTTTGATAAAATTTGCACAGGATGTTCCTATGCTACCTGAATAAGTGTATATTGTGTCACGTTTCTTTCGTTTTACGCTGCGTCATAGAAAAAGGGGTCTTAGTGGCAAAAATGGGTATGTTGACCGTTTTCTACCAACCACCGAGAATTGTGTTATGGTGTTAGAGAAAATGTAATGTTGTGATTTGTTGTGATGATTGATAAAGAATTCCAATAAGGATTAACATCAATATTTGATGCTTCACTAGGTCGCATGTGCAAAATTTGCAAGATCGGCATGTAGCAAGAGTGCAGGAAGTCAAGCAATTTCAGGTAAAATTTAACATGACTGCATTATTGGTCTATGAGTAGGAATAAATAGAGCAAAATTTTGAGTCGATATGATGGAAATTAAGAGAGATATCGAAAATCAAAAAGTGTATACTTTCTTTTGCCTCTCAGTATATATGTTTACCCGTAACCAACTTACATTATAAAGTAGCCCCTCTGTGAGACTCAGTTTTCTAGCCCGGTGTGTGGGCATGTATGTAAATGCATCATCATTCGGTACAAACATCGTAAACATCCGTGAAGTGTTCCGTAATTGTTTAGATAGGTCACCAAATGCCTGCATGATACCGGCTACCACACTGAAACAATCCATTTTAAATTTTATCGTTTTGTGTGTGTTTTATCTATTCATTCGTTCTATCCTTCATTTTTTTTTAAACCGTTTGCATTTACGTGCTCAATAACTAGAACAAGTACTAGCAAGTTTAGAAAATTAGACAAACAATATTGCGGAATGTTTATCTCTAAAGACAATTAAATGTATCAGTATCAGCAAGGCCAATTAAAAAGTTTTACTGGCCAATTGACACAGGGGTCATGTAGCGAAGCTATGACCGCTGTGTTTCCGAGGATGGTGCAAATAATAGATATGAAAGGTATGTCACTTGAATATTCAAACTGGACTTTTTAATTGAGTACTGGCCAATTATATTTCATCAGGACTAAATTCAACATAAAAATCATGGTAAAAGTTTGTTCTTCTATAGTTTCAATTTCTTTGGCCTTGGTACAAATGTTATAAGCTTGATCTATTTTCATCCTGCAGTTTACCTGAGTGATGGCTGGACCCTCATTTCATCCACAATATTACGTGTGGGCAGATGTAATATATTATCGGTTATATGTATTATACCATTAGAACACCAGATATCTTTGATGACAACATTAGCTCGTATACGGCTACCGATGATGTAAACACCTGCAAGGATAAAACGCATTTTAAGGAAACAACAAAAAACAATATCATGACTAGTAAATGGTAGTTGTTTGTAGAATGATACAAAAAATTGAAAGAATTCCGACAGTTAACAGCGAAATATACCCAAGAAGAACATATACCATTCTAAACGTATGTTTCTACTTTGCAAAAATATCGTTCTTTATTTACACTTCGATTCACAAACCAAACTATATCATCGTTACCTTGGTTAGTATTGTAAAGTGTGATCCTCTGTCCAGATAGCGTATCTACGTCTAGTTCATCTGTAATCTGTGTGGAACTCAGTATACGATTGTGAGCTATAGAGCCTTGTATAGCCTGAAATACACAGGAATAAATAAACCATGTACACAATATATCGCTGATTTTCTTCGAAAACTTCGCAACTGCAGCTTGTTTTAAGCTGCAGTTACGATGTTTTCGAAGAAAAGCGATGCTATGTTCCTGAGACGGCGTTGATAACAACCACGACACAAAACAGACGAACAAGCGGACGGTGGACAGAGTGGCAAGTAACTACGCTTACGATTAGTATTTGGACTGTGCAATGCCCAAACGTACTAAGACTTTAAACCTTCCTATGTATTGCTCTGACACTAGGCAGTTTGGAAAAGAAGTCACTGTCACTTATCAGAAATACAACTAGACATAAATAATATGTGTTCTACGAGAAAGAGAATATCGTTTGACTGAATAGGTCAATGAATAAAAATTGTCGGTGTAAATAATAATATCATACGTCGACTTTTGCGTTTTTCAAAGCAAAGTCTTGTATGTCCAGTTTATACAATTCTTGGTTTAGGATACTTTTACTTATCACTAATGATGACACATTTTATGTCAACAATACGTCCGAACTTCAAGTAAAACCTTTCAGTTTCGGAAAGGTTATTGACTTTTTCTTTCCTCTTTAAAACCTCCCAAAAAATGAGGTACAAGGTTTTGCATCAACACCGAAAAAATAATGAAAAAAATATCGCCACTTTCCAACAAACATCACGTAGCTACAGACTGTATTAAGCAGCATTTGCGAGAGTTTTGTTGAAAAGCATTGATATACTCACCTGTTTTAGCAAGTCTCTGTTATAAGAAAGATGATGCGTTGTGTCACTGGGTAGATTGTTGTAGGCAGCATCACTGATCAGAAATACAGTCAGTGGTCCACTTGACAGAGAATTCAACTGGTTAATCAGGTCAGGCGTGGACATCAAAAATTCCTTCATCTCTCTGAGGTAAAACACCAAATACAAGGTATGTTTATGTGCAAAGCATTGAAATAGGCCTGAGCACGCCCTTTCTTTGATACTCAGCATATAAGTAAATGGTGATGTTCGCATTTTCTTTCTGAGTCATATAGAGAACCAGTGATATTACAGGTGGTAAAACTTAATGTTAAATGTGTCAAAGAAAATGGGTCTTTTAGAAATCAAGTAAAGTGACATTAAAAATAGACTGCAAGTATGTTTTCGTTGGTCTGAAATTGTGCTTTAAATGCTATGTCTGGAATTAACCGAAAGTAGATTAATGCGATGTATCAAATTTTTCTTATAGAATTTTCAAAAGGCTGACCGATGCAGAAAAGACGTAATACCAATTATAGTACCAATTAAAGGATTATTTTCACATATAAACTTAATTGGTACCTTTGAAAAAATATTTCTAGAAAATCGCAAGCAAAGCATTAGGCCAAATACGATAAAAAGTTACAACTAAAGAGTTTTTAAATGTAAAATATTGTATTCAAGAAACTTACTTCAATTGCGAGTTTCCTTGTATTGCTTCCCAGATAGTAAAGTCTCGTTGGAAGAGGACATTACTGATCATATGCATGACACCATTAATACAGCCAACATCGGGTATTGTGACCTCCGCTTTTATACCACCACCTTCAACGTATATACCTAAAATAAGAGGACAAACGAGTTTTATTATAAACTTTACTTTCACTGTTGGTCATTAAATGATGTGTATACTGTAATAATATTTTCATTTGCAACCCGAAGCCATTTCTTGTAACCTCTGTTTAAATACCACCACCTTTCACATACATGTCTACAGATGCACAAACGTGTGGAAAGGTTGTGTTATACCTTCATTTCAGTCAAGAAGCAATACAATTGAGCCAGGATCTGGAAAAACGTCCCTTATAGCATTTTCAAAAATAGAGTTTGAAGATCAGTCTGTTGTCAAATGCAGTCTAATATGCATCCATGCTGCTCTCTTTAAGTTACTACAGGTCACGAAGAAGCTATTAGAGAACAACATGGATCCTGATCAGACTGTGCGTATGCACACGCTGATCTGGATCTATGTTGGGCTCCAAAGCCTTAAGGGACGTTTTTCCAGATCCTGGCTCAATTATAATTATACTGCAAGTTTCTTATTCTTGTACCAAGTTAAAAAGGTGTACATAACTTAATTTCGACTAAAGAAGAAACAAAGGAGAGTAGCATATTAGAAGCACACATTTTGTTGAAATAGTCATCATTAGGGTGTGTCACATCCAAGATAGGTCCCTGCTTATTGGAACCTCTACAAAAACTAGATATAACCGTACCTTTTCCTATTTTGTGTATAGTTAAAAGTTTGCCGTCTGACGTTGTAAAAGTTTCACCGTCTTGAAATGAATCTGAATCTCTCTCGTCATACATGATTAGGTGGTCTTGAAACATCTAGAATAGAAATGAGGCAGGGTCTGAAAAGTGGACCTTAAATCTTTTCAGAGCAACATGGATCTAGATGACTCTGTGCATGAGCATAAAATCTGACCGACCCACCATACGACACAGGCTAATATTGAAATTTTGTATAATCAAAGACGGTTTTCACTTTCGGGGTCCTTCTGATTTTGCTGTTGTGTGGAATATCAAAAAGATCTGGTTTTGCCGACCCTATATGACGTAAGTATAGAAACTATGTCAGTCTAGTTTATAAGTACTCTTCTCCAGAAGTACTCCCCGATACATTAAAAGAGATAACCTTACTCACTTGTAGTGAGCAATGTCGCAGACTTGTTATACCCCCACAACGAAGTTATGGGGGGGGGGGGGTAAACTGGAATCAGGTTGTCCGTCCGTCTGTCCGTCCGTCCGTGGACATAATTTTGTGTCCTCTTCTCCTCCCACACTTTTTGACCAATATTGCTGAAATTTTATCAGGTTCTTTCCTATAATATTAAGTTGTGTACCTGTATTTTTCATTTTGATCCAGTCATTAGTTTCAGAGTTATGCCACTTTGAACTTTTTAATGTGTGTATGTGTGTGTGTGGGGGGGGAAGGGGGGTAGTCAAAATTTAAAATTTTGTGTCCGTGCTCTAACTCGAGAACCGTTTGACCTAGGATCATGAAATTTTACACAGTTGTTGCCCATGACCCAAGGAGGTGCCCTGTTGTTTTTGAGTCACCAAGGTCTAAGGTCAAGGTCACAGTTGGACTTTGTTTAAAATCCGTTTCCGTGCTCTAAGTCAATAACCTTTTGACCTATAGCACATTTTTAGTGACAAGGACCTAGTGGGGGGGGGGAGTATATGTCCGCTTTGCGACAGTTCTAGTATTAGATACTGAATTAGTGTAAACTGCTGATATTCAGGGAAACCGACGAAAATGCTGATTTTCAGTATGCTCCCTTTTTCCTTGAGCATAATTTATGCTTTAAACTGTACACTTTCTCTTTACAAAACAACAGTACATTGTCTATATCGTTTTCATTTGAACCAAACAAAAACATGGGAAATTAGGAAACGTTGAGTATTATGTCACATTTTATAGAAGAAAACATGTAACTACAAAATTATATATAAATCATCGGTATATTACGGAAATCTCCGAGGATATACGAAGATTTATGAGGTAGTCACTTAACCGCTGACATTTCTGAAAACAAGCTCCACGAGAACACATTTAACAGAATATTTACGACCATTTATGCATATTATATTGTGAACAGTTTCAGAGCACATCCTCCCGGCATATCTAGATATATTTACCAATGGGTGGCTACTTCTTTACCCATTGCTAAATGGCTAGGAGTGGAAAAATTTACGCCTAGATATGCAGAAATGTTCATTCACTTATCAATTTAGTAATCTGGATTCCTATATATAAGAATACATCTCTTTAAAATTCTTTAAAGTGATATACAACAAATGTAAGCAAAGACGCGTCAAAGCTGAAAACAATCTTTTTAAATCCAGTTTGGTCTTTACAGTCGTCTGTTTCCTAAATGTTTAGCTCGTCCAAATAGTCATGAAATTACAACATGGATACTGCCCACCCCTTTAATGCATAACCGCATAATGACTCTTTTTGACTACCCAAAAAATAATGGCCATGGAAGACATCGTGGAAAATGAAGAAATTGCTTGTGACAAGCAATTTCTTCATTTCCCACAGTGTTTTCCACCCAAAAAGACCTAAAAATTGAAAATTCCATTCACTTGAAATTGTCGGCTGCAGGATCTTTCAATTTGGGCCGCCCTAGAATTTTGTCGTTTGGTAATGGGTCAATGCATATTAATTTTTGACAAACAAGGAAATGTCTTTTCTAGAACCTGCATCTTGTACTATATAAGACAACAGACTGTGATATAAATCATCGGTATTTTCCGGAAACCTCCGAGGATACACGAAGATTTATGAGGAAGCCACTTAACCACTGACATTTCTGAATACAGACTCTACGCAAGCATATTAAAGAGAATATTTATGACTATAAGCACATTGTAAACTGTTTACAAAAACACACTGTCAGTAGGCCTAACAACGGGAATATTGTATAGGTTAACGTGCCTTAGTTTGGAAGTATATAGTTCCGTGGAACCTCATACATAGCAAAACAGTTAACTGGCTTATTATTTTTGTTCCATCATTACACAGTAAAATGCACTTATCAATGTTGTTCCTTGGCATACGAGGCTCTTAAATAAATGGTCACAAGAAAATCCTTGTGATTTGGGCGTACATTCACTTATGTAAAGAAATACGTTCTCGAGTTTGTGGGCCGTGTACCTCAAAGTATTAGCTACAAACAGATGGTACAAAAATGTGCATCCATCAATAAATACATCGTACATTCAGAATCTTTTGCGGCTATTCCATCACTGGATTTTTTGTCCAACAAATCTCAAATGATACTTTAAACATCGTTGTGTGGTGAGCACGTTGAGCACATTGAAACCACGGCACACCGCCGTCGATGCATCGTAGGTTATCTGTTGAATCTTAATGAGCATTTCAAGACGACACGAAATCGCCGTTTCATAAAGCATTTGTCACAATATCCTGTTTATCCTCCGAGATGGCAGGTGGTGTGACAGAGTCTTGAATATGAGTAACTGTTACTGAATTATACAGTAGCAATTGTCATATTGGAGTACTGATGTATGTGTCTTTATCGTTTTAAGAAAATGCCTTCGAGAATATGATATGTTTCTTCTTATCAATAAATCTGAGTTAATAATCCCTTTGGACTTAAACTGAGTCTTTTTTATTTATGACCATTCCTCTAAAAATCCACGGTCTTGGTATCTTTAAGATGAAATTCATCGTAAAACATTGAGAGCCAGTAACCAGGTCTAGTAGACCAATGTTTAAAAGGATAGTGCGGAAAAGAAGAACATTCGTGCAAAGTGCAAACATAATTTAAGAAAGCATTTAAAAATACTTTGCACGAATGTTCTCAGCTTTGACAGGGATTTGAGGGACGATCTTGGTATCAAAATAGACCGGAGAGTACGACGTATCGATTGCACGACGTATCGAATGGCACGTATCTCAATACTGAGTGATAAGTGTTTGATTTAAAATTTGAAAAAAAATATGTACTTACCGAGTGTTCTTGTTTACAAACGTTAGGAAAGCATATCATAACAAAGTCACGCTATTGCCGCATGTGGTAATCGGGCGCCCCTTATTCATGAACCTCAAATATATATAGTGTTCATGAAAATGATCAAGTACGAAAATATTAAGAATCGTTTTTGCAAAAACTGTCGTTTAATTTTTTCTAAAATGAATTTTAGATAACTTGTTGTCTGCAAATGATTCCATTTTTCTCGTATGCAATAGGTTCAACTTTCGCCTGGGATTTTATCACAATGTATTTAATCCTTCCCAGACAAGAACTAATTTTGACATCTTTTGAATAATGGTTAGGACAAATATTGACAAAAAAGAAAGAAAATGCTGACAACCATCAATTTCTCCTTTTTCTCATTTTTCCATGATAGATACAATTTTCAAATAGAAATACAAATTATGATGTCTGCAGCAGATTGAAGGTTTATCGTTAGGGGAGGGGTTAAAGCCTACCTGTGTGAGTTTTGCTGAGTCGTTATCTAGTTCCGTCTGTTTGTCTGTTGGTAGTTTAGCGAAGGCATCGTCCGTGGGCACGAAAAATGTCATCTTGGTTGTTTCGTTCTCTAATCTAGATTGTAGCTCGATCTCAGCCTTTTGTAAACTGTTCGTTACAAAACTGTAAAAATCCGCGTGATACCAATTAACCCAGTACCAAACGACAAATTTTGGACTGTTCCAAATTCAAAGATGTTGCAGACGACAATTTCAAGTTAAGAAAATTTAAAATCTGTTGGTCTTTTTTGGTAGAAAACATAGTGGGGAATGAAGAAATTGCTTGTCACAAGTGATTCCTTCATTTTCCACATTGTTTTCCAAAGCATTTATCTGTTGGGGAGTCAAAAAGAGTCATTGTGTGGTAATGGATTAATTGGAAATTTTACAATTACTTGCCATTGAGCAAGTATGCCGATATCCGATATTTTACCATGCTTCTACTAGTTAGGTTAAAAAACATATCGGGAAAACTTTTGGACAGAAATACCAGGCTAGATTAACGCGATTTTTCAGTCCAGTTGGTCACATTCGACACACATTCTCCGAAAACTGATATTTTTTTATTTATGTATCCGTAATTGGAGAGGAATCTCATAATGTGCCAAACAAACTTGAATCAAAGCATGTTCGTAAATGCTTTTATGTCCCAGACCTGACTAGAGCAAATTCAAAGTTGCTTAAACTTCCAAATATGCCTACAACTTATATACATCGAAATGTCCTTATTTGAGGCTCGAATTTGTAGTTTAAAACAATTTTCATCAAGTTATATTGTTAAGTCAATTCTGAAAAAAGAGCCCACTTACTACACATTATTGAGTACATCTAGCTTCTGTCTGATATTTCTGTACACGAAGAATAAGAGATCATCTATGATATGTATCACGCCATTAGATACCGGAACATTGGCTCGCACGATCCGGGCTCGAACCTTGTTGTTGGCGATGTATACTGCAATAAAGAAAGACAAATGTATGGATAAAGATGATGTTTGGACGCACACAAACAAAGTGTCAACGTGTTATTTCATTCTTGACACACTGCACGTTAAAATCAATTCCATAAATGTAGCAAGGTCAACTGTGGACATTATGTGTAAGACAAAATTGACGAAAATGCCACCGCTGATAAATTAATCAATTCAACGCAATGCTTATACCATATCTCGTTTCCTTGTAATCGGTTGTTTAAACGCATATAATATTCTACAAAAAATTAAGAAATAAAATGAACATTAAGTTATCCACAGGAATTTTATTTATTAATTTGTTTTGGAAAATTTCCAAGGTCTACGAAATGACTACACACAGAAGTAACACAGTGATCACTTGATTTTTAAAGAAGTTATTCTTGAGAACAAGTTTTACGCTCGAAGCAAAAGAATAGTTTTTATGCAACTACTAATAACGAAGAGGTAGGTTGCGTTATAGCCCGTGTTTCGCTTGTTTTCATCGGTAAATTTTGTAAGCATATATATTACTATTGTAACTGCTCTATAAGCACAGGCACAACAATATGCTTACAAACACTTGTAGTCATGTCCACTCACCTTCCGATCCTACCCTATAAAATTTGATGAGGCCAACTTTAGCATTTAGATAATGTAGATCACCTAAACGTGGTATGTATTTTACTTGGTCTTCAACGATGTGAGCCCAAAATACCTGTAAAAGAATGGGTAGCCAAAAATAAGAATAGGGAACGATTTTATCAAGTAAACAGTGACGTAATTTCGGACAAACAATTAAATTTCGTAGGTGGTGTTATAAAATCTCGTAACTACGGCTTGATTCAAGCCGTAGTTACGAGATTTTGTAACAACACCGACGGTTTATCAAAACATACCGGCAAACCCAGTCTATTTTTAGCGCAAAATTATTTCCCGTTGGACTCATACAAAAGAGAAAATGAGGGAAAATCCCTGATGGCATTTCACATACGAGCATTCTGATCAGGATCCATATCGTCTCCTTATAACTTCTTCCGTAGTTAGCCAAATGAATTGTCATAGTTTAAGAACAGCATGGCTCATTTTCAAAAAGTATTTAGTCTCAAATAATTACTACATACAAATGTCTCAAAGTGCTTGGAGTTCAATACGACCAGCTGGAAAATTGATGACAATTCGAAATCCAATAAAATATTTATTCTTGTAAAATAGTTCTTTGTAAATTCACCATAAAAACTCAAAGACAATATAATATCGTGACAACATTGGAGAATTTGACAGCACCTTGTTAAACGTCTTTTCTTCTTCAATGAAATTTCATTTGTGAAAACTTATATACATCGATTTTTAATATATGTCTGACGTGTTTAAAAGCCATCCTCTCAGCCTTAAAAACGAGTGCATGTAGATCAAGTCATGTCGGATTCGTACATACTTTAAACCGTGGCTATGACACTATGGTATATTTTCTGACTTGGTTTTGCTCGATGGAATGTTTTGAGTAGATCTAGATATAATTTTATACGTAGGATTTTATGGTTTGAAATTGGTAGAGGGTTCAAAAACCAATAACACATATATTGCTATAAGAAATTGCTCTTTGTAAATTCAGAAATAAAACGTGGCAGACAATATATTTCGTGCTAACATTGGAGGATTTGACAGCTCATTGAGAAATGTATCTTTATGAATATCTAGGTCTTTTAACCCATTACCAAACGACAACATTTTGGACTGTTCCAATTTCAAAAGTGTTGCAGACAACAATTTTTAAGTAAAAAAGAAGGGATTGGTGTACAATATACCACAGAAAATATTGAGACAAAAGGAGAAACTGCTGGTTATCAGCAGTTTCTTCTTTTGTCTCAATGTTTTCCAAAGCCATTTCAATTAGAGACGTCAAAACCAGGTCTTGTTTGGGAAAGGGTTAACAAACATAACGTCAGATATTATCATTTTCTGATGCACATCCTACGAGTCGGTTGTATATACATAACTATAAGGAAAAACATAGACTTAGTAATAAAAACTGCATATATAAAGTTAATAGTTATATAAAAAGTTAAAAGTTATATAGATCTACGTACATCTAATTAATGTGTAATGTGTACAAAATAGATCCCAAAAGCGTCATGTATAAGCCCCATTGTGCATTTGGATTATTTTAAAATTAAACATGTGTTACATATGCATCATCGCAATATGTACCAACAAATTGCTGAATTTATGCTTTATCTGATATTTGTCAGAATCCTTGATGCATTTAGCTGAATCATTGCTTTAACACACATAACATATTCTACATTTATTTTCTGTAAAATCACAGCTCTTGCGTTGTAGATTCCAATTGTAAACATGTGGATTAAATTGAAATGGTAAAATAAATTAAAATGTCACCAGGCACCCATCCTAAAGTAGTTTTGACAAAAATTGGCAGACATCCACAGTGGTAGGTCTAAGATTTATCTTAAAATTTTCTCAAAATTAGTGAAAATTAAATGTTGCTATGGCAACGTGGATGGCAGCAACAGCACGAAAATGCATTAAAATTGGTAGTTTTAGATACATTCCGAAATTAGGAATGCTGTGCTTGTTGTTATTAAAGCAATTTGTTCTTCTATAAGGTCATACGAACTAAAGTATGAAATGTGTTAAAGACGTTTGAATATGCAAACGCTTTGCTTGATATCACCCTTTTCAATCTTAGGGTATAGTTGGATGTTGATAAAAAAAAGGATGTGTACACGTACGATATAGATCCAGCAAAACAGAAACGTCAAAATACGACCTTGTTTGGAAAAAGGATAAAAATATTATTTCCGAGAAGTTATCGTATGACTTTGTACTGTTTTACGATGTGCACATACCCCAAAACACAAACATTTACTCTACAATTTCTGGTTTTGATGTATCTAGGAAAACTGCACGGAAAGCTAGAATGATGAAACACCATTTTTGACATAACATACGTACATATTTCGGTATTTTTTTAAAAAAAATCACAAATATACTGAGAGGCAAAAGAAAGTATACACTTTTTGTTTTTCAATATCTCTTCCAATTTCCATCATATCGGCTCAAAATTTTGTACTTTTTATTTCTACCCATCAACCAATGATACAGTTCTAATAGATATTACCTAAAATTAATTGACTACTCATACTCTTGCTACATATCGATTTTACAAATTTTGCACGTGCGACTTAGTGTAGCATCAAATATTGCCGTTAATCCGTATTTGATTTCTTTATTCTTTATCACAACAAATCACTACGTTAAATTTCCTCTAACGCTATAACACAATTTTCGGTGGCAGGTAGAAATCGATCAATATGCCACTTTTTTTCATCAAGACCCATTTTTCTACGACGCAGCATGATAATGAAAGAAACGTTACACTATAATACACTTTATACACTCACTCAAGTGACTAAGGACATTTTGCACAAATTTCATCCAATTCCGTCAATAAATTTTGAAGGAATAATGTCAGATATCTTGTTTGCATCAAGTCCCCTTTTGCCATGACACATCGTAATAAGGAAAAGCAATAACCATGTTCGTATGATCCTAGATGACAAGGCACTTTCTGTGAAAATTTTATCCAAATTCGTTCATAAATGTAGCGTCTGTATCAACGTAACTGGTTGCATTAATTAATTGATTACACCCCCTTTTTCGATGACGCTGTATGCTATGAAAACACATTCGCAACGGAGGAAAATCGGATAGAAGGATAGGCGGAGAAAGCATCACCAATAAACGACCACATTCGGTGGCGATTAAACATCCTATATAATCTATCTATCGTTTTCTTAGAAAACGTGGAATAACTAGGGTGTATACTTATTTTTGCCTCTCAGTATATAGTTTCCCGGTTGAAACAGTTATTGATCCGGTTCGGCCTTATATTTTAGGTGTAATCCGAGTCTTCTCTGATGAAAGGTTGCTCTTTGATATTTTGATGTCGCTGTTTACATAAATAGCGACATTCAAATATCAAAAAGAGAATTTTCATCAGAGAATACTCGATGATTTTTAGATGGTATTTAAACAGCATGAGGACTTACCGATTTCAGAAGAGAGTTGTTAGAAAAGAGCCTATTCTGTCCGTAGTCTGGCATGCCCATGATATAGGAGTCGTTAGGAGCGAACACTGTAAATCTGTGAGCATTAGACGAGGTCTGGTTCTTAAGTTGGAGATCAATGACGGATGCTAGAGTGATAGATCTGTAATAATAAATGATGATAATTATTATCACGAACGTCATTGTTGGGATTTTGTATTAGATTCATTAATTGTGTGGGGTTATTGGTCTATTCGTACAAGGAATCCAAAGTGATATCACTAAAATGTAGCAAACCGACTAAACAATGCCAACCATTACACAAAAAAGAAAAGTCATGGCAGAATGAGGCCCGTTTTAAACGGCCATCGTTCTATGGTCAGAACATATGCTTATTACGTTCCGCTACTGAAATATTAAAATATTTCTTCTACAAATTAGTGGTGAAATTAACTTTTAAGCAATTTTTTCGAGGGGTATCAACCTAGCACAGAATCAGTTATTTGGGCGATAAGTTAATTTTGAGATACATGTAGTTGACAATAGTGGTTCGGCAATCATCGACAGACAGACAGACAGACACAATCGATTAAAGTTTGGGCCGGAATCTGGAAATAGGCCCTTATGGCTTTTTGGAAAATCGAGTTTCGCGGTCAGCCATTGGTTCAATGTAGTCTGGCATGGATCCAATCTACTTATCTAACTTACTGTTGATACTGAACATAAACAATTTATTGGAGAACAACATGAATATGGATCAAATTGTACGTATGCACAGGCTGATCCGGATCCATGTTGTTCTCAAATAGCATAAGAGACCCTTTCCTTGGTCCCAGCTTATTTACTTACTGGAAAGATAGGTAAGGCGCATCTGGATTCTCCATATAGACTGCGATCGGCTTGTCAGACTGTATGGGTACTATAAACCGGTCCAGTATATGTACAACACCATTACTGCCGATTATATCTGGGCTGGTGATCCAGGCGCCGTTAACAGTGTAAACCTGGAAATTTAGATGGTACATTTTACAAACAATCTAAAACAATGATATTGGTGTGTGGATTGGTCTACAATTGTGTATGGATTTTTGAAGCTTTGTACTTTGATAAGCAAAATCATAGTTTCATATTCTTATTCGATAAGCAGAACACGAAATCACTCAAAAAGAGAATATTAAGCTGAATCGTATAATTTCCTAAGAAACAACAAAAACAAACAAGAGGACCCTGAGGGCCCTAAATCGCTCACCTGAGTAATGTTTTGATAATGCCAAATAACTTTGCATATGTTACGCATTGTGGTCCCAGAGAAGAATTTGGCCATGTAGTTTAGGAGGAGATGTCGTTTAAAGAAGTTGTTAAGTTTTTGTGAAATTTTCCATTTTCCGATGCCACGGCAACCAGAGTTTTCCATTGATTTCAATTCTTTTAGCAATTCTTATAAGGGACTACCCAAGGAACATTTCTGCCAAGTTTGGTTGATTTTAACCCAGAGGTTAAGGAGGGGATGTTGTTTAAAGAAGTTAATTTTTGTGAAATTTACCATTTTCCGATGCCACTGCAACCAGAGTTTTTCATGGATTTCAATTCTTTTAGCAACATTTATAAGGGACCAACCAAGGAACATTTCTGCTAAGTTTGGTTGATTTTAACCCAGAAGTTAAGGAGGAGATGTCGTTTAAAGAAATAGTTGAATTTTTGTGAAATTCCCCATTTTCTGACGCCACGGCAACCAGAGTTTTTCATGGATTTCAATTTTTTTAGCAATTCTAATAAGGGACTACCCAAGGAACATTTATGCCAAGTTTGGTTGATTTTAACCCAGAAGTTAAGGAGGAGATGTCGTTTAAAGAAGTAGTTAAATTTTTGTGAAATTCCCCATTTTCCGATGCCACGGCAACCAGAGTTTTTCATGGATTTCAATTCTTTTAGCAATTTTAATAAGGGACTACCCAAGGTACATTTCTGCCAAGTTTGGTTGATTTTGACCCAGAAGTTAAGGAGGAGATGTCGTTTAAAGAAATTGTTGAGCTTTTGTGAAATTTCCCATTTTCCGATGCCATGACAACCAGAGTTTTTCATGGATTTCAATTCTTTTAGCAATTCTTATAAGGGACCACCTAAGGAACATTTCTGCCAAGTTTGGTTGATTTTGACCCAGAAGTTCAGGAGGAGATGTCGTTTAAAGAAATTTTTGAGCTTTCGTGCAATTTCCCATTTTCAGATGCCACGGCAACCAGAGTTTTTCATGGATTTCAATTCTTTTAGCAATTTCTATAAAGGACCACCCAAGGAACATTTCTGCCAAGTTTGGTTGATTTTGACCTAGTAGTTTAGGAGGAGATGTCGTTTAAAGAAATTGTTGAGCTTTTGTGAAATTTCCCATTTTCAGATGCCACGGCAACCAGAGTTTTTCATAGATTTCAATTCTTTTAGCAATTTTCATAAAGGACCACCAAAGGAACATTTCTGCCCAGTTTGGTTGATTTTGACCCAGAAGTTTAGGAGGAGATGTCGTTTTAAGAAATTGTTGAGCTTTTGTGAAATTTCCCATTTTCAGATGCCACGGCAACCAGAGTTTTTCATGGATTTCAATTCTTTTAGCAATTTTTATAAAGGACCACCCAAGGAACATTTCTGCCAAGTTTGGTTGATTTTGACCCAGTAATTTAGGAGGAGATGTCGTTTAAAGAAATTGTTGAGCTTTTGTGAAATTTCCCATTTTCCGATGCCACGACAACCAGAGTTTTTCATGGATTTCAATTATGTTAGCAATTTTTATAAGGCACCACCCAAGGAACATTTCTGCCAAGTTTGGTTGATTTTGACCCAGTAGTTTAGGAGGAGATGTCGTTTAAAGAAATTGTTGACGCCGTGACGGACAGACGGACAGACGGACAGACGGACGCCGGACATTGATAGATCACAATACCTCACCTTGAGCACTTCGTGCTCAGGTGAGCTAAAAACTATGAAATGGTCAACTTAATATGATGATCCGTGTATGTGACGCAACAAACACAACAAATAGCATAGGCATGGAAGTCATAAAGTATTGCGCGAACAACTTGCTGTGTTAAGGTGGAATACTCGTAATGTGGCCATTTTGAGATTCATTAAACATCGTTTTTTTTTTTCGAGCGGCATCGTCACGCATCCGAACGTATTCGGGAGCGGTCGTAAACATTCGGCGGTGGAAAGTTCCATCGCCGGATATTTTCGACGACGCCCGAATAATTCCGACGTCACCCGAATGTCATGAAGGGTAGACTACCTTAATGACTATTCCCATTCGTACGACTTTGTAAACATAGACAACCACATGCACTTGTACAACACTAAAATGTTCCTTTTCAACGTTTACTAAATACAGAATTAACAAATCTCACCTGAGTATCACCATACGGGAATACATTAAAGTAGAGATGTTTTCTGTCTGGGTGGAATGTTCTTATTGAGGAATTAACAAATCTCACCTGAGTATCACCATACGGGAATACATTAAAGTAGAGATGATTTCTGTCTGGATGGAATGTTCTTATTGAGGAATTAACAAATCTCACCTGAGTATCACCATACGGGAATACATCAAAGTAGAGATGATTTCTGTCTGGATGGAATGTTCTTATTGAGGAATTAACAAATCTCACCTGAGTATCACCATACGGGAATACATTAAAGTAGAGATGATTTCTGTCTGGATGGAATGTTCTTATTGAGGAATTAACAAATCTCACCTGAGTATCACCATACGGGAATACATTAAAGTAGAGATGATTTCTGTCTGGATGGAATGTTCTTATTGAGGAATTAACAAATCTCACCTGAGTATCACCATACGGGAATACATTAAAGTAGAGATGTTTTCTATCTGGATGGAATGTTCTAATTGAGGAATGTTGAACGATATCGGACACTTTCATGGCACCTTCACCTAAAATAAAACAACACCGAAATTATATAAATCATAGAAACATTAGATATTGATAAATATTACCTTATGCCGCATAAGCAAGCTACAGTTTTGATTGGAATAGTAGATATATTTTGTACCAATATTAATTCTGGAAATATGTTTTCAGGTAGCTCAATCATCATTTATTATCAAACACCTCAAACAGTTTCGCCGTCATAAGTGGAAACGAAAGTTGTCTCGGTTATCCGAATTTCTTTAACAAATCCGAAAAAGCATGTCGATTTCCGTTGAACACATTACGGATAACAGCGTTTTCATTCTTGTTTTTATTCATTGACGTATTCATTTTCCTGTGTGGGAAAATACCCTATTTATTTTCAATGTTCGTCAATTTTGACACGTCTCTAATCGCCCTAATTACCGATCGAGCAACAATACACAACCGCTACACTATATTGTGCCTGACATCCGAAATACGCTTATTCTAAAAGCATTTCTTGTTAACACCAGCACGTGCACAGCACGAGACCGACACGGGATACAATAGAAGACTTCCGCTGACATTGAACTATCTATTTTCAATCTTGAATACTTTCCCGATTTGATGTGGCTTAATTATTTTGAGCGGGAATGCTCTATTCCATTGAAAATTATCCGGTAGAATTGCGTTAAATATATAAATATAGTAAAGTAATGGTAGAATAGTTCATTCTCCAGTACCCGTTTATCATATTCTTGCTATCTTTAGAATAAATCTTTAGTTGATCTATGCTGAAGAAAAGTGACCGTTCATTTATCTTAGTGTTCGACCTACTTTATGGACCAATGGAATTGCAGTTTAAAATTTTAAAATCCCGCCGCTATATTTCGCATAAACGGGTTGCCGGCTAGTTTAAATGATGTTTATACATAGCCACGCACCCGGCTCCAATGAACCGCTAGCGAACGCTAAGTCAGATAGAATGGAAGCCCTGGAGGGTCATTTTGCATTTTGAATTTTGACTCTCTACTTTTGACTTTCGACTTTTTGAAAATGGAAGCACTGGGTCATTTTTGCATTTTGAGTTTTGACTCTCTACTTTTGACTTTCGATTTTTTGAAAATGGAAGCCCTGAAGGGTCATTTTTGCGAAAGTCAAAAGTAGAGAGTCAAAACTCAAAATGCAAAAATGACCCTTCAGTGCTTCCATTTTCAAAAAGTCGAAAGTCAAAAGTAGAGAGTCAAAATTCAAAATGCAAAAATGACCCTTCAGGGCTTCCATTTTCAAAAAGTCGAAAGTCAAAAGTAGAGAGTCAAAACTCAAAATGCAAAAATGACCCAGTGCTTCCATTTTCAAAAAGTCGAAAGTCAAAAGTAGAGAGTCAAAATTCAAAATGCAAAATGACCCTCCAGGGCTTCCATAAGATAGAGTCTGTATAGTAGATTCTACGCGATATAAACATTCAATGCGCTGCGCGCCTTTGAATGTTTATATCGCGTAGAATATACTATACAGCCTCTATCTAATGCGTAAGTTGTATCACACCTTCCTCTTTCGTAGTTTATCATCGTGTTTGCTTGCGGTAAAAAGAGTGTCCGTTAGCCCTTTAAAAAGCGATATAATTTTACGGTTATCTACTTCAAAACCTGTTTCAAAAGAAAAATTGGAATTCAAAACTTATGAAATTATATTTCTTGTGTGCATTATGTCTCATAAAAGTATTGAGGAAAAATGATAAAATTCTGGTCACAACATTTCTTCCTTTTGTCTCAATGTTTCCTTATGCATTTTCTAAAAGGGACGTCAAGCCAGATACACAAGTTTACCTATATGGTAGAGCAGGAAGTCTTCCGCAGTTTTAGCGTTACCGAGTGAGTACCCATAACGTGTGGCATCTTCGTTAAATTGGATACATACGAAGTAGTGAAAGGGACGAATGTAATGCCGTCGCTTTTCAAAACATCGTATCTGCAGCTTAAAACAAGCTGCAGTTACGAGGTTTTTGTTGAAAAGCAGTAATGTAATGTTGTGGAAAGAGCTAAAATTACCTATATGGTAGAGCAGGAACTCTTCCGCAGTTTTTGCGTTACCGAGTGAGTACCCATATCGTGTGGCATCTTCGTTAAATTGGATGTCCGAAGTAGTGAAAGGGACGAACGTAATGCCGTCGCTTTTCAACAAAAACATCGTATCTGCAGCTTAAAACAAGCTGCAGTTACGAGATTTTTGTTGAAAAGCAGTGATGTATTGCTTCGGTATTGTTTTAGAAAGGGTTAAAATTACCTATATGATAGAGCAGAAATTCTTCTACAGTTTTAGCGTTCCCAAGTGAGTACCCATATCGTGTGGCGTCTTCGTTAAACTGGATGTACGAAGTTGTTATGGGGACGAATACTGTGATGTCATCACGCTCTAGGTAGTGGGTAAGGTTGTGCTCCTCGATCAGGTTGGAAAACTGAAAACAAGAAGGATGATCTATTACCAAAGGGCGAGAATTATGCTTGGTCTAAATTCAAAGATGCTGCAGAGGATCATTTCAAGTGAACCGAATTTCACATGACTTGGTCTGTTTGGTTAGAAAACATTGTGAGAAATGAAGAAATTGCTTGTCACAAGCAATTTCTTCATTTTCCACAAAGTTTTCCAAAACCTTTATCTTCTGAGGAGTTTAAATGCGTATGGGGAATCATAGTTATACACATTGTTTATTCTTTATTTACCTATCATTTAGCAAGATGTAAAAATCATAGACATTTTTATGTCCTTTTGTATTGATAATTTGGCAAACCTTTTGGAAATCAGTTTCGTTGTATAAAATTGTAATTTCTATTAGTACATAGAGGAGCATTCTTCATGGTTCATTTTGGCTTAAATTCATTTACTTTAAGTATGGACTGGTTTTACTCCATAAGTAATAATTTAAAGAGTTCCATCTTTCCATAGAGTTTCCTTGCACTTAAAATACACCTCAATAAGAGGGCGTTGATATATTAGAGACTGTCAAATGTTAATGATTCTCGACTGAGATATAAGGTCTAATTTACAAGTAAAATGGAAATATTTCAAAATGTCACAAAAGCCGTCTGAAACCATTTCATGACATTTCATGATTTTACGAACTCTTATTGCCGAAGACTGTCCAAGACGATACAAACTGCTCGTTGTCTGCGTCTTTCATAATATACGAAGGTTTGGCATGTCTTATTGACCGCATCACTTTATCACTTTATGATTTAAAATTACTACGCACTTCATAAAAGCTGACATATTGAATGCAGTTCGACGAAATACTTTGCCATAAGTTACAAGTCATGAGAACATGCTCAACTTCAAAGGGATACTCTACAACATTGAAGAGTATTTGATTGAAGTTCGCGTGGATTTCGTGCGATTTGAGCACGATGCTCAGATTTGAGCATGAGAACGTACTTAAGTTTTTTCGGGTCTGAGCGTAGCGTAGCCGTGACCCCGGGTATCCTAGGATGGTATATCGTCATCTTCGCTAGCCAAGGTTGAACCCTCCTATGTTTGTATTCACCCTTGGCGGATTTAGTCCGATTTTCTTGAAATCGCGAAGCGCCGCCTAGCGGTTGTCCTGCTGGTTGTTTACGTCCATTATTGATGACGTCATTAACGCGCGTTGTCTTTCGCATCATACGTCATGCGGATTATGTAAAAGTTAGCTACTTTTTTGGTCGAATTGTTGAAAGTATAATAATTCGTCGATTAAAGTTAGGGAATTCCTGTCTATTGCAGTGAAATTCTTAGGAAAAATCGTCCATCTTCGCGTTTTTGAGTTGCAAATGCAATGCTTTTTCCCGCCCGTTGTCATGATTTGGTTACTCATAACAAATGTATCAGTCGACAATTTGATTGGTTCCAGCGAGACCTCGCTGGAACCAATGAAAACGCTTTCCAGGAGACCAAGAAAATCGGACTAAATACGCCAAGGGTGAATACAGAAACGACGTTACGTCGTAGATGTCACCCTTGGCTTGCGAAGATGGTATATCGTAAGATGACGTACAAAATTAGTCAACTAAGGTTACTTTTTCATGTAAGTGACGATATTATATGCCCATCAACGTTGTCAATCAACATATTGGGATGATTAATCATCTGGCTTAGTTCACGGTGGTTAATTACACGACTTAGAATTTCAGAAAATCGTCAATAATTTTGTTAATACTTGACCAATTTGAATTCGGTTTAAAGCAGAGAAAGGATGAAAATGCCAGGAATAAGCTGGAGGTGGTGGATTTTTAAAACAATCAACTGATAAAAAAGTTATTGAAGATCAACCAAACTTTTGGTTGATCTTCAATAACCTTTTTCAGCTGATTTTTCAAGAATATATCACATCCATCTAATACGTGAAAACTGCCCACCTTCTCTGCTCCAAACCGAATTCAAATCGGTCCAATATTAACCAATTACCACACAGTGACTCCTTTTGACTCCCCACAAGATAATGGCCTTGGAAAACATCATGGAAAATGAAGAAATTGCTTGTGACAAGCAATTTCTTCATTTTCCATAATGTTTTCTACGTAAAAGGACCAAAAAATATAAAATTTCTTTTACTTGAATTTGTCGTCTGCATCATCTTTGAATTTGGAATAGGCTAAAATTCTGCCGTTTGGTAATGGGTTAACAAAATTATTGAATATTTTCAGAATTTTTGTATCAAGCTGCAGATTGTAAAGCGATAATATGCTGGTTAGTGTTTCAATTCTTCCTATCATTGTTCTCCCCAGCCAAATAAGCTGTATCGGCCCCACTACAGCTTCATGTAAATCAGTGTAATGCCCCTACAGCTTCAAAACTACCCCACAGCTTAATTTCACCAAAAAGGTCACCAAATAAGTGAATTTGTAGATATTCCATGTCAAAAAGTGATTAATAATGCATTCTTATTAAATAAAATGTAATAATTCTGTATAAAAACATTATGGACAAATGAAGAAATTGCTCGAATTGAGCAATTTCTTCTTTTCCCATTATGTTTTTATTGATAATTCACTATTATTTGTAAGAGCACAATGTGTTTCAAGGTTTACCAATGCCACTACGGCTTCAAATTATTCTGCGGAGAACCCTGCCTATCATCTGCACTTAAATCATTGTCCAAACGACAAGAATGTAAGGTGATCAAGTTTGAAAGCTGATGCGAAAGAAAAATGGTAATGTTGATAAAGACAGGATCTGTGTACAATGTAGCACATAAAATATTTAGAAAAAAAGGAGAAAATGCGGTTTATCGCCATTTTCTTCTTCTTATCTTAATGTTTTCTAGGGTCCTTTTGTGAACACCAAAATTAAGGGACATTTCATTCCAATTTCAATTTTTCAAAGTATGTCTTGATGCCAAGATTGGTTATTCTAATGAGTATAAATACTATTAGTTTTTTTTAAGTTTTTGCCAATAAGCGAGAAACACGAATTTAAAGTTGAGACATAATCGATAAATTGCATATAAATCCAAACTGTTGTCCACAACAATTTGTGCAATTTTAACACAAAAATATAAATTTCTCGTAAACGGCGCAATACTTTGGCTTGGAATTTTCAGAATTTTCATAAGGAAATATGCTCTTTCAGATAAAAATAAAAGTAAAATTTATGACAAAAAATTCTGAAATGTCACTTTAAGGAAATGAAGCAAAATACTGTAATCTATACTGTCACATTGAAGAACTCTCGCTCTTTCCTCTCAATATTTTGGCAAGTATGTTTATTAGATAAAGATTGTGACTGTTTATGAAAGGATCAACATCTTTAAATGACTTATTTTGATAAAGACATCTGTTAGGAGTTTGAAAATGGGGTACTTATTTGTATATTATCAATTTTCAAGAGTCATTGTCATTCAAACTTATCATACTAATACGCAATTTAAAAAGTCTTAACCCTTTCCCCGAACAATATCTGGCTTTGAAAGAATTCAGTAAGAAGCTTTTTGAAACTTTCAGGTGGATTGATTAAGATGCTAATAACCAGTATTTCCCCTTCTTTACCAACAAAAATGTTTGTTATATTATACAAAAAATCATTTCATATTTACACATGTATATTTTGTCGTGTGTACAAGTTTTCAATTTAGACTGGTCTGCAAGGATGGGAAAGGGGTCAGTGGGTTTAAAGGACGATTTTGAATCTGGCTTCAAACGATTTAAAGTCTAAAATGTGTTTAAGACCTGTTTAACCAATTACCAAACGACAAAATATTTGGACTGTTCCAATATGAAAGGTGTTGCAGACGACAACTTCAAGTGCTTGGAATTTTACATTTCAAAGTATTTCTATTTAAAAAACATTGTGGGAAATAAAAAAATGTTTGTCACAAACACTTTCTTCATTTTCCACAATGTTTTCTAAAGCATATTTCTTTAGGGGCGTCAAAAGGTGTCAACGTTTGGTAATGGGCTAATTCTTTTACCAGACAAACTCTGGTTTTATAGAAGAAGCCCGTTAAATGTTCTGAAAATATTGTTGAAAAAGGAAAGTGCTAATATTCATTTAGTTCTTTAAAACAATTTTCCATGGCGATGGAATAGTTGGATTTTACGAAACAGTCATTTCTTCCTTATAAAATGTCATCTATTTGGATTACAGAGTAATTCTGTCCCTCGGGAATGGGAGAGATAACAGATAACGAACTCTGCTAGAGGGCGCTCCTGGGCTATCGGTTATACCTGTGTGATTTTACTAATACAATTAAAAGGGGTTTATCAGTAAAATGCCTATAATTCATTCATCAGATTATTTATTTACTCAAGATATTTAAATATCTAAATTCAATAGTTTAACCCATTACTAGACAGCAAAATTTTAGATTTTTCTCAAATGAAAGATGTTGCAGACGACAATTTCAAGCGATTGAAAGTTTACATTTACGTCTTTCTGGTAGGAAAACATTTTAGAAAATGGAGAAATTGCTTGCCATAATGTTTTTCAAAGCCTTTATCTTGTGGGGCGTCAAAATGTGTATATATAATGGGTTAGCAATGTTCAGTTTAATATTGTAACCTAACCCAACAACCTAAATATTGCAGCATTGTCTTGTACCACTAATGTAATGGTCAGAGAGTGCCTGATAGACAGAAATATGCTACTGAAAAAGAAAAACAGATTTTTTTTTAAAAAAAAGCAGTCTTGCCACATAAAAAGTTTTATGCCACACGAAATAAAGGCATTATGGTAAATGGGAAAAACACTTGGGAGAAGCGATTTCTCCATTTCCCACAATGTTTCCTAAAAAAAAAAAAAAAAAAAAAAAAAAAAAAAAAAAAAACCTGCAAATCTGACATTTTAGTTGCTCGGAATTGTCGTCTGCAACACATCTGATCTATTTATTAAGGATGAATGGTTGACATTATCTTCTAGATTTAATTCTCAAAATGCCTAATGAATGAAACTCCTTCTAACAGGGTTAACCCGTTACCGCACATGCGCTGACGCTTTTTGACACCATACTAGACAAAGGGTACGGAAAAACATTCTGACAAGCAATTTCTTTATTTCCCATAATGTTTTCTATCCAGAAAGACCAAAATTGCAAGATTTTGTTCTCTGAATGACTAAATTATTATTATCATTATTATTATTTGCCTGACATTCTTCCATTTGCAAGACATCATGCATACCCAGGTCAGACATCACAGTTTTAACCAACCATTTAGAGAACAGGATATCAAAGGAAACATTTCAGACAAGATGAGAAAACACAACAATGATTACAAAATTTGACATTCTTTACTCAGTTAGTTCGTTTATCAATACATGATAGAAGATAAAACCTCTTTAACTGGTTTTCTGGTGATTGAACAATGAAGAAATTTACATGAATAATTTCGCTATTTTACTACACATTGATTTCCATTTCACCCTCTTTGTTGATGCACCTGTATTAACCAATTCTAGCTTAAGTTTAGGAGCATCCTATCCATTATAAACCGATTTCCTATTAAAAGCCATTGTAAAACATGTGTGTATTGGGAGTCAGCTGGTTCTGTTATGACCGGTGTAACTACAGCGCTCCTAGCGGATGAACCTGTTTATCTCTCCCATTGGTTGAAAGGGGTTAAAACCTTTATTATCATTTTTCCGATGCCAACATATAAAGAACTATAAAGTTAGTTTATCATTTTACCTGTTTCAATTCAAAATAGAAAATTTCAAATCTGCCACACATGAACTCAAAAATACTTGTGACCAGCATTTTCCGTATCCAATTAAATGACCTCCGATAATAGTGGTTTTCAGTCTAAAATATGTGAATATTCCTTTCTTTTCATTTATTTTAAAAAACAAATAAACTGCAAAAATTGCACGAATGAGCTTCTGTATATGCAATGCATTACAAAACCATACATTTTTTGCATGCCCGGTCTGAAATGTGCGGGAGATACATTGAAGACTGATAACGATGAAATAAAAAAACAAGTAAGGCAAATGTGTCCCCGTGAAATATGTCAGGACCCGAACATTATTGGTAAATGATATAGAAGTTTTGTATCATGAAGTAATAGTTTAAGCTGGAGACTCTGTTAGGATGTTGTGGTAGTACTGGCACGAGAAACGATAGGAATCCATGGTTAGGCGCTTTAGCCCCTGAGATATAACCATAGCAGTTGAAAACGGTGACAAATCCCAATAAATCAAACGTATCATGAAGTAAAAATCAAAAACTGTTAAAGACCTAGAATGCACATAAAACACAGGAATTCTTGCAAACCCTAAAAAAAAAGTTTTGGATAACATTATGAATTTCTTTCGATATTTTCCAAAGAATTAGCCCATTTTCAGGGCAAGGACGTTGTAACACTAAATATGCAAAAAGGCAACTATGCGCACATTTAGATGACATCGATAAGAATTTGGGAATGGCTTTAGGAACATTATTTCAACTTTCTCAATGGGGAAAAATCAAAGGCATACATGTTAAGATTTAAACATACAATAATTTTCTTAAAGGTAATTATTTGCTGCAAGTATACAAACCTTTCTGAGTCGATTCCAGTATCGAATCTGGTCATACACAGACTTAGCTGGTGGCTTAAAGGTTATGACCAGCGGTAAAATTACCACCAGTGCGAGCAACATCCTAGCCCCAGTCATCCTGGCCAATCTTAAAACGTCAACAACAGATCACTACGCAGCGGGTGGGGAAATGATTTTCTTGTCGCAATTTCCACACTGATGGAATTCTTCGATTCCATTTTCCTAAACTCTATCACTAATTATCACCACGAAATAAGTTCCATGTATTCTTACGCCATCGTTCTGTAATTTAGCGTCTTTGTCACTTTATCAAATGGAAAAGATAACTATGTAGGATTGTCCGCAACAAGAAATAGTGCTTGTGTCAGTCAAGTCCAAAGTTGAACTACTCCATGGTTGAGATGCTAGATTAAGAACAATGTACACGTAAACCCTTCACCAAATATTCTTCAAAAATATAGAACATGAAAACACTCCGAAAGCTTGCAGGGACATACACACGATCAGATATCAATTAAGAAACATTAATTTTATTCCTGTTGTTTATTGATGATAATTACAAAATGTGTTTGATGGAAAAGAAACATTTTAGAGAAAAAGAAAGGAAACTTTCGCTTTTCCTATAATGTTTTCACAGCAAATTCTCACAAAGACAGTTTTTGTAACGATTAAAGCCCTTTCCCAAACAGCAAAGTTTAACACCAGTCCGATTTTAAAATATTTGCAGACAACAAAATATGCCTAATTGATATCAATATAGAGTGAATGTTATAACAAAGTAAATATTGAAACGAAAGCAGAAAATGCAGCATTTTCTTCTTTTGTTTCATTGTTTCCCCAACTTATTTTTCCTTTAGGACAGTAAAACCTGGTCCTGTCTTGAAAAGGGTCACGCAGAACTTACGACGAACACTCATTCTAAACACTTTAAACATCTGTCCAATCTAAATTCACCTCTTCACTTTCATTCTATCTATCATCCATCTATTCGTCTCTTTTTTCACCAGCCATTTAATCACCACCATTATATTGGTATCGAATATACATTTACGAAAAATATTATATTATAAAAATATTATAGATCAAATGCTTGCAGCTATTATCAATCACCCATTTGTCAAATATTATGACTTTCCAGTTTATCTGTTTATCAAAGAAACAATAATCGTTGTCACATGTCAATGTTTTAATACACACAGGATATTTATTTCACAAATAAAACCAGGCCCTGCTGATCAAGAACTGCTTATTGGCAAGAGGCTGTAGTAACGGGGTTTTGACCACCCACTATAATGATATCGCGCATGCAGGTATGTTTAATTTATTATCCATAGATACGTAGTAAAGCTGAGTAATGTCTCAACTCTTTCAAATATACCAATCAGCAAAGATTCATATACACGGTGGAGATTGTGCATGAGGGGAAGGATAACGAATACGGACAAATTTGCCTTGCTTTAGGTAAGAAATTGTGCAATATTTATCTTATTTCTGTGTCAATTTTCAAGCGGTTTGTTGCATGTACCCGCATTACTGAGCTCTTTCCTCAGATATATGACTTGTTTGTAGAATCGTTGTACTTTGTCCAAAAATTGATCCCAACCGACCAGAAAAACGACAAACAATTCATGCCCTTTTTCTAGTCGGTTGGGATCGGGTTTTGAGAAAAGTACAAGGAGTTTCCAGATAAGTAATACACCTAAAAAAGGGCTCAGTTAGACGGAGTACATGCAACAAATCGCATGAAAATGAACGCAGAAATAAGAAAGTTATTGCACAAATTCTTACCTGAATCGTGGTTAATTTGGCCGTAGTCGTTACCATTTCGCTTTCTGGTCGGTTGGGACAATATTTCGGAAAAAAGTACCATGAATTATCTAATATGTCATACATCCGAGGAAAGAGCTCGGTTAGGCAGGGTATATGCAATAAACCTTTTGAAGATTGACGCACAAATAAGGTAGTTATTGCAAAATATCTTAACGGAATCGAGATTATTTTGTCCGTATTCGTTATCCATTCCATGATGCACAATCTCAACCGTGATATATCGAATACAAAAAAACCCGAGTTGAATGAAATAGGCAACGAAATGCACACTAATGTCCTTCATTCGAATGGGTAAGTTACAAATATACGTGCACCTTTTTTATTTGTCCCATTTCCAGTGATCCCTTGTTTTGAAATCTTTATTTAGGAAATATTTAGTAAATATTGAAAGAAAAGAAGACAGTGAAGCATTATTTCGTATTTTTTCGTCTATATATTCGTTGTCGTTACAGCACAATTCATTCACATATCATTGTTTTTGCTATCTGCAACTACTTTGATTGAGAACCAAACTACAAACTAAGTTTTAGTTCACTGAGAAAGGGTTACAGAAGATGAGTAAATAAATCAAGTGGGCAGTTATTGCTTGTTCATTTTAACTTGAGATATTTGCATACTGATTTCACGCTTCAGGTATTATCGATTTAAACGATAAGATACCTTTGAAATATATAATCTATTTTCGCGTAAAGTTTAAATTGGCTATGTGGCGTATTGGATAGCGCGTTGGGCTCGTGATATGAAAGATCAAGGTTCGAAACGAACCAGAATCTTTTATTTCTTCTTTTTACTATATGTGCTTTACATCTTTTAATTTTACAATTGATATACTTTCTTTGTGTTTATTTTTATTTTTATATTTATTTAAAATTTCTATTGTTTCAGTTGTATATTTCATTATTTTATTAAATCATTTCATTTCAAACATAGCATTCAACATCCAAGTTACATCTCGTTAGCAGTGTCATTAGCACTGCCCAGTGTCCATAGGGCACTCGTCTGCTGTGTCGGTATCTTCCATGTCTGATCCTGTGATATTTATGATAATGAGAGCTGGTTTCCCAAACTGCCAGATTTAGGACTGATTCCCCTTGAGAGTAGTTGCAGACGACAAAATGAGTTTATTTGTGAATTGAAGTTGTACCTTAGAGCAAGGAAAATATTGAGGCAAAAGTAGAAAAAAATATTTATTAATAATAAAAAAAAAATAGTCACCTTCTGAGATTCGATCCTTGACCGTCAGGTCTGAAGTCAGAGATACTTACCATTACACCACAGACTCTGCATGAAGAAGGACTAGTATTTAACGGTAAATAAATATTCATTTCAATACAATCGTGACCCAATGTGACCCGAATATGCAAATATCTCGGGTTAATTTGAACGATTAATACCTGGTCAAAGTAACAAACAACCCTTCTTGACCAATGTAATACCCACTAAAGTTTCAAAGGGAGCTCACTGTGAAAGTCATAAATTAGTATCAATCGTGTGATCTATGAGAAGCATGGAAAATGGCTTCCGGGGTCAGAGGAAGCGGAAAGATATGTCACCTTTTTTTATCGAAATAAGAAGTACGACTTTACACTGGTACATAATTTTCTACACTGAACAGGTGTTCTAAACCGCCACTTTTCAGAACTGATTTTTTGGTGTAAATGAAAAACGAAAAGTACGTTTGAAAAAATATTATGCACATTAGATTTTGTGATCACTAGCTATCGATTTAACGCGGTACAGTCAAAATCAAAACAAAAACTTTTTGTGTAAAGAGGCTTTGATATAAAACCGTTTTTGCACGTGGTGCACGATATGATGAGTTAAATTGCACAACATTTACTTTAGCATTACTTCATATTGATCGGACATGCCGATTTTTTAAAGAAAAGGCAACTCAATGGGCCGCATGTCCTTCAGTGATATGGGTCGTACTGTGTGGCTTATCAGAAGTGACGTCAATATGAATAAGGCATGTACCCTTTTCAGTGACGTATGCATGTTTCAAAAGGTAGCTCATGATACTGCTAAATGCATTAACTGTTTTCCGATTGATTTCTGTATTTCGAATTTTACGGACACCAAACCGTGTCAAAGTGCACCACAGAGCATGGTCTTCAGAGTCCACCATACAAAACATTATTAGTTCACATGTACATTTTTCTGACAGATGACATGTCTCTTTCACGAATTTAGCATGTCAGTAATGGATGTTTGACGTGTGTATGCTAATAGAGAGGATTAAATTTTTTTATTAATAAACTGCATTTTAGTGTTCTTTTGGCGCGTTTTATATTCCATAGAACACAATAAAACATTCAAAAGTGATGATATGCCAACATTATTCTTAAATGCATTGGTTATTTTCATGTTGCTTCTTTCTAACGAGTAATATGGCCCCAAAAACCTTGTCAAAATGCACAACAGATCATGATCCGTACAGTGTACCATACAAGTTATTGTTATTCCAAATGAACCGTTCTTGACGAAAGACAATACGTTCGATTCGGTTATGCATATCATTAATAGATCCTTGACGCCCGTATGCTTCTGGAGAGGATGCAAAGTTATGTTTACAAACTGGATTGTTTTGTTCTTTTTATAGCACGTTTTGTATTCCGTAGAACGCCATCAAAGAATTCATAAGTGAGGACTGACCGACATTTTTGTTAACAGTCAACAAATATCACTCAGATTTGATTCGCAGATTAGTTCAAATCGGAGAAATGTTCCAATGTAATCAAAAGACGTTACAATAAGTTTTGGCACAAATGCCAGGCAACCGGAAGTGTGACAGACATACCTAGGCTACTGAAACGTCTGGAATGACACCTAAGTACTTCCCAGATAGCTGAAACTGAATGATGGCCCGTTGTCAATCAGAGTTATTGACGCAGAGTAATGTCATATCCCGTACTTACAGTTTACCTTTCTGATGTGAAAATGTAGACGTGACAGTGACTCTTTTCAATTTTCGATTTAGTCATGTTATTGTCAAAAGGCATCAATAAAATTTTGACATTTTCTGTGAAAATGGTTAATCTTTATTATTTGAAAATTTCAAGCCCTTATCTAAAATATTAATGGAGATATATAAAGTTAGAAGCCATGGCGGTTTAGAAGATCTGTTCAGTGTATGGTTGCTTTTTCGACAAAAATGTCGTACCTGTAGCTCATAATGTACAATCATCTGCAGTTGCGAGTTTTTTTTTTGTCGAAACGCATCGACCAATATGCAGATCTATGCCAAATATAGTATCATCAATCATTAAAATTGATAGCCAAGCTATATGCTAAAACGTCGTATTACGAAAAAGATGCCTCTGGTAAAGAGCGAAAGCAATATTTCCAAATAACAGGTAGAGTTGACTTAACCCTTTCCCAAACGACAAAATTTTAGGTTGATCCATTTCAAAAACTGCCACAAATGATAAAATGGAAGGTACGAGGGCCGCATTTCGATATTAAAATGAGACTATCATTCAATAGAATAATATTGCAGCTATCAGTGGTGCGAAGATTAATGGGAAATATTAATAAATAAAAAAGTTATGGCACTTGTCCCGAAACTTTGAGGACAGCCCTCGTATTAAAAATAGAATTTGTATATAATATGGCATAGAAAATATTGAGACAAAAGGAGAAACTGCTGGTAATCAGCAGTTTCTTTTTTTGTTTCAATGTTTTCTCAAGCCTTTTCTAATAGGGACGTCAAAACCAGGTCTTGTTTGGGAAAGGGTTAAATCATTTGGGAGACTTTGAAAATGGTTACTTAGAGAGTACAAAGGGACATAAACTTTATTTTATGTTCCAAATGAATAAAAGCACACATCCAAATGACATTATCTCGCCTGTAGATGTATTATAGAGGTATTGTAGGATAAAGGAAGGAAATATCGGGTCAATAAAAGATGTAAAACGTCAACAATTTCCTCATTTCCCGCCCCATAACTAGGCTAACTTACGCACTACTCTTACGAAATAGGCCGTGGGCCGAGCCAGCAAATTGTGACAAAGTGCTTCAGGCTGGAGGGTGAAGGGGAAAACTTGATTTAGTAATTAAGATATTAATGTATAAAGTCATAATCAGGATTGTTTACCTTAATTTTTGTGGTCACTAATTAGAAAAATGCGATTTTAGTGTCTTTGAAGATGCCCATAATTGACCAATCAGATGAGAGTATTTAGCCTAAAAAGCTTCACACTGTGTTCATTAGGTTACAAGCAGCCCATGAATTTTACCTAGAAGGTTAACTGTACATAGATTAAACAGCTATGCAATGAATGTAATTCTATCTCAACTCTGACCTCAAGTACTGGTCATGGTATGTTATCAGTAGATCTATCAAAACTGTCTGACTGACCAGTTTCCAGGTTTCGTATTTTTTCTAGTTTTAATGATAGATATATGGATGTCAAAGTACTGAAAGTATAGTAGGAATATCACATAAAAAAATTTTGCGGTTGTTGTCGCTCATGACATCTCAATATTTGGTTGTTGTACAAAGTTGGGCGTATAATTTTCAGCATTTAACCATTTGTAATTTTGATTTCAAATTTTATATTCTAATTGCAATAATAACAAAAAATTATTGTTGAAACTTCTTTTCAGTGAGTTGGTTACACATACAGAAACATACACCTGTTCTATGCATCTCATGCAATTGTACGAAAGGACCTAAATCGCTCACCTGAACCAAAATGACAAGAGCGAGTCTTATTTTAATTCATTTATATTTGTGACTATAAATTTGAAAAAAAAAAAAACCCTTGTGGTCACCAATTTTTCGTCCAAGCTTTGTCTTGATTGTTTAATATTTGTGGCTGTTAGCGTAAAACAAAGTCAAAAACAGAAATTTTGACAAATTCAAGGGCACATAACTGACGACTTTTTTATCCAAACAGACCGAAATTTGAAGTCATTTGAGGTTTTATGGTCACCAACAATGTGTCCAAGTTTTGTTTTGATTCGTAAATATTTTGTGGTTGTTACTGTAAAAATAGTCGAAAACGGCAATTTGTCAAATTCAAAGGCAGATAACTCTTGACTTTTTGGTCCAATCAGTCTATATTAGATCTCATAGTAACCATCACTCAGTATGTCAAAGTTTCGTCTTGATTGTCAAAGTTTCGTCTTTATCAGTTAAAAGTTGTAGATGCTAGAGTGTAAACAAAGTTGAGAACAGTCGAAAATAGCAATTTTGTCAAACCCAAGGGCGTACAACTCATGCCTTTCCGGTCCGATCAAAATGAAAATCTAACTCATCCTAGATCTTATGGTCCAAAACCTTGTGTTCAAGTTTTGACATGAGCTGTCAATAATAATTGTAGATGCTAGAGAGTAAACATATTAACAAAGTTGAAAATAACATACTAACAAAGATCCCTTTAAAACTGAACCTTTACCAAATGGCAAAATGTAAGGCTGCTCCAAATTAATGGGTATTTTAAACCATAACAAAACTTAAGATGTCAGAAGTATAAAAATTATGTTATAGAATAGCAAAAAAAAAAAAAAAAAAAAATAATAATAATTGCTTCAATTGTATTGATATTGCATATCACTATGACTGTCTATAACTAGTGTCCACAACAAAATCACACATTTATCTATCTGAAATGACATTGTTATGATAATATTTTGTTAAAAAGAAAAAAAAAACTTTTTAATAGCAACCATATTTTTGACTTGTCCACGAACCACCCAGCTTTAAAATTTTGCTTGTCCGTACAGGGAACTGGACAACCCGGACAACTCGGGCAGGTTAGTTCAGATTCACTGGTAACTATATGAATTTGCGTATAAAAACATGTCAAGGGAAAAGGGGCTTAATGTTTGTTAGCTTTACGTAAGAACTCTGTGTCTCAGCGACAAAGTGACTTTGGCCACAACCTTTAATTTGTAAAAGATTTAGCCTTCATATATGTATTTCACACGTGCATTGCTTATGACAAGACCTTTTTGTTGATTCCAAGTTCAAGGTCATCATTCAAGTTCAAGGTCATTTCTCAATGTCAAAATTTATAAAATCTGTCCGTCTGTCCTGGGTGATTTCTCCATAACCCTTTGGCCAAATCTAATGAAACGTAAAATGTGATTTCCCTATGATATAGTGCCGATGAAATTTTCCTGGATTTTGGATATGATGTCTCATTACGGGAAAAGGGGACTTTGGGCAAAATACAGTTTTTCTCTAATTTCTCCTAGTCTAATGGTCAGAATTTAATGAAATTTCATATTTCAGTAGATCTAGCAAATCAGATGCCCTTGACCATAAACTATTTAAATTTGTGTACATGTATAAAGAAAATGTCATGGGGAAAAGGGGCTTAATGTTTGTTAACTTTATGATAGCACTCCGTGTCTCAGCAACAAACTAACATTATCCACAACTTTTGATTAGCTTCATATTTCACATGTGCATTGCTTATGACAAGACAATAAACTTTTTTTCCTTTATGGCATACATCTTGTGGCATTGTCTTATTTGGGGAGCATAATCCATCTCTGGCGGCTCTTGTTTTCCATCGGCGTAAACATTGCTAGAAATGAAAAAGACTGGTAGGTAAAGATAGATAAAGACTTACTCAGAATGAGTAAATGAATTTCTGTGGAATTTTCGCTGCACATCTTCTGTACAATATTATTAACCCGTTTTTGTTTTACAAAATAAAATAGGTATCCTTTATCCCATTACCCCACAGAGTGACACCTTTTGACTCCCCACAAGATAGAAACGAAGAAATTGCCTGATTTCTTCAATTCACACAATGTTTTCTTCATAAAAAGACCAAAAATATAGAATTGCATTTACTTCAAATTGTCGTCTCTTCTGTATTTTTTTCCGAATTATGTCTACCAGGGGCGTCAAAACAATATCAGTTTTAGAAAGGTTATAAAATCGAAGTTCACCAGACCATAGGCTACATAGTAGAACTTGAAAAACTTGCTTATTCAATCTAAAATCTAAATTCCAACAACAAAGGGCCAATTTTGACATTGTGCAAGTTACAATAAAATTATTATTCTTTTTTGACTCCGTCCAAGATAATGATTTTGTAAAACATTGTGGAAAATTATGAAGTTACTTGTGACAATCAATTCCTTCATTTCCCATAATGCTTTTCATAGTATATGATTTAAAAAAATATGGAAAATTTCATTAATCAAGATTGTCGTCTGCGACATCTTTGAGTTCAGATGACACTGAATTTTGCCACCTGGTCTATAATGTCAATAAAATTATGTTATGTTATGTTATAATGAGTTAAAAAAACATGTCTTGGGCCTTAAAAACCAACAGACCTGTGATAAAAGTTACAGTTGGTTTTGTAATATTAATTTTGGGTAATATTATAGGAAAATAATTTTTCCCCAGATTTCTTATCAGTGTCTACCATCTAGAAAGGTATTTGGAAGGGGTCAGTCTAGTGCATCATGCTGAGAATCACTGACCGCTCCAATCTGATAAGAACATTTTAATGGCTTGGTTATGTTATGATAAACAAGACTTGCATTCTCGAGGTATAATCACTGGTGAGCTAGTCAGCTACACCTAAATGACATATTGTTCAGCCCGGTCCTGAAAAAATGGCCGCCCCCATAAAGATTGCATCTGTCAACTGTCAGATTTTGATGTTGGTGCACTTATTCCTTGCACAGACGTTACATGGACGAAGCTGTACAGTTGCTTAAATGTTTGGGCAACTGTGGATGGTAAAGAAAAAGAAATTGCCTCTGTATTTTGACTGATAGTAACGAAGTTGTACCTGACATTGGGTATCATCGTGAGTGCTACCAGAAGTACACAAACAGTAAGCGAATTGAATGTGGGGCGAAGCGGAGGGACGCTGGACGTCTATGGTCATCTGAGGACCAACATGATGAATGTGAGTTGAGTATTGTTTTTAAAGAATTGTGTTCAGCAGGGGTCCATAGAAATACCGGAATGCACAGTAATTACCGGAACATTACTGATATTGTAGATCTATTTGGGGATGGGTTCTATGCTTTTCATGTAATCATGTTCATGCTTCAGAATATGGAAAGTGATAACTAGATAATTTTCCTAAAATATTAAATCAATTAAAGAAGAATAATTTTCCAGTTTTTCCTTGATGTCATTGATAAATGTACAGTACCGGTATTCAGATGTCCTTTTTCCACATAAAGTTTAGCTTTAGAAATTGTTCTTACCTTGATTAACCTAAATTTGAAAATGTAATAATGATATTCCCAAACAAGACTTGGTTTTAACGTCCTTGATAGATAAGGCTTGGGAAAACATTGAGGCTAAAGAAGAAACTGCTGATATCAGCATTTTCACCTTTTGGCTCAATATTTTCTGTGCTTTATTGTACATGAATCATTTCTTTATCAACATCTCTTTTGTCGTCTGCAGTGGCTTTCAAATTGGAGCACCCTAAAATTTGTTGTTTTGGAAAGGGTTCAAGTTATAAGTTTCTCATTCAATATCTAAATAGGCAAAGGGACAACACATAACACCAATGGAATAATAATCCAGCGGGACACTGGTCAACAGCTAGAACTGTCCACTTCAATGTGTCGAGACCGGAAGCGCACCATTGAGGCACCAGCTGAGCCTTCTATGCATTATCAGGGTCAGAAGCGAAGAGGACCAATTCAGTTTCAAGGTGAGAGAATTTCCCAAACTTTCCCAAACGGCATAAAGTTAGGGTGGTCTAATTGCAAAGAAGCTGCAGAGGACAAAATATATGTCGCTAAAGATTGGATTTGTGTACCATAAAGTCTAGAAATTATTGAGGCAAAAGGAGGAAATGCTGATTCTCAGCATTTCTTCTTTTGTTACAATTTCTTCCCAATCCTTTTCTCTTAGAAACGTAAGAATTAGGTCTTGTTTGGGTAATAATCATTTGAAAAATTAATGTCTTTTTCAAAATAAAGGTGAAAAATATAATCTTCTCAAAATATAATTCTTAAAGATCTAGTATTTGTACTCTTATTTTAATGTCATTTAGCAGGTGTTCTTAGGTACTTATTACATATGTATTTTTAATTGCAGGTGAGAATCTGGATCTAAGTCGATGTCAGGAAGTTCATACAGAATCCATTGTCAGGGACAGAGCATACTTCTTGGCAAAGTATTGTCAGGTTTGTGGTTGTCTTGACCCTTTCCCAAACAAGATCTGGTTTTGATGTGTTTATAAGAAAAGGCTTGGGAAAACATTGAGACAAAAGAAGAAAACACTGACAATCAGCATTTTCTCCTTTTACCTCAATATTTTCTGTGCTATATTATATGTACATCCTTTCATGATCAATATCCATTTTAACATCTGCATCAGCTTCCAAATTGGACCCCTAATATTTTGTCGTTTGGGAAAGGGTTGAATTCAAAACTCACTTAGGTTTGTAGTAAAACTAAAAAAAAAATTGTCGAAAACACCGCAGCATGGATCAATCTAACTAAAGTTGTCTTCAAGGAGAAATCTCACTATTACAAAGTAATGGAACCATGTTGACTTGTGCTCTGCCACATAGATTTATCCCTTTCCCAAACAAGACCTAGTTTTGATCTCCCTTACAAAAAATGCTGAGGAAACATTGAGACTAAAGAAGTAATTGCTGACAAACAACATTTTCTCCTTTTGCCTCAAGATTTTCTGTGCTATATTGTACAGAAATGTCCTTTTTAGTTACTTTAACCCTTTCCCAAACAGTAAAGTTTTAGGGTTGTCTGATTTGAAAGGAGTTGCTGACCACAAAATAGATTAAACTAAATGGAGAAAATATGTATGTTGTAGCCCAGAAAATATTGAGGCAAAAAGGGAAAGTGCTGGTGACATCACCAGCACTTTCTTCTTTTGCCTCAATGTTTTCACAAGCCTCACAACTTAGAGACGTCAATACCAAGTCTTGTTTGGGAAAGGGTAATGTTGTCTGAACCACCCTAAAATATTGACGTTTGGAAAAAGGCTAAGAAAGAATTATGGTGTTTTATCCTTTTCCCAAACAAGACATGGTTTTGACGTCACTGATAGAAAATGCTTGTGAAAACATTGAGGTGAAAGAAGAAAATGCTGATGATCAGCATTTTCTTTTTCCTCTGTATTTTCTAAGCTATATTGTACACACATCCAATTTTTATCAATATTCATTTTGTCGACTGGAACAGCTTTTGAATTGGACTTCCATAAAATTTTGCCAAATGGGAAAGAGAGAAATTTTTAATATATATATCAGGATATACATGTATCTGTAAGTAATATACATTCACTTGTGCAGGACATTACCTTTCCTTTCTTTTCTTTTTCAGACTGATGGATTACTTCCAGGATGGACAGGCTGGAATCAAGTTCTCCACAAGGATTCACACCCAATTAACAATGTTAGTTATTTGCCCATAATTGACTCAAGTCCAACAGATAAGGCAACAGCACTAACAATTCTTGAGAAAAGAGATTGCCCATGCCTTAAATCTTCAATCCATTGTGCTTGTCATGGACCAGGCAAATTATGCCAAAGCCCATGAGATACTGTGGCAAAGTCCTCTAGCGTTCCGTGATTGAATTATTGTGAGATTGGGAAAATTTCATACTGCCTTGGCATTCCTGGGAGCAGTGGTGAAAAGGTTTCAAGATTCAGGACTTTCTGATATCATTATTGAGTCAGGAATGTGTATTGTATAGCATGAAAAATATTGAGACAAAAGGAGAAAATGCTGATTACCAGTGTTTTCTTCTTTTGTCTCAATGTTTTTCCTAGTGTTACCTATAAATAGAAACATCAAATAGACCATTTTTTACCTTTGATATAATTTGTTTTGTCGTCTGCAGCAGCTTTCAAATTGGACAACCCTTAATTTTGCTGTTTGGGAAAGGGTTAAAAACAAGTATTTGATGATTTAATGTTTCACTAAAATAATGTGAACTGCAGTCATACATGGACGAGACAATTATGTCCCAGTCACCATCATTTTCCTGTCTTTCTGGTGTGTTGAAATATAATTAACAACTATATATTTTATTTTTCTTATTTTGAGGATCTAAAATACTTTTGTTATCTTATAAGATTATAAGTAAGCTAACGAGCATCTTCTTTCTGCCTTGTCATTCTCTCCACCTATGTTGGATGAACAGCTGTTGGCTTGGATTTCATGTTTGCCTTCACACTCCTGCAAGAGATGCTTAAAACGACAAATTTCAGGAACAGTCCAGAAACAGGGGACGACATTATCACAGTTATTTCATTTGAAAACGCTTCGTGAAAATAATGAGGTAGAACACAAGACAAAAGGAAACAATCAACTGGATATCAGCAATGTCTTCTTTTCTCTCGGTTGTTTCCAAAGACCAGTCTATTACAGGCATGTAAAAATATGTCTTGTTTGGTAAAAGGTTAACGCTTTTACAAACAAGACCTTGCTCGGGAAAACTTTTAGGCAAAATAAGAAAATTCTGATAATCAGCATTTCCCCTTTCGCCTCAATATTTTCAGGGCTACATTGTAAACAAATTGTATCTTTATGAAAACTTATTTTGTCGTCTTCTGCAGATTTAAAATTTGAAAACACAGAAACTTTGTCGTTTGATAAAGTGTTAATCGGTGTCATATTATTTACAGGCCCGTAACTTCTACATATTATCAATTTTTCCTACAAATACGTCTACTCAGCCCCGGTAAATGACGATTTACAGGCAAAGTGGTCGTAAAGGAAAGCGTTCAAATGCATGCTAGATGGTTATTCCCATATTTAAGCATATTTAAGACCGTTTCCATATTTAAGACCTTCACAGACCTGTTGACACTCTCTATAAACTGACGCGACTTAATTACCACTCTCCCTAAGAATCATGCAGGCTCTATAGAAAAGGTGATAAGTGACTTTTTCCGAATTCAAAAAATTACTTGCCCAATTGATTCCTTTTGTCATAAAAGTTCGAAAGCCGAAAGGAAAGTGTTGTAGCTGTACCGTTACCATGGCAACGGCCAGAGAAATATTTTCTCCCCAAAGGCAAGATTTTCTGTTTTTGAAACAAGGAAAAATGTACATTTTGAAGATAGTAGTGTATATTTACCCTTCGATACACAATGAGTTTTTCTAATCCAGAACTTTTATGCTTATGTTAGCTATAAATTTCACGAATGGAAAAGCGAAAATGACTTCACATAATATGTTGCCATGGCAACAAACACAGACTGTATTTTGCATTTTCGCTACCGTATTAAATTAGCAATTTTCTGTTCAAATTATCTCCTAACAGCATGGCTAGGATACAAAGTTACAGCATTGAGAATATACACTGATGTCTCATGTCCGACATGAAAAAATAAAAAGTCGGAAAATGTTTCAGATTCATGGTATCCATGGTAACCAAAGTAACATAGAATCACTAAAATGGAAATTTGACATATTTTAAGCTGTAAAATTGCAAACAAAACATAACAACTAGCATCGTTTAATATGTCATTTAAAGGATTGATTCATACCTTCAAATGTGCACACTAAAATTTTGATTGTTCCTTCTCAATTTGGTTTCCATGGCAACACGAAAACAACCAATAAGCATAAAATCACATTTTTTGCTTATTTTAAAAGCATAAATGAAGGAAATATGTTGAGTGAAGTGAGATAATTTATGCAGAGAAATATCCTTTCATGTTATGCCTACAAAATGAAAAATAAAAATATACTCAAGTTATTTTATTTATTTGGTAACCATGGCAACAAACATGGGCTATGGGTTGCATGTTCGCTACTATATGAACTGAGCAAATTTTTGTTCAAATTTACTCCTAACAGCATGGCTAGGATACAAAGTTTTTGCATTAGGAATATACACTGATGTCTCATGTCCGACATGAAAAAATAAAAAGTCGAAAATGTTTCAGATTCATGGTTTCCATGGTAACCAAAGTAACATAGAATCACTAAAAATTGAAATTTGACATATTTTAAGCTGTAAAATTGCAAACAAAAACATAACAACTAGCATCATTTAATATATCATTTAAAGGATTGATTCATAACTTCAAATGTGCACACTAAAACTTTGATTGTTCCTTCTCAATTTGGTTTCCATGGCAACGCAAAAACAACCAATAAGCATAAAATCACATTTTTTGCTTATTTTAAATGCATAAATGAAGGAAATATGTTGAGTGAAGTGAGATAATTTATGCAGAGGAATATCCTTTCATGTTATGCCTACAAAATGAAAAATAAAAATATACTCAAGTTATTTTATTTATTTGGTAACCATGGCAGCAAACACAGGCTATGGATTGCATTTTTGCTACTATATGAACTGAGCAAATTTTTGTTCAAATTTATTCCTAACAGCATGGCTAGGATACAAAGTTTCTGCATTCGGAGTATACACCAATGATTCATTGCCTAAATGATAAAATAAAAAAGTTAAAAATGTTGCCGATTCATGGTATCCATGGCAACTAAAGTGACATAGAATTAGTAAAAATCGAAAATTGACAAAATTTAAGTAATAAGGTTGCAAATAAACACATTAAAATTAGAATAGATTAATATGCTATTTGAAGCATTGATACACAGATAAACATGTGCACACTATAAATTTGACTTTTTTCTAAATTTGGTCTCCATGGCAACACGAAAACAACCACAAAGCATAGAATCACATTTTTGCCTATTTTAAAAGCATAGTTGAAGGGAATATGTTGAGTTAACGGAGATCTTTTGAGCTCAGAGTTACTCTATCATATTATACCTACAAAATGGAAAAAATATACTACAGTTATTTATTCATATTGTAACCATGGCAACAAGCACAGGCTGTATTTTGCATTTTCGATAATACATGAACGTAGCAAATTTCTGTTCAAATTATCTGGTAACAGCATGACTAGGATACAAAGTGTCAGCATTGGGAATATATACTGATGCATCATGTCCCAAATGAAAAAATGAAAACATGCAAAATGATTCAGATTCCTGGTATCCATGGTAACCAAGGTAACATAGAATTAGTAAAAATGGTAAATTTACACAATTTAAGTTGTAAAATTGCAACCAAACATATAAAACCTAGAATGAATTAATATGCTATTTAAAGCATCGATATAAACATGAAAATGCGCACACTAGAAATTTCGACTTTTCTTCCTTAATTTGGTTTCCATGACAACACGACGACAACCAAAAAGTACAAAGTAACATTTTTTATCATTTCAAAAGCATAATTGAAGGGAATATGTTGAGCGAAGTGAGATAACTCAAGCTCAGAAATAGTCTATCATGTTATGCCTACAAAATGGAAAAATATACTCAAGTAACTTTAATCATATGGTAACCATGGCAACGTACAAAGGCTGCATTTTACATTTTCGCTTTCATCTAAACTTAGTAAATTTCTGTTCAAATTATCTCTTTTAGCATAAATCAATATGATATTTGAAAAATCAGTACAAACTCGAAAATGTGAAAACTAGCATGTTTGATTTTATGTCTAAATATGGTTTCCATGGCAACATGAATATCACCACAAAGCTCGAAATCAGTTTTTGCTCATTTGTTAAGCGCAATTTAAGGGAAAAAGTTGTGTGAATTGAATAAGTTCCAGATTAGAAATATAAAATTATTATATGCCTTCTAAATGGAAAAAAGATCCTTTCATACTCAAGTTATTTTATTCATCTGGTAACCAAGGCAATGAATAAGGACTATATTTCGCATTTTCGCTATTATATAAACTGTCTGATCATTTTTTCCTAACAACAAAGCTAGGATACAAAGTTTCAGCATAGGCTTTATATACTGATTCACTATGTTCTACATAAAATAGTTAAAGTCAAAAACGTTTCAGATTCATGGTATCCATGGTAACCAAAGTGACATAATTGGTAAAAATTGAAAATTGACATGATTTAAGCGGTAAGATCTTAGGCCTTGCATACACAAACATCTCGTCACAGTTTTGTTAAACAAATTGCTAACAGAAATATAGTTTGTTTGTCATGGTTACTAAAATCGTAAGATAATTATTATTCTGAGTAACATCAATTTAGCTTTGGAGAAAACTAGAACTGTCGCAAAGCGGACAAATACCCCCCACTAGTGCCTTGTCACTGAAAAAGTGCTATTGGTCGAAATGTTCTTTAGTTGGAGCACGGAAACAGATTTTAAACAAAGTCCAATTGTGACCTTGACCTTTGACCCTCGTGCCCCAAAAGCAATAGGGCACCTCCTTCAGTTAAGGGCAACAGCTGTGTAAAGTTTCATGATCCTAGGACAATCGGTTCTTGACTTAGAACACAGAAACGGATTTTAAACAAATGCCGATTGTGATCTTGACCTTTGTGACCCAAATATCCTTGAGTCATGGGCAACAACAGTATACTGTGTGAAGTTTCATGATCCTAGGTCAACCGCTTCTTGACTTAGAGCACGGAAACGGATTTTAAACAAAGTCCGATTGTGACCTTGACCTTTGACATTGGTGATCTAAAATCCTCCTTGGGTCATGGGCAACAACTGTGTAAAGTTTCATGATCCTAGGTCAACCAGTTCTTGACTTAGAGCACGGAAATAGACGGACAGACAGACAGACAGACATTGTGAAACCAATATACCCCCCTCTTCTTCATAGGTGGGCGTATAAAAAGAGTCTGTCATAAAATCTAATGCAACATATGCATTGAAAATATATGCCTTTATTATAAGGAGATAATTCAGTATAGTTCCTGATTTTTGTTGCCATGGTTACAACAAATAGACCCATTGAGAGTTTTTTTTCTAAATCGTCTGTATTTATAAAACAATTGATTACAATTAAGGCAATGTAATTATGTTTTATAGATGTTTTGGTTTGGAGATAATCATATTGGAAAACGTCGTTTTTGGTTGTTTCTTTGTAAAAATCGTTGACAGTTTAATAGCATGATTACCATGGTAACAAGAATTATAAACATTTTGTCATTTTTCCTTGGTATTTAAAAAGCAAGAATAAGTCAATATGGCAACATATTCTTTGTTTATATTAATCTCTGAAGCCATGAGATAAGATAGTTTGAAAATGTCGTTTTTGCTAGACTGCTGACAGTTCCATGGTTTCGTTGCCATGGTTACGAAAAACCGGAAACGTTTTGATTAATTTTAACATTAGATTTTTAAAAACAAGTGATTGCCATTAAGGCACTATATGCATTGTTCATGTTCACCTCTGTTGTCAGGAGATATGTTGGTATGAAAATGTCATTTCTTTGTAAAAAATGGTGATTGTACCATAATTTGGTTGCCATGGTTACAAAAATTAGATATATTTTTAGTTATCTTATTATTGGCTTTTTAAAAACAACTGCTTGCCATTAAGATACCATATGCATTGTTCATATTCACCTTTATTGTAAGAAGACATTTTGGTTTGAAAATACCATTTTTTGTTAAATTGGTGACATTACCATCCTTTGGTTGCCATGGTGACGAACAATAGAAACATTTTTAATTATTTTATCCTTTTCTGTTAAAATACATGTGATGACCAATTAGTCAGTGTATTCACTATTCTTATTCAACTTTGCTGTGAGGAGATATTTTGATTTGAACATGTCATTTTTTGTCAACTCGGTGATGGTGCCATCATTTGGTTGCCATGGTAACAAAAAATAGAAACATTTTGAGTTAATTTATTCTTGTCTTTTAAAAAACAAGGACTGATCATTTATGCACTATATGTATTGTTAATATTCATCTTTGCTTTTATGAGATATTTGTGATTGAAAATGTTTCTTTTTTGTAAAATTTGTGATGGTTCAATTTTTTGGTTGCCATGGTTACGAAAAATGGAAACATTTTGAGTTATTTTGTTCTTTGCTACTAGAAGACAAGTCCTGACCATTAATGTACTGTATGCATTTTTCATATCCACCTTTGTTCCTCAGAGATTTTTAGGTCTGAAATTGTCATTTTTTGTAAATTTTGTGACGGTTCCATGGTTTGGTTGCTATGGTTACAAAAAATAGAAACATTTTCCAAGATGTTATTCTTGATTTTTCGAAAACAAGAGGTTGTTATTAAGAAACTATATGTATTCTAAATATACAAGGATGCTGTTAGAAGATAATTTGGTTTGAAAATGTCAAAAATTTGAAGATTGAAAATTTGATTTCACTGATGGAACTTCGGTTGCTATGCAACATAATCTAAAATATATTTTTGATTTTTCAATACAATATTAAATGCACCTATTGTCATACTTGAGATAATTGATAAAGTACAGACAATCTAAACAATTATTATATTTCAAATACCATCCTGAAAATTGTTAATTTTCCAATTTTCATTTAGGGGTTTTCTGCCAATCTCTGAAAAATTTTGTTTCTTGGTTTCCATGGCAACGGCTGTCAGAAAAAAGGAACGCACTTGGTTTTGGAAGTTTTTCAACATATCTGATTAAATGAAGGTAAAATAAATGATTTCTGTGACTAGTCACTTATCACCTTCTGCATGATTCTTAGGGAGAGTGCTAATTAAAAACGCAAAAAGTACTTCAACAGATGATTTCAACGATATAACCGTTGTATAACCTTGTGTAATTGTAATGTAACAATTGTTAACATAACAGGGAATAAAATGACATGTCAAGAATAATGTCATAGTGGAGGTCCGTTTATGCGCTGCCTCTAACGGCGATGACGCTGGGTGAGAGCCTGGCATCGAGGAGGAGAAACCCGTGTTCTCGCAGACGATTTATCACCGTTTCACGATGTATAGGCCGCTCGCGATTACCAACTATAGCATTTGTTGTAGTCTGAGCCGTCACAAATCTGTTGCGTAAGTGACGTTGACGTATACAATTGTCTTGAAGTACAGTTGTTAAACGAAACTGACAGAGACATGGGCGGTCTGCATGCGTTCCCGTGTCGTTTACACGTCTCTCTAACCTTGAAACAGTCAATTCGGCTACATTAAAGCGTCTAGCTACCTCCATTTGTAAAGCATCGCTGACCAAGAGCCCCAAACCTCGGTTCCTTTGTGCCAAAATAAGCCTCGGCATTTTACAAACGAAAAATATCCGTAGTTGTTGTGTTTTTTGACGAGTAAATCAATGTGGCAGTTTGCACACAAAAACTCCTAGTGGTGTTAGACGTTGTCTGAAATCACAAGACGCATAAGCATTTTGGGATGGGAGATTAAGATGTCAGCGTAGATTACAGAGCACATGAAAAAATTGGTAAAATGTAAAGGGTATACATTAACTTATAAATGTCCCCAAATATGGTTACGATTGAGTCTGTAGGAAAGGAATGGTTAATGAAAATGTCTTTTGCGTTTTTAAATCGTGTCAGTTTATTATGCACTTAACCCTTTCCTAAACAAGACCTGGTTTTGACGTCCTTGAGAAAAAAAGGCTTGGAAAAACACTGAGACAAAAGAAGAAAATGATGATCATCAGCATTTTCTCCTTTTGCCTCAATATTTTTTGTGCTAAAATATGCATAATTTCTATGTTTATCCATACCATTTTGTCGTCTTCAGCAGCATTGAATTTGACACGCCCGAATTTTTTCTGTTTGGGAAAGGGTTAAACAAGTAGATCTATTACAATGTAATTCTGTTTCACTTAATGAATGTATACTTTCGATGTACAACAAACCATTGCTTATCGATCAGGACATTTGGATCGCATGTAAAGATGGTAACTATGGGGAAAAGCAACATATGACAAAATGACGTTTGGTAGAAATACACAGAATGCTCTGAATTGATACTAGCCACTTCTTTAACAGATCCCTTATATCACGGGAAGACAACTGAATACAACACAATAATGATTTACTGCTTTTTTAATAAAAACCTCGCAATTGCAGCTTGTTTTAACGTACACAACCCATCATTAGCACTGAAGGGCCAGAGGCGAAATTTGAAAAGTGCCAGTAATTCTTAAACTGTATTACATTTCCATTACAAACATAAGCATTTTGAACGGTTTAGAATTTTGAATTAAGGCATACTTATGGAAATATTTGACAAAAATGTTCCAAATTACCTCCCTTATATATGAATATAGAATGAAATAATATTTATAATTATTTTCTTCTTGAAGCATAATCTCGAAATCTGGCACGGTGAATCACCTTATGTGAAGTATATTTACAAGTGTGTGTAATTTGATGCATTTCGTATGGCTAGAAAGTGGTGTTTTTAATGATGGGTCATATACATGTAGGGGAGACCGGGGCTATTTCGGCCCCCTAATTTCGATTGCTCATATTTTGAATTATTTGAAAGTTATTTGGGCGTGATTTATATATTTAAGTTCGACAGGCGAAAGCCTTTCAAACTGCGTCTGTCCTTTTTATATTTTTCTTTTCAATAAAGAGAATATCAAATTTTAGAGTTTTGATCGTGGTGGCCGAACTTGCCCCATACATGGGGCAAGTTCGGCCCACCCTTGGCGCAAGGTATGTACAGACCCAGTGTTCTCCCCAGCCTAATAAGCTGTATCGGCCCCACTACAGCTTCATGTAAATCAGTGCAATCCCCCTACAGCTTCAAAACTACCCACAGCTTAATTTCATCAAAAAGGTCACCAAATAAGGGGATTTGTAGATATTCCATGTCAAAAAGTGATAAATAATGCATTCTTATAAAAATAAAATGTAATTATTCTGTATAAAAACATTATGGGAAAAGAAGAAATTGCTCAAATTGAGCAATTTCTTCTTTTCCCATTATGTTTTTTTTTTCACTATTATTTGCATGAGCATAATGTGTTTCAAGGTTTACCAATGCCACTACGGCTTCAAAATATTCTGCGGAGGACCCTGAGACCTATAAATCCTTATATTTGATTTTTAGACTGTTTAAATTTATAAGAATCTGTATACGACTTCCAAATGAAGGTATAAATTGAAAAAAGCATTGTTATAACAGTAAAATCATCGTGAGTAAGGGGACATTCGGGATAACAAGTAGAGGCTGGGGCAAGTTCGGCCCGTGATTTTGAATTTGTCCATTTTTAACATTTCTGTTAGAGCTAGATCTGAACAATTGATATATTCGGAGTCGTCAAGAAATGGCAATTCTAACAGCGATTATTCTTTTTATTCATGGGCAAGTTTGGTGGTGGCCGAACTTGCCCCAACCCCAAAGGCCGAACTAGCCCCAGACAGACCTGGTGTCAACATCACGCCATATCTTCTTTTAGGTAACATGAACACTTCATCTTTAGTTTTTATATGAAAGAGGGCTTAATTGTCTTCATAAATATACAAAAATTAAATCTGAATCCTGGCGCATATCACTATAAATTTAAACTTACATAAATGTGGAAAAAATACTGAAAGTGTCTAAAAATCAGAATCGTGTTCTAAATTCTATGTTTTTGTATTAAATTCGACCAAAAACCTTCTGCGAAAAGCTTACGTCATGAGTGACATTAAAATCCGGATCAGAGCTTTCTATCTCTGTCGACAGGCTCAAAAGAGCCACTAGCCGAACTTGCCCCGGGGCCGAAATAGCCCCGGTCTCCCATACCTTAAGCTGCAGTTACGAGGTCTTTATTGAAAGCGAAGAAAAGTAAGGCGAAAATGTAGAGAAGGTAAGAAGACAGACAATGTATGAGAGACGATAAGAGTATTTTCTTCTATCAATTTATTCGCCCATCCGTCAATCATAACCCGTTTTATCAACCTATTCGTCTGGAAGTCTTTTAAGCAAATATGTCACCTGGGAAACGAGAGGGAAAATCTTCATAACCCTATAACATTTCTCGGCTTACTCTTACTCCCCCCCCCCCCCCCCCCCAAAAAAAAAAAAAAAAAAAAAAAAAAAAAACATGAGAAGAGCTACACATAAGAAACGCTTTTAAAAATGTAAAGCATGTTTAATTAACCCTTTACTACACAGTGACTATTTTTGACTCCCCTAAAGCTAATGGCTCGGGAAAACATTGTGGAAAATGAAGAAATTGCTTGTGACAGGCAATTTATTTCATTTCCCACAATGTTTTCTACCATAAAAGACCAAAAAAATGTTTCATTTACTTGAAATTGTCGTTTGCAACACCTTTTAAATTGGAAAAGTCCAAAATTTTGTCGTTTGGTAATGGGTTAACTTTTCTCAAACCCTATGCTGTGAGAATTTGTTTGAGTCGTAACTGATTTGAAAGCTAGCGTTCAAGAAGGGATAACAATAACGCGTTCTATTACATGTACGCCACCACCTTTATATTTGTTGTTTATCAGCAAAATACTTTTAAAAACGTTTTGTATATACCATGTATATGAATTAACTCTTTCCCAAACAAAACCTGGTTTTGACTCTCCGTATAGAAAAGACTTGGAGACAATTTTGATACAAACAACAAAAAGAAGATAAACAGCATTTCGCCCTTTTGTCTCGGTATTTTCGGTGCTATATTCTACACAAATTCCGTCTCAACCAACATCCATTTCTCGTATGAAGCAGGGTTTAATATAGACCGGTCTAATCTCATCCTTTTTGGGGGATAGATGAATATAAAAAAGCGAATATACGAACGTTTGAACTCCATTCAAACTCAAAATCTCTAAATTCAATTCCCAAACAGCACTAGTAAATGCATATTTTGAGAAAACAGAGACCATCCTCAGTTTGCAATAATAGTAATATCTTAAAATGAATAAATGTCCCTACTGGGAGCTGAATGTATTTACAGATTTTCTTCACTTTTCAGGAAGATGTATTTTATAGTACTAATCTGTCTGATGCCACATGTATGCTGCACCTCTCATAGCAGATTAGTTCTTCTCTCAAATATACCTCTTCTTTTTAACGAAAACCTCGTAACTGCAGCTTATTTTAAGCTGCAGTTACGAGGTTTCTGTTGAAAATCAGCGATATACACATTGTCATAAAACGCATTTAGCACAGAAATTTGTCTACAATTCGGGCAGTAGCATAGAATGTCAAGTACAATACAATATGCATTTATTACAGAGGCTTTGCAATTTATACCCGAAGTCGTGTTCGGAGTAAGATCATGCCAATAAGCCAAGTCTCGTGTTTCCTTTCATTCACTTTTTTTGCAACCTAGATATATTATGTAACAGGAGGGGTGGACTAATCCTCTGATTCCAAAGTGGCACTTTTCATCAAAATCGCCGTAAAGTTTATATGCTGTAGAACTTTACGAGCTGGTTTAAGAAAAGCAGTCAATGATTCAAATCTGATTTTTTGTCTATCAATGGACGATTTCTAGACGGAGACAGTGTCTTTCCGATCTCAATAAGACTATCTTAAAATGAATTAATGTCCCAGGTGGATTATGAATGTTTTTACAGATTTTTGTTACACTTTAGGAGATGGATTTTATCCAGCTAATCTGTCTGATACTTTGTGTTGGTCTTTTTTTCACATCGCATGGATTTCACAGAGAATTTATACAAGGAACGCGTCTTTGGTCCCTTTCCAAAAACACGGCAGCAGTTTCGACCATTCCAATTTAAAAGCTGACACAAACGACAAAATTAAAATCACAGATTGGTTATGGTTTATTGGGCTTTACCAGCTATTGCCATATCGCGCCGGCTGGAGCACATAACCGTGGATACCTGGTATTTCGCTCACCAGCTCTAACATTTTCTTATTTTTCGCAATGGTTCACCACCTTTTCCTTCAAATCATGGTCTTTATTAGAAAAAGGTTTAAGGGATGAATTTGATAGATTGGTTGGAGAGACGGCATTTTTCTATATAGACTAATATAGACGGTTAACTTTTATTAAAAATAGTCTCAAGTCTAGTCTCCCGTGGGATTTCTAAAGTTTCAATATTAGGCCTTTTATCAAGAAATTCAACAAATGATTACAAAAGAGCCAGTTTCTTGAAAACAAACCGACATGTCCTTTCGGACCAACCTGGATCCAGATCAGCAAGTGATTAAAATGATGTCTGATCTTGCTTATTATCGATTACATTTGTCAGTTGTGTTGAAGAAGTTACTCGAGAACAACATGGATGTTGATCAGGCGGCATGTTTACACTGTTTACACGGACTGATCTGGATCCAAGCTGGCCTAACTCAAGGAAGCATGTACCATGGACTTTTTGTATACCTCACGACAAATGACCTGGCAGAGCATCCGAGCCTATTGGCTAGGGCTGCTCTGTCAGGTCAATTATCGTGAGCTATACGTACTGAGATTCGTATTTACATGAAATCATTGTCCAGTCACGATGTTATGGCATATGTTTATATTTTTACCTTTCTAAACAAGGGGAAAGTATTTTCAGTTAAATTATTTATTTATTTTGCATGCGTTGGTTAAAATCTTGCAGGTGTGAGACACCTGCAAGATTCAAACCATCACATGCAAAATTACAGTAGTTTTGTGTTTGAGTATGATATTATTTTGTTTATATCTAATATTAGGTAAACTTGGTAAATATACTGAGAGGCAAAAGAAAGTATACACTTTTTGATTTTCGATATCTCTCTTAATTTCCATCATATCGACTCAAAATTTTGCACTATTTATTCCTACTCATAGACCAATAATGCAGTCTTGTTAAATTTTACTTAAAATTGCTTGACTACCTGTACTCTTGCTACATACCGGTTTTGCAAATTTTGCACGTGCGACTTAGTGGAGCATCAAATATTGCTGTTAATCCTTATTGGAATTCTTTATCAGTTATCACAAGAAATCACAACGTTAAATTTTCTCTAACATCATAACACAATTCTCGGTGGCTGGTAGAAACCGATCAATATACCCATTTTTGCCATTAAGACCCATTTTTTTATGACGCAGCGCAATACGAAAGAAACGTGACACAATATACACTTATTCGTGTAGCATAGGAACATCCTGTGCAAATTTTATCAAAATCCGTCTATAAATTTAGAAGGAGTTATGTCAGATAACTTATTTGCATCAAGCCCCCTTTTGCAATGACGCATCATAATATGGAAAGCACTAACAATATACGCATGGTTCTAAGTAACTAGGCTCTTTCTGCGAACTTTTTTATCCAAATCTGTTCATAAATGTAGGGTTTGTGTCAACGTGAATTATTGTGTTAAATTATTTCTTACATCCCCTTTTTCGATGCCGCTGTATGATAGGAAAAACAGTCGCAACGGAAGGAAGGACAGATAGACGGGTAGACGAAGAAGTGTACATAAAACAAACGACCTTCATCAGTGGCGTTTAGAAATCATAATAATCTATACATCGTTTTTTAGAATACGTGGAAGAACTAGGGTGTATACTTATTTTTGCCTCTCAGTATATATGCCACAAATACTTTATTAGACTATACATAGGTATTCGATGAAAGGACAAGGAGATTACATTTGCACTTGATTCAGCATTGAAGGGGTTCATACGGTATATCTCTAATTAACACCATTCGTTTTGAACTAATACAAGTTATACATCTACACTTAAAAGTAATAATTATATAACTGATATAACCATCATTAGATACGAAACACACCGGGCTACTTCGATGTCATTCCTGGCAACGGAGATTGGCGAGGGTATCCGTCATGAAGCCTCGTACATTTTCGTTGGCATGAAAAACGACGAACTTGAGGGCAAAATTGCAAGAAGTGTTTTGTATAAAATGTTGAGTATGATACCTTAAATGCACGACTCTATTTACCCTTTTCTAAACAAAGTCTGGTTTTGACGCCCCTAATAGAAAAGGATTTTAAACTATTGAGAATAAAGAAGAACATGATGATAATCGGCAAAGGAGAGATTGGTTGGGAAAGGTAAAAATCATTAGAACTTGTCAAAAGGGCAGTAGAAGAATGCAAAACGTCAGCTTCAATCAAGCTGTAGATACGAGGTTAACCCTTTCCCAAACAAGACCTGTTTTGGACGTCCCTGATAGAAAAGGCTTGGAAAAACATTGAGACAAAAGAAGAAACTGCTGATAACCAGCAGTTTCTCCTTTTGCCTCAATATTTTCTGTGTCGTATTGTTCACAAATCCCTTCCTTTTTAACACCAATTTTGTCCTCTACAGAAGCTTTTGAATAGGACTGCCCTAAAATGTTGTTGTTTGGGAAAGGGTTAAGCAATATAATAGAATTGTTGTTGTAGCAGCAACAGTAGTAGTAGTTATGAAAGAAGGATTTCCTAAACGATTGCACAAATATTTCATAAATATGTTCATATGTATTCCCTGACTTTGATTCGGTTTTATTGCGGTCGTTTTCCTGAATATCAAAGGGTAAAATTGAAGCTAAATTGCTGTATTTATTCAATTAAAGTAACCGTTCGTTATCACCAAAGAAACTCCAAATTTACACTTAATTTCATTATTTAGTCACGGATAATTTTCTCCTCAACATGCGATACACAATTTTACCATTCAATTTATCAATAGATTCGTGTTTTGTCGAGATTTCAAAATCTGTTTAAGGGGGAATGCTCCAGTTTTTCGGAACACTCTGTCATTACGGTAGTAAATTAAATGTTTCGTACCAATATGTTTCGCTACCATATTTTCAATAATATAACACATTATTACAATTTACCATTTTCGACGGTAAAAGTGTATTTATTATGCGAAACTGATTTCCTCAAGACGGAAATCGATTATTTAGAGCAAGACATTCGTAAGTGTGTATGCAGTTACCACTGTTTTGCGTCATTTTATTCATGTGTAGTTGATAAAAATTGCTGTAATTCTCTAATAAGTGCGCTGACCTATACATTTTCTTTTTGGATTATTACCAGGGCATGTTGCTTAATACAATGAGGGAGTTTTATCACATTCTATTATGTAGAACTTGTAATATTTCCAAAAATATGCAAACTTTGACACAAAACACTCCAGCTTCCTTGATCTAACCGAACACATGAGCATGCTGTTTTATACATTTAATCGTTTAAAATAGCACAAATTTTGGGTTTTCTGTTCTTATTAAATGTAAGACGTTACTTTAAATCCGTTTTCGGGACTAAACGACGAATATTCAGCATTTTATTAGCATTTTAGTGACCTTGGACAGGTGCAAGAAATTGTGCATTTTTTCGATGTAGGGGTATGTTATACAAATACCTATAAAATTCAAACAAGACCGCTGACCATCCATTTTTATTTTATTTTTCAATTGGTAATAACATGTAATTTCAACATACAAAATATAAATGAATTCTATTATTGGGGAAAAAAGGGAAACTGGAGCATTCCCCCTTAAAACGGTCCTGTAACTTTTTACCTTTTGACGAAACCTAAGTTGGAAAGCGTTTCAAAACGTAAAAGAAAGTGAGAAAGATTGATAACCATTTCTAGATTCCCCAATGCTTTCATGCAAATGTATAACTAGATAAATAACATATATCGTAAACTTGTATGCATTTGTTTATCTTCCAGACCAAAGCTTCAAATGCATCTAACTGTATGTACAAGCCGGCTGATCTGGATCCATGTTGGTATAGAATATCATAAGGAACCCCTTTCCCAGAGCCAGGCTCATGTGAATATGTATTAACATGTTACAAACATAACAAAGAAGCAAGAAAAACAACAACAACAACCTGGCAAATTTCTCACACTGTCCAATACGACCTCACCACAGCCTACAGCTATCAATTAAACGTCCATTTACATATTATATGTTCATCTATAAGATGACAGACTTTAAGCCGGGAGGGATTAGCGTACTTAAATTGTCCCGATTTACTCCCGCATCTTGCTACAGAAGAAATATAACCGCTTTTCAACAAAAACCTCTTATCTATAGCTTGTTTTAAGTTGCAGTTACGTGGTTTTCGTTCAAAAGTGGCGACATAATCCTGAGCTTCTATCGTTTCTTGGAATATAAATCGTCCTCTAGATAGGAAGAAATGTGTATATTTATCTGTTATCGTATGAAACACAATGTTAGAAAGTGCAAATGTTTACAGTCTTTAACGTATACAGCCCATCATTAAAAACAGCCCTTTCTAGCCTTACGAAATGCATCTAACTGCACACTTGTGAATACACTTCACATAAGTTTATTCACCGTGTCGGATTTCAAGATGATGCTTCAAGAAGAAAACAATTTATAAATACATGTATTATTCTACTCTATATTCATATGCAAGGGGGTATGTTTTAACATTTTGTCAAATATTTTCATTATTATGCATTAATTCAAAATTCTAAACCATTCAAAATGCTTATGTTTGAATGTAACACAATACACCAACTGACAGTTTTGAAGTGCGCATGCGCAAGCCGTAAAATATCTCCCTGAAAAGTACGAGTAAAATTTCTTCATCCACTATAATGTCATATACGCGTAGCGTAAAATAGCGCTTCAAACGACGTATTCTGGCTGATTAAAAGGAAAATACAGCCGTGATTCATCAAAACAAAGAACAAAGTTGGAAAGGTGTAGGTTTTAATCCGTAATTATCGGAAATATCCCAATAATTATTTGTTTTCTAACACGGCACCCGCCCAGAACGTTAGCTTTACGGGCTGCATGAAAATTAGAAACCCGTATTTGATATAGGTTATTTGCTTATTGTGTTCTTGTTATGTATACATGCATCCTTTAAAATATTAAATAAATCCTTTCCCCAAAAAATGTCTAGTTTTGATGTCCTAAACAGAATTTGCTTTTGATAACTGAGGGAATGGTGCAAGCTACATAGCTTGAATGGCCAAAGCTTTGGAGTGCGGAAAAGCGTGATTTGACATGCAATGATCACAAGTCATGATATTTATTAGATTGATTCTGAGAATGTGAATAGAAAAAAAAAGATATTTGTTGTTTCTAACTTAAAAACCTGCTTTGGGAAAAAATCTCTAGATAAACATGGAGATCTCATATCGGTCTATCGGGAAACAAGAAAATGCTTTGGAAAATGAATAAATTGCTTATCACAAGCAACTTCTTCATTTCGACAATATTTTCAAACGTCTTTATCTTGTAGGTCGTGAAAAAATGTTTTTACACGCGAGTGCGTTCAAGAGCAAAAATTATTAATGCGTTTGGTCATTAATTCAATCATTTTTGTCCTACCTGTTCGCATACAATATTTTCCCAAATATAATTCAATCTAATACGAAAACATCTAAAATAAAAAAGCACCACATAATTTCACTTTAAAGTAGGTGTCTGTGTAATTTGCCACAAAATTACCAAATATATGATATCAGATAGATTGTGATTTGTTGTGTTAATTAGATCACGTGTTGACACGTGATTGCAATTTCCCATAATCTCATTCTGATAGTGGTATACTGTCATTTGAAATCGTCTTGTCTCTTTGTCGGGAGAATTAAAATATTGTATCAAATTAATTGGAATAACATGTCAATCGTCAAACCGTTAATCCTTTGCCAAACAACTTACTTGAATGTCACTAACTATGACGTGGTAGAAGATTGGGGACTGTTCTGGACAATCGAATGAACAAAATGACAAATATTTATTTTTCTTCGCAAAGTTCCATAAATAGTGTTTAAATTGTTTTGAAATTGACATAAAATGTTGTTGTTCTCTTTTTTTTTCAATGTAGTAAATAATCATACATCTAAATAAATTGCATGTCTGCAACAAATTTTGATATTCTTAATAAAAGAAATGATGATGTTAAGGTTAGAAAACGGCTGTCTTGATAATGTTTATGATAGAAAAGGGCTGTTTTCAACCTCAGTTCTGAATTCGGCCCGTAAAACATTTCATTAAAGAAAATAAATCAAAATCTGCATCTAATCATTGATTAATGGACCGGATTGGTGATGCGCTACTAGATGTCTTAAATTTTAACTAATAATTTATATTAATGTAAGCCGACTTTTTTTTAGGTTTCAAATAAGTAAATACGGTTGCTGGATATTCCAGAAATTTTCTAATGTATGTTTTATGATTTGTCTGAAAATTATTGTAGCCAATCCATGTGACACAGATCAAAGATTTATAGGGGGTATATTATTCGGGTAAAGATGAAAAGGGTGCGGTAACCGTGTTCATTATGTGCCCGGGGCTTTCAAGAGGTCACATGTGTCATAACTATCTGTGTTGAGATTGGATTAACGAAAGGTGTCTCTTTCATTACATGCTAATGGGTTAACAAAATGTGAAATTAAAGTCGTTTGGATTTAATTTTCCTTTTCAATGGCTTGAAAGAAAAGTAAGTATATTTTTTGTATTGAGATCGGAGATCTAGTTCTAAAGGCCCGTGAGCTGGAAACAATTTCTCCCTTTCTCGTAATTATTTTGCGTGTCATAATATTACATGCGTCAAATCAGCATTTTCGATCATCGTACAACAACAAAAATTTGTTTTGGTAAAATTATTATGCCAATGAAATAGAGAAAATCCTTTATTTATCACGTTTAGTTCACTCGCACTTCATGGCAAATGTAAGATAGTTCTAAGGGCCCGTTAGCTGGAAACTATTTCTCTTTTTCTCGTAATTATTTTGCGTGTCATAGTATTTCATGCACTAAATCAGTATTTCCGATCATCATACAACAACAAAAAATGTTTGGGTAAAATTATTATGCCATTTAACCCTTTCCCAAACGACAAACTTTTAGGGTGATCCACTTCAAAAACTGACACAAATGACAAAATGAATGTTATTAAAGATAAGATTTGTGTAAAATATGGCACAGAAAATATTGAGACAAAAGGAGAAACTGCTGGTTATCAGCAGTTTCTTCTTTAGTCTCAATGTTTTCCCAAACATTTTCTATTAGGGACGTCAAAACCAGGTCTTGTTTGGGAAAGGGTTAAACAGAGAAAATGTTTAATTTTGTCACTGATGGTTCTCTCGCTATTGTAATTATATACGCGAGTAGATTTCTTACTCGCGATTTTTCTGCGCATGCGCCATTTTCGGTTTCCGGTTTAAAACTGTTAATCGGTGTATTTATGAACTTTTCAAATTTCGTCTCTGGCTCTTTGTTGCTAATAAAATGGGTTGTATACCTTACGCAACATGCACCGACACCACCGTAGCCGATAGGCCTTCACTTATTGATCGATTGTATGATTATTTTATTTTGCTTTAGTAGAATAGACATATTCTTAAATAATTATGTTGATTCATTATGATATGTGAGCCCGGACTTTTAAAAATCATCAACAAGATCAACAACATTATTTTTTTTAGAATGGCATATAGAAATCAGTGATGGACAGAATGAATACTATCGTACTATAAAAGTATTGGCTATCAGCATTTCTCTTAATATTAAATCCATTTGGCTTAAGTAGTAACGTCAACACTGTGTGTTGTTTGGAAAAGAGCACACTTGGTTGCTTCTTCTCTAAGATGTATAAGAGATATATTGTCTTTCCAGCAAGGATGCTCACACAGCTATAGTAATTATTTTAATTACTCGAATATTTGACCAAAACATCATCCGTATTTGACATTTTAACAATAAAACGCTTCATGCATTTCCGTTGCCATGGATTACCCTAGGAATTGACGAATATAATTATCTTTCGTTACTTTCCATTGTCACGGATGGTATCTAGTGATGTAATCCTTAAGATGACGTCATACACAATTATATTCATGTCAAATTTAAGAGATCGGTGTCGGACGAGGTTGTTTGAAACGGATATCAATATGTAAACAAAATTCGTAGATTGGTGAGAAAACTCATGTCACGCACATCTGCGATTGTCGTCCATTTTCTATTCTATTCTGTACAGTATGCAGGTCACGTATTTGATTCACCCTCCATGCCACCCATCTATTTAATGGAATATTCTCTCCTGGACATGGATACTCCACTCTTTACAACAACATGTGAGACTGTTAAAGTAAACAAACAAGAACTTACTGTATCATGTACATCTACCAATTTCGTTCATTTTCTATTCGACTCTAATATGCACGTCACGTATTTGATTCGCTATCCATGCCGCCCACCTGATTAATGTTGTATTATCTCTCGGACATGAATATTGCACTCTTAACAACAAAATTTGATAGAGTTCAATTAGAATTCAGACAAAAATCGATTGAACAGCAGTTTGTATATGGGAGAAGTCTACGTTGAATAAATAAAACAGTTTAAATCGAGGCTCAAAACGTGTTGATATCCCTCGTACTTGCAAATCTTTTCAGTATAACTAATGGTAGAAACAATCGAAGACGATAAGAAGTCAGTCGAACTCTTGTTTACAGGTACCATTCTTTTAAATCAATACACTATTTACAGATCTTTTGCTGTTTTGATATAAATGAAGCTGACTTCAGACAATCACAGAAAAACTTTCAAGAACAACTCGACTTTAATGTACTTTTTATCTGTATAATTATCTAATTCAAACCGAATTTCTCCAATATGTGTGGGTTTTCATTACCTTAACAAAGCAGATGCGTAACTAGTAACTAGTGACTTTAGCTTGGAAGTGAAAATTTTAAGTTTTTATGAAAAAGGGAAGACAATAATGCGACAACGGAAACGACGGCAGTAAATCCTACTTTTCCCTGGGTGTGTTCTAAAGCATCTTTTGTTTCAGTCTTCAAAGCAATATGTTGTTTGTGAAAAAAAATACACATTGATATAACTTTTCCGATTGGACAAATAAATTGTACTTCCATTTCAATATAAAATAATAGATATTGGAAGACATTTTCGCCGCTTTTTCTTTCAAAAACCTCGTAACTACAGCTTTGAAAAGCTGTAGTTACGAGATTTTTGAACGAAAAGCGAGGATTTACTTTTCCAGTATAGAAACTCATTTATATTATTTCATAGCAGACACAATTCATGTCTTCCTCCAGACCATCTTCTTAATTGAAGATTGCGACATAAAAACCCACAAATCTTTGTGGATGGTGCGAAAGAAATATTAGTGTTTCAAACTAATCACTTCCCGACAATATCGCAGACAGGGCCCGGATATAAATCATTGCCCATTTTGACTAAGTGCCCATTACTTATAGCCCCTCTAATAAATCGCTTTCCTTTCGCCATTTCTCCTTATGTCTGCGATTAAGTGGTGTGATGTGAAAAAAGATCTACTGGTTATTATCGTCAAAGGTTTCGACTTTGGTCAGATTTAGATAATTTATACTGACATAAAGTAAGGACATAAAGAAATGGCAATTCTATTTAAGAAATAATCTATGCTCTACCATTGCTTATCGGTTATTTAACTAAGGTTTTGACTTAGGCGGCACTATAATAGTACCGCCTTACTCAGAACCGTGGTTAAATGAACACTAAATCACAATAGAACATGGTTTATTTCTTAAATCCATTAACCACGAAAAAACCTGGTATACAGCTGGCAGACTCTTGCGGTATTTGGAATCATTACTGCACTGTATCAGGCTGGGATAAGCCAATGTTTTTCACACCAGTTATTACACACAATGAAGAAGCTACAGGACAACATAAATCCGGACCTGACTGAGTGTGTAAACATGCAGATCTGAATGCATGTTGGTCTAGATAGCCACAAGGTTTCCTTGTCAATGATAAGTTAATTTGATATTTCTTTCAATCTGTATGTTATTGTGACTTCACTTATGTGGCGTATTGGCATTGACTGCGAATAATGTATTCTATTCACCACTTGATAACAAACACTTCGTTAAACTTCGTGCGTCAACCGTGGAGACGGACACTGACGAGGGTATTTCTCGTCAGTTTCCGTTGTCACGGACGACACCCAAAGTTGCAAGAAGTGTTTGATATCTAGTGATGGATTGAATAACTTAAGTGGTCTTGTTTGTGTTTCGTTTATAATTTCATTGATATCAATCTGCATTAGCAAATTCATAACAGTACTTGCTCTATTTTTTTGGTCTGAAGGTCTACAACAACTGTTTACCTAACCATCAGCCATCGAGAATTTCAAGATGGTTGTGAATTGCCCAAACGGCAGCAAGAGCACACTGACTTTATTCTTACACATCAATCTTATCAAACTGTTTTTATATTTACGATGGTTTACATGACGTGTGCGGTATTCGAAAACTTGACACAACGACAACGAAGGACATGCTCTTACACTCTGGTTCATAGTCTGTTCGAACATCTGGAATCTTGCAAGCATTTAACAAAAGCCAACATGGCTACTATAAAATCATGCCAATAAAGCATCACTGGAGATAGTGTGAGCTATTTTTGGTCCGATAAGAACATGATATATGAAAACAGATTTCTCGTCGCCATCGAAGACGATCACGAGAGATGACGATAAATCACGTGATCTGGGCGGATATCTCCCTGGAAACCAGAACGTTACTACCGGAAGTAGAATCGCTTCCAGCCGACACGCCAAATCTTAATCGTCTGTCATTTAGATAAAATATCTGACATCGTATTGGAGTGAATAAATCGTACCTGTTTAAAAGAATCATAAAATAGATACAACAACAGCAACGAAGATGTTGATACAATAGGACATATAAGCTTAACCAAAGGACTGAGGCCGCATCCGTTGAAATGCATACGCACGTCGCTACTTTTTCCCCCAAATCAATCGTAGAACAAGCTCTAGTTGTGTTTTTTTTAAGAAAAGCGATGATATAGTTTGTCGAAATAGCATCGCATATAAAAGAAATGTGAGAATAATCAGTGTTAGTCGACCGGACTAGATACTTACTGTTAATGGTGAAATAGAGGTAATGTGTAAGCGAAGAATAGTCTCCATTCACAGGCTGATAGAACCGAATACCTTCGAATAATGGTCGCCGCATTAAAAGCTTAATTTCACAATAAATCGCTTCCATAGCATAGCAATTGGAGTAAGGTCACTGGGAGAAGTCCTTCCGGTCCATGGGGTGCTAAAATAGTTCTTTAAAAAAATTTGGCCCCTTTTCTGATGGTGCCTTGCTCTCTGCATGAATGATTTTGAGCTAAGGTTTTCATTGGATGCTTTTGAGTGACATGTTTTCTCATTTCTGAGCCAGAATCCACCTTTCTTTTCAGGACTATTTGGTGTGTTTGGGTGCAGGGATACACGTGACCCCCATTTCCGGTGTCTCTATTTTGGCGCGGAAAAAAACACGGTATGTATGTTTGAGTGAAAATTGTGAAAAAATGAATCACATGAGGTGGGTCCATTTGCTGATAGTTTTGCAGGGCAAGGATGGATCTGTGCCATTTCAGGCATAGTTTTGCTCATGCTTATTTTGGAAAAGGTGTAAAAATGTGTTGAAAAGGGGCATTTTACATAGAGTTATATAGGAGCCCATCTCAGTGACCTTCCACCAATTATACGCTCGGAAAATAAATGTTTGTTTCGGGAAATCCCCAATTATTATTGCGATTCCGTTAAAACAGACGATCTTGGTTTATTTCTTACATTTATAACCTGGTCTCGGCCCCGGGAATAATTGCCGCTTGCCCGTCGATACGTATAAATCAAAGGGCACAGATTTTGGACCAAATCTAGTCTATAAATGTGTTTCAGGGAAAACAATGGCTGTCCCCATGCTGGGTATAGACCATTTAGGTTGATAGATAGGTTAGTATATCTTTAAGCTTTTATCAGCAGAATTTCAAGGAAAAACTAGTAAAAGTCATCGTTCGCATCGTGGCCACGAGGTAAAATTACAATGCCAAAATACATCGCTGTCCTACTTTCCCAAACAAAACTAGTTAATACTGGTCCGCGATCACAGATACCGGTATCACAGATTGAACTACAATAAGTAGATGATGTGTATGCTTCAGTACAAACACCATTGATTGGTTGGTGGGGAAGGGTGGAGAGGAGATGAGTGGGGGCTTCGAGTAAATGTTTTCCGACTCGATCATTGAAGTACGTTGCAGTAGATCTAAATATGGCCGAGTCTTAACCAAAACAGTTAACAAAACGATTTAAGCAAAGCTTGGCGATAATGCAGGGTTGTCATTATTAAAAATGGGGTCCCGCAAAATGGCGCATCTTTTTGTAGCAGTCTATAATTATACGGTTTTCCAGCAATTAGATTCCGTATAATGACTACTGTGAAAGGTATCTATATGAGCTACGATTTTGAGAAAGGGTCTTGTGGCTTTTTAGGTCACTTTTGATATAGATCAGGTTACGCATATACAGAAAGTTTTCTGAAGAAAGGTTGACCAGTACAGAATAGGCCTACATAATATTATGTATCTTATATACGATATTTTGAGCAATTCTAGAATTGCTTAATTCGGTTCTGTATAATTTGAACAATTTCGAAAAAGCCCATTTCTAAGATTATTGCTTACGACTGATAAATGTACACTGAATTTGGAGTATATAAAAGAAAGTTATAGGAAGAAGACATTGGAGTTAAGGTATCACCAGAAAAAAATGACATTCAAATTTGTAATGCTTCGAAAAAGAATCAGCATCCAGCTAGATGTTGAAAAATATTCGATTCGCTCCTAAGTAACACTGGAGCTTTGAATTTAGGCGAGTTCATAAATAAGACAGTGGGGATAAAAGTTAACGACTGTTCCTCAAATATTAGATTATAACTGGAAAATTATCCCGTTAACGGGCGGAGAAAATCCCCCGTGGTTTGAAATTTAATATAGGTACACTAAACATTGCAGCCACGATTTAGCTCGCTCTCAAATAACCCCTGATTTTGACAGTGACAATACAACAGACCGTACTAGTAAAAGCATTGAAAGAAAAGAAGAAAATGCTGCTTTTCGTGTTTTCCCTTATTTAAGTCTACTAGGAAGTATTTTACACCATTACCAGACGGCAAATTTTAGAAGAGCCCAAAGTCAAACGCATTGCAGAAGACAATTAAAGTGAATGAAATTTTACATTTATTAGTGTTTCTGTGAAGAAAATATTGTAACAAGAGCTTCGCAAAGCGGCGCATATACGCCCGAGAGGGGCTTGTCAGTAAAATTGGCCATTTTTTCTATTCAAGAGCAGATCATTCAAACATGAAAAGTTATCAAAATTTTTTGTTTGCACAACAAGACACCATAGAGATTCATTGTGGATAGTTTGATTAAATTCCGATTGAAACTGTAGGAGTTGCGCACAGGAGAAAATTTACATTTTTGAGAAAATGGGCATTTTCTTCTTAAATTCAAGGGCAGATAACTCACGTACGAAAACAGCTATCTAAATTCCGTAAGCGGTGTGCACAACTAGACACCATGGAGATTCATTGTATTAAGTTTGATCGCATTCTGACCAAAACTGTAGGAGGAGTTGCGCACACAAGAAAATGGGCATTTTTTAGTTCAAAGGCAGATAATTCAAGAACGAAAATAGTTAATTGAATTCCGTAAGCTGTGTGCACAACTAGACACCATGGAGATTCATTGTGGCAAGTTTGATCGAATTCCAATCAAAACTGTAGGAGTTGCGCACACAAGAAATTGCTAACGGACGGACAGACGGACGGACGGACAGACAGACGAGCGGGGCCATTACATAATACGACCCTTCGGGCGTATAACAAGAAATGAACCCTTCAGGCGTATAATAATAAATGAAGAAATTTCTTGTCATAAGTGATTTCTTAATTCCCCGATACTGTTTTCCAAATCCTATAGCCTATCTTGTGGGTGATAAAAAGGAGTCATTGTGTGGGAATGGATTAACCAAAATGTCACGTTATGGTAGCATCAATTTTGTTGTCTGCAACATATTTGAATTTGGAACATCCCATTTTTTCTTGTTTATGACATTTAATGCACTAAGAATTTACCCCCCTCACAGACATTTTGAATTTTACACATGCATACCAAATATTGCAGTAATGATTTAGTAGCACAGTGTGTCATCAGACAAATGCTTTTCTCGAAATGTAGAAACCCAAGTTCATTATTATGATGTTTATTTTGCTGAAAAAAGAGAAATGATTCATATTAAAGTTATTTACATTCCTATTTGATTCTGCAGAGCCACATATAATAGCTACATACAATGGTTACTCGATATTAAACATTTTAATAATTGTCCACCAAACGCTATGTTGTGGGTACTAATTGGAATCGTCTCATCGAGACGATTCAAATGAGTACCCACAACATAGGGTTCGGATTTGAAATAAAAATACATCATATTTTCACATGCTCTTATCTCATTCTGTTTACTTTATACGCGCATCAACAGAAGGGTTTATACATCACACTACAGAATGTGAATACAATTTGTTATTCACAAAAGAAGACATATTGGAGCATTTCAAAGCAGTTGTTATGCTAAAATCATACTCGCGAAATTTAATAAACTCGGTTTCAGGAATGTTTCTTATTTGGCTTTTAGTCAATATCATGAATATGTTGGTTTTGCACAATGTTTAAACAACAAAATGCCACGCACATTCCTCACCAAAACTATTATTGACTTAATAAAGAAAGCTGTTGAAATCGTTTTTATGCATTTTCTCTCATCGTTTCCAGGGTCATGTTATTATAAAACATGTTATAAACATATTTACTCTTTAAGGACAGATTCTCCATTTATTTCCTACGGTAAGATTTTTTTTTATTTTTTCTGTACTGATATTTTGATATATGAGAAGTAAAAAAATGACATTAAAACTATAGGTCACCAAGCGAATTAAAAAGTTATTGGATATCAAGGGAGACTACTCTTGTCTAAAATTGCAAAATAAAGTGTCACTTAAATACCCACAGAAAAGATGTTCGAATTGATTAGGATTACATAAATAAGTCTTTATTGTGTCCAATATGTTTTATTCTGTCTAAATGAGTATCAATTTGGGGAAATTTAGTGACGATTTTGAAATTTTTAGTACAATATTCTTTCAAAAGTAGCTGAAAAGTAGCTGAAATTGCCCTTTTTCACAACGTTTCCGATAATAAAAAATATTTTAGCGGTAAGATTTTTTCTTTCTTTTGTATAGACACAGTGCTTGGTTATAACTACAAAACAAAACAAAACAAAACAAAAAAAAAAAATAATAAAAAATAAAAAAAAAAATAAGAAAAATATATCAAACCAAGCGTTTTTTTTAGTTATAAGTAAAATTTGGTTTACTTTTTTCAGCTCTGTCCGAAATTGTTTCACTACTTTTATCCATTTTCTTCCTTATTACCATCTTTAGATAATAAAAAGTGTCGCCTTTTGTGTCCATCTGAAGCGGACTAGCTCATAAAGACACCAACTTGCAGAAAGCGAAATGTACCATTCGAGTACTTTTACACTTTAATTGACCAAACAGAGAAAATGGAAATAACCGAAAAGGGTCTTGTCATTTATAAACCAAAATTTAACAAAATGTAAAAAAATACATTTGCTGAAAAGGCCAATTACTGAAACAACTTTTTTTCGTTATTTAGGATATGCGCATTAACAACTGGAGGATCTGTCCTTAACGACAGCTGACTTTCTTACTCAGTTTTCTTATTTTACCCCAAAGATTTCTCTAGTCAGGTTGCGCGTCTTTTAAGTACATGTTGTTTTGAAGCTTTAGTTACGCCACGGGACAAAGTTGTGTACCAAAAAGGCTAGCAGAACAGTTGTATGCCACTAAATAAAACCATTGAAGGAAATGGAGAAAATACAGGTGTACACCATTTTCTCCTTTTCCTCCAATGTTTTCCCAAGATTGTTCTAGCAGGTACATAAAAATACATAGGCCTATATTATTTAAGAAAGGGTTAACCTCGAAACATAAGGTTACATTTCGGGCATGTTTATCAGGTCTTGACCCCTATGATATATGGACGTGTCAAATGGATATCCTATACACATGTAATTAAATTCACTAGAAACTGTATCAAATGTAAATAAACACTTTTGAAAATTGTGGTTTACTAAAGATGTCAATACGCTTAGAAAATTTGGACATTAAATCATTAGTAAAGAGTAGATCTGGTAAGAGCAATAATCAACATTGATCCAGATCAGCCTGCTCCAGATTAACCTGTGTATATGCAGCCAGATCATAACCCGTGTTGCTTGGTTGATGCTGCTGCATCAATTGAAGCAAATGGACTGATTAGCATTTTCCCAAGAAATGAAAAATTCAAATTAAAAAGCAGTTGCGTACTGCAAAATGGATGTTGATAATAATAGGATTTGTGCAAAACATGACAAAGAAACTATTGAAAAAAGGAAGAAAATGTCGACAATCACCACCGTCTTCCTTTCCAATATTATAATTATACGTCAACACAAGATCTTTTGTTGGAAATGGTTAAAATACACTTCTTCGAACGTTCTAAGGTAACCTTTAAAGGGCGACGGTAACAGATGGTCTAATTGCAAAAAATGGATTTTTTTGAAAAAAATATGCAAAACTTTTGTGTTGACCACCTCGGGATGGTTAATAATATGCGATTCAGACAGAGAATGAGCCGAAATTACAAGACAGATAGCTGAATTTAGGGAGAATCCAAACCTAAATTCAACCCCGTCTCAGATGGGGTTAGAATTATTTTTAAATTGTTGCGCATGCGCTAGAGCGCGGACCATGATTCAAACGAGATTCATACTTGAATTTCAATATGACGTCATCATGTTTGTTGTGACGTCATTTAAGAAAGTCGCATGTCCTACTGTTTTGACCTACTTTCGACATCGCTTCATGAATTTGGTATCAAATTGCGAAAAAATGAGTCGTTGCTTCAAAAGTTTGTCGTAATCATTTAATCAGGTCATATAAAGCTTAAAAGGTGTACATTTCGTTTGTATTTGACAATTTTTGGGTCCAAATCTGGGAAATAGTAGCTTTAATGTAGCAAGGTCCCCTTTTCTAAAGTTAGATCTGTATATTTGGTAGAAAGTTCCAGACAGTTGAAATGAAAGGCCCCGTTCTAAGGGGTGATGAATTTTCTTGCTCATGAAAAGTCTAGTCGGTTCATACCAAAACGATTGTTTTTGGCTGCTTACATCAAATAAGCGCTATGTTTGAAATTAACACACATTTCGACTGCCCAAAAATTAAAAAAGAAATATGCTTTCATTAGCCTACTCGTTAAAATATCCATTTCGAGTTTATTTAAATAAGCATACATACTATAGATATTGGCACTGAAGTGACAAGAACGTTATGTTTTGCCTATATAAGAACGATTAAGGTCTCGATAAATGGTCTGGCAGAGTATCTCTAGCTATTAACAAGAGACGATCTACCAGTTCATTAATCGGGAGCTATACCATGAAGAAAAATTTAATCCAATTCACAGATTTTATCCAGAATTCCTTAAAACATTGCTATATTAAGGCCCACAAAAGTCTCAACTCGTCCATATTTTAGCATACGAATTCCCCTACTAGAATGCCCCGTCTTGTTACGATGGGAAGTTCATCGATGAAGGGTGTCTGAAGCCGCTTTAATGTCCCAAAATTACGGTAAACTTCGTGAGAAAAACATTCACAAATTGGAAAATAATCGGCCTTACGAAACAAATAGAGCGAATACATGTCGAGACAGGAGTGTACATAGATGATTCTTGAGACATATTCCTACAAGGTCTTTTCTACTAAATGTTTATAAAATATTCTATTTTACTTGGTGTTAAATAACATTGATGTCGTTCCAAATTCATTATGCACCTAGTGTGAGTTTCTATTTAAAAAAAACGATTCTAATGAATAGCCGCAAAGAGAAGTAATAAACAATATTTTGCTATTCAATTAAGTCCACCATCAGTCCTGCATAATGTTGAGCTGTAAATTTATGATGTTTGACCCCTTTATATGATTTTTCAAAGAACCGTTTAACGAAAGTCTATACTTCATCTAGTTAACCATAAACATGTCTATCTGTCATCCAAATCTTATGATGTGGGTACTCGTTACAAATGTCTAGATGAGGATATAGGATCTACATAAATAAATGACGAGGGATATTTTCTGTATTCAAAAAGACATACAGTCGACACTCGTTATGTCGACATCGGATAAGTCGAATTTCCGCTTAAACCGAAGTGAATGTTTGGTCCCGTCCTCTTCAACGGATTTTAAAAAGTTTAAACAAAATTATTATGAAATAAATATGCCATTGGAATTTAGTAGGAAAAGGATAGAAATTTCTCGTCTCGAGCAATTTCTTTCCTTTTCCTACTATATTTCAATTATGAAAGCTTCTGATGAACAATAGAATGGTCAAATGTAATTTAATTCGAAACAAAATGAAATCGGATTAGTCGAACTCCGGATATGTCGAGGTATTTTGACGGCCCCTCCGACTTCGACACAACGAGTGTCGACTGTACATGTAATGTACGCCTATAGTTTCACCTGAACATTTCAAAAACATATATTGAACATTTCAAACACAGATATTTAGTCTAACAAACATTCGAAGAAGAAGTTCCAGATGATCATACAATTCCAACTCTTTGACTAAAATAAATTTTTGATAGCGAAAAATCATTACTAAACAAATATTCCCAGTTTCTTCCATAAGTAACGTCCAATGCAAGGGAAAATTCTTTTTTAACAACTATTATTGCATAAAATGTGTTTTTTTCGGGCCGTTATCAGCATTGAATAGCGAGAAGAGACCGGGCTGATATCGTGAAAACCGGTGTTTAATCGGGCGATTCTCGTGCGATATCAGACCTGTTTTGCACTCAAATATCCTCGATCAAGGGATTTGTTGTGAGTGATTCAGAAAATTGAAAATAATGCCAAAATTTTGTCATTTCCCTTTTCCGCGATTTAAAATCTTAGAAGACCCCCTTTACACCATAATAAATAGTAATCTAGTTATCTCCCAGTGTGATCATATCTGATGACGTACTATAGTGACGTAAGTTTGTTTGAATCAAAACGTAAACAGAAGGGCAGCTGATTGATTTAAAACCAAAATCACTTGTAAACAGACATTATCCAGAGATAAAGATCTAGTAGGCATGAGGAGAGCAAATTGGATGGATCTAACAATCAAATGTGGTGGTAAGCCTATGTGTTTCTTGCTCTTGTTTAAGTTGTAGCAATTTTTCCTTTTCAACAACTTTGTTTTTTATTGAAATGGACGACTGCCAGAAACGACCCAGAGATCTACCGCGGAAGATCCGATCTTTTTTTTATTTCTCGCACTGAAATGAACGTTAGAATATCAAGAGTATCTTTCCAAAAGAAAACTTAGTCGAACGGTTACAATATCGCCAACTAAAATGAATATCATGTCAGTAAAAATGCAAAAAAAAAAAAAAAAAAAACATGACACCTTGGCTACATAGCTACACGATGAAAAGCTAACGGCCAGTCTAATTGGATATCGTACACATGCAATATATGGCAAGTCGAAAGCCGGGAAAATCCGGTATCTGTCGGTGTAAATGTGGCTAAATTTTCACATTTTTTCTGTTATTTGTCTTATTTTATTATATTTTTCATAATTAAAGTGACATTTCAGGATTTTTTGTCATAAATTCTACTTTTATTTTTATCTGAAAGAGCATATTTCCTTATGAAAATTCTGAAAATTTCAAGCCAAACTATTGCGCCGTTTACGAGAAATTTATATTTGTGAGTTAAAATTGAACAAATTGTTGTGGACAACAGTTCGGATTTATAGGCAATTTATCGATTATGTCTCAACTTTAAATGCGTGTTTCTCGCTTATTGGCAACAACTTAAAAAAAACTAATAGTATTTATACTCATTAGAATAACCAATCTTTGCATCTAGACATACTTTAAAAAATTGAAATTGGAATGAATTGTCCCTTTAATGCAATAATAGCGTCAATTTACTTTTTTGGTCGTTAACAATCTCAGAGGCCCACAAAATGGGTTATCGCCTTCAAGCTACGCTCTCAGACGATAACGCATTGTTTGGGCCCCTGTCTGAGAATGTTAACGACCTCAAAAACGTGAGTTAACCCTATATTACTTGTTCTTTTATAACTTAAAATCCGCTCCCTATTTGCTCCTACATATGGAACCATTTTGTATATTCTACCCATTGAACATCGTGGAAAAACAAAACAGCAAAGATAAACAAAATAGCAAACAAAAATATAAGACTCTCAAAATAGTGTCTATAGTTAATTATAGACAAACCGGAAGTAATATCGTGCTAGACCGGAACTAATCTAAGGTCAGACAAAAATGAATTTTCTTATCTAACATCATGATAACGCTTACATTACTTTGTTGGGTTTTGTTTTATCTCAATTCCTTACGATTTGTAATGATTCGATGTTTTTCCCAAAATAAATACATGTATACATATGCATTCGTGGCTCTGGTTATTGTGTCCATCTGGAGATCGAAAGTTCGAAACCGGACGTACATCCGGTATTATTACTGAAGGATCTGACTGGTGAGTCGCAATCAAGAGAAGTGTGGATAAAAACAATGTTGGGATATTTGTCGTTTTGCAAAGCAAGGTAACAGATAAATTGGGTTAAGACATTCCGTTTTTTTATGTTTCAAATCCAAGTCATATGATAACAAGACGGTTCGAATGAGTACCCGCAACATGGGATTTGACGAACAATGAATGAAATATTGCATTTTGAAAAGCAGAAGAGAATAGAACAATATTCTATTTGATAAATACAGAGTACATTAATAAAGATACAACAATAAATTCATATAAATATTTTGAAAAGCCTTCACTCCCTCTTATCTGCAGCTCTGGTAAAGTGTATCTGACCTCCGTGTTTAAACCACGAAAAGGGAAACTCAAAAACCCCAGTGCAAAGTTTTCAAAATGTATTTTTGTGAACGTAGGAAACTGGAAGATGAACTGTTTAAAACAGATTTCTAATTTAGAGAAAATAGAAATCTCGTTTACGATTACGATTTCCACTCAGGAAAATTGGCATAAAAAACTTGATGCATGAAACTAATTTATAATCAACAATGTAATAATCCTGCCTTCAAGCTTCGTAAATGTTTCTTAGCAATAAGTGCTTCCGACTTACACATTTGTTTGTATCAGAATTAATGTCGCTTATTAATGTGTAAAACTGTTTTCTGGGCATCTCTAGTACATGAATTGCGATCTGATTTTTATTTAACCCTCTCCCAAACAAGACCTGGTTTTGATATCCTTAATAGAATAGGCTTAGCAAAACATTGAAACAAAAGAAGAAACTGCTGATAACCAGCAGTTTCTCCTTTTGTCTCAATATTTTCTGTGCCATACTTTACACAAATCATATCTTTATTAATATCCATTTTGTCCTTTGTGGCAGTTTTTGATGTGGATCACCCTAAGATTTTGTCGTTTAGGAAAGGGTTAAAAACAGACGTAAAAGTAATGGAATGCCCGTAGTGCGTGCGGGACACACTAAAATTGTCACTGTCAAAATTTGTTCTCAAGACTGTACTTTTGTTACATGTATGTTTCTGTAACTACAGTATTAATTGTAAGACAAACGGGCAATTGGCAATATTTACACTAAATTGTAATATAATGACATACATGACGCTTGTTCTTTTCAATTAGTCTGAGCTTAGTAAGAATATAATATATAACATAGTGAACGTGGAGAAACTGCAATTTTGTCAAATTATAACAGGGCTTTGTGTTATGCTAAATAGTAAATATTTTAGTGATCTTTTAAAGTGACATTTCACATTTTTTTCTTAAATCTTACCTTTCTTTTTATCTGAAAGACCATATTTTCTCATGAAAATTCTGAAAATTTCAAGCCAAAATATTTCACCGTTTATAAGAAATATATATTTTTGTGCTAAAATTAAACAAATTGTTGTGGACAACAGTTCAGATTTATATGGAAATTGTCATTTCTGCCTCAATTCTAAAGGCGTATGTTTCGCTTATAAATAACAACTTCGAAAAACTGAAAGCATTTCTACGCATTAGAATAACCAATCTTTGCATCAAGACATACTTTAAAAAATGGAATGATATGCCCCTTTGAATAAATATGAGTACACTATCTGTATGTACACAACAGTCAAGTACATGTATATTGAGCGACCGACATTGATTAAAACGATTTACAGGCTACATGAAAAGTTTTTTTTGTGGTCGTGATATGAAAAGGGTTTATTTTTTATCACATACACGATAATTGTTTTTAATTAGTAAAGAAACCTGGATTACCAAACCAAACGTTTGTATCATCAATTGCTCACCATAAGACCATTATACCAAATAATTACCGGTAGCACAGGTGGATCCAGGATTTTTTTCCAGGGGGGGGGGGGGGTCAAATCCCAAATGTTGGCTTTAAATAAGAGGTTATATAGGCAAAATCCAATTTTCAGCCAATTCCAGGGGGGGGGGGGGTCATGACCCCCTGACTCCACCCCTAGATCCGCCCTTGGGTAGGTAAAATGTGCATCTTTTAAGAATATCGTCGTTTTTAAACGAAAACCTCGTATCTGCAGCTTAAAAGAAGCTACAGATACGAAGTTTTCGTTGAAAAGCAGCAATATGCGGTTGGTCTTCTGTGTTTTCGTGTTTAAACACAAAAGCAATCATTATCTGGTGTCCGAATGAAATTGAATCGAAAGATTACATTATGGGTATATTTGATGACGTCAATTTCTATTCCAATTTACTCTGTGCTTCCGTTTCCCCTTTGTTACAAGCCTTACAGGTTGCATCTGTAGGAAATAGTGTCGCATAGGCAAGGTCTATTAGTATTATATGTTCTACATGTGCTAAAGTATGTAAATCACCGTTACTTTGAAAATCTGATATTATTCATTTGCTCACAATACATTTATAAATAAGCAATTACATTGAATTGGTCACGCATGCAGGCGCGTCGCGTGGTTTTCATGATTGGGGCGGCGGACGGGGAGGGTTTGGGAGGGGTGTCCCCTCCCGTTAGTAAGAAAATTTTGTCTAGGGGTAAACGAAATGGCGCCATTTCCTGGACTTTAAATCCTATTTCTGGCTTATTTTAACGATGTAGAATCGAGTATAATACAGTGAAAAAATATCTATTCGTAGCACTCCTACTTGGCGTCTTTCCAGTTGCAGAACCCGAGGATGAAAGTCTTTTCAGCCTTCGTGTTGGATATGTTGCAGTCCTTTGCCGCCGACATACATACAAAGCAGAAGCAAACATCGTCTTTCTGATACAAATAAAATCGACATACAGTTCAATTTAATGATATTCATCTATTTTTCCACAGTCGAAAGAATAGGTCAGGCGATTTTTGAAAGCACAAACAAAATAGGCTAAAACCAGATTTCAATTCAAAAAATCTCTTTTTTACAACGTATGCACTTTGTTATATATATACTCAAAGTCAAACCCTTTTGACGGAATGTTTAGTAATAAAGCTGTTTTTTCTCGTGAACAGTAACTTGTGTTTGTCGTTTCTGTGAGGTTAAACAGTTTGCTCTGTTAACAAATATACATGTATGTAAAACAACGATGAGAGTAATGTTCTTTCAAATGTTATGTTCTTTCAAATAGGCCTACCTGATATTTCAATAATTTATGCTTTTAACATTTGCCAGATAAATTATGACAGTTGGACGCGTATCATTCAAAATTATGCGTCCCCAGTCAATTTTATGCGTACAGGACGCAGGATGCAGAGGTAGATTAATCACTCCCAAGGAACGTTTTGGGAAGATAAAATTAAAGGCTGGTTAGCTTATAACAACATGTTTACCTCCAGACAAAGAAGAAAGTGGACTTATTTTACGTTTTGATTGTGGCCTCAAACAAAACAATTGTTATGATGAAAATCATCTAAAAGTCGCCGTCTTTTTATTAGCATTTCCCAAACAAGACCTGGTTTTGACGTCCCTAATAGATCGAATGGAGTTTTACGTCCCACTCAACTACAAAGGTCATATGGAGACGGGACCTCGGTTTAAAGTCTCATCCGAAAGACTGGAAAGGCGGGGGATCGAACCAGCCACTCTGTGTTTCACGTCCAGCGCGTTACCGCTGCACCACCTCCGCCCCTCTCCCTAATAGAAAGGACTTGAGAAAACATTGAAAATATAGAAGAAACTGCTGATAACCAGCATTTTCTCCTTTTGTCTCAATATATTCTGTATAAAATCTTACGCAAATCTTGTAGTTATCAATAATTATTTTGTCATTTGTAGCACTTTCGAATATCGACTAACTAAATCACAAATACATAATGCGTGTAATGATTTTGTGTTCAAAAAGTTCTGGATAACCAATAAGCAAAATCAGTCTGCTTTCGGGTGATTATTTGATAAGCTGACCCATTCAGTCAATGAATACGTCGATGAATAGGTAAAGGGTTAATCGCGAAACTATTGTAAGTGCCACAAATTTTACCTACACCTACAATAGTCTTGCTATAATCACCGAATGTATATTCGACGGGTAACACGCTTTCACACCTACTTTATAACTGGCCAGTCATTTTATTGCTTTTAAAGTGACAGCCGTTTCCCTGGAAACCGATAAGAAAGGAAACCAACCGATTGCCTTTTCGCCGCCCCAAACGACAATATGCCTTTTTACTCGCCGAATTATTGGGGCGGCGGCCGCCGCCCCTGCCGCCCCACACGCGACGCCACTGGCATGCCCCCGCATACCAGATGGTTATTGATGCATATGGTAGGTCATTTCCTTCAGAAGTGTAGACCTGAATTTACAATTCGATTAAATATATCAATTTACAAAAGTAGATCACTGTTTGGAAGATGACAGCATCACTTGTTACATAAATACCAGAATATCTTTGTTTCTCACAATGTTTCCTTATCACTAATCTGATAGATCTATACGTCAAAACCAGGTATTGTGTTGGAATATAGTACATCTACATGTAAGACCTCTTCAAGGGATCTCAGATATTCATGTACTCGTAGTCTTAGCTGCGATAACGTAGCCACAAACTTGATGATGGGTATTGGTTTGTGGCTACGATTCCACCCTATTCCTTCTTGTGGAGCAAGACAAAAGGGTGGAAAACACATTTTCTTGCATAATTTTTTGAATACTAACATATCTAATCAGATGTGTATCCCATAAAAAGATATTCCATGGCACAAATTCAGTTAAAAAGTATCAACAAGAATTGTCATCAATTATTTCTCCCAACAGAAAATTAAAGTCTCAGTAGAATAAAATGGGTGGGTACTCCGCTTCAAAATTGAATTGAACTTTATTTGAAAGTGATTTCAACATAAAACTATACTGGATTGACAGAAAAATAGTTAACCTGTTGTCAGGTAACATTCTTACTACATTCCATTGATTTATTTTGAAGTTTGACTATGCTAAACTTGCTGGAATGAATCATTCCAGCACCTGCTCCATTGCAATGAATAGGAAGGAATTGTAACCGAAACCCAGATCAAAATTCAAAAAGGTTTTGGGTACATTATTGCAACTATCGTAGTCTCTATGTGAATCAATCTGACATTACATCTGACATTTAACTCGTTAGTAAAGCTTTGTTGACTTTCCAATAGAAATAACGAAGTTTCGCTAATATAATTCAAATCTCAAGCACAAAATCTTCCCCCTAAAATCTTGTCATTAAAGCAGACGTTTTGCTGTGGATTTGGGTCGCGTCATTGTAATGTTGGGTTCTTTAAAAATTCGAGAAAACATCAACCCTAGCCAGACTGTACAGAACGCACCATCTGGCACGGATTGTAACGGTTAGATTTTCCTCGGTTTTTGCATGGGAACTGATTTTTTTTATCTAAATACATAGTGGTTAAAGTGGCATTTCGCAGATTTTTTTCCGTAAATTTTACTTTCATTATCTGAGAGAATTTATTTTTTGATGAAAATTCTGAAAATTTCAAGCCAAAGTATTGCGCCGTTTACGAGAACTGTATGCCCCTTTGACTACATGACGCGCGTCATTTATTTAAATATTGTTCAATATAATCTCTAAAATTGGCGTTGCTAGTTGTAATCCTAAATACATAACCATGTATTTCTAGACATTGTTCAAATGTTCATCAAAGCGATTACTTCGACGATACAAATCTACTACAGTCTAATGCACAGGTCTACAATACTTTTGCACTTAACCCTCGAATGACAACCATTCTGGCCAATTTTATCAAATAAAACCTGATTTAAGACGACACAGAGGGAAGATATTTTTCATTGCGTGGGTAAGTCCCATCTATAAAACCAAGTCTGGTTAAGACGTGAAAAATTGCACCTACTTATTGCCTCAATACTAAAGTTCACCGAGACATTACGGGGAATGACATACTGACATGACACTCCGATGTATGTGTATACAACAATGTGAGTTTGAGCAATTTTGTACCAAATGTAACACACAAAGACCTAGACAAAAATGTAGAAATCGTTAGTGCTTTTGCAAAACCTCGTATCTCCAGCTGTTTAACCCATTACCAGACTGCAAAATTTTAGACTGCTCCCAAATTCAAAGATGTTGCAGACGGCAATGGGAGAGATAAACGGGTTCATCCGCTAGGAGCGCTGCAGTTACACAGGTCATAACAGAACCAGCTGACTCTCAATACACACATGTTTTACAATGGATTCTAATAGGAAATCTGTTTATAATGGATGGGGTGCTCCTAAATTCAATGCTATGATTGCATAATACAGGTACATAAAGAAAGAGGGTGAAAGGGAAATCAATGTATAGTAAAATAACAAAAGTATTAATATAAAATTCTTTACTGGCCAATCACCAGAAAACTAGTAAAAAGAGTTTTTATCTTCATTCATCCCTTGCTACATGATGTATTGATAGGCAAACTGACTAAGGAAAGAAAATCAAATTTTGTTATCATTGTTGTGTTTTCTGATCTTGTCTGCACTCCAATGTTCCTTAACCATGTTCTACAAATGGTTGGTTAAAAGTGTGATGTCCTACCTGGGTATTTATAATGCCTTTCTTATGATGGAATGTCTGGCAAATTTGTCTACATGCAGTTAAATTGAAATCAGGCGTTAAAAATTAAATTTAAATCAAGTATCATTGTTTCTGTTTTTTTTTTTTCTAATTTCAAAAGCGAAATATTCCTATTTTGTATTATCTAAATGACATGTGTGAATTAATTTTCTGTCTAATGCGTTGCAAGTATCTATTGGAAATATTTTGAAAAAATAAGTTATTTTTGTCATTAAAAAGCTTAAGTAGGGTGGAGAGAGATAAGATAATGTGTTGCAGATGACAATTTAAAGCAACTGAAATACCAGATTTGAAGGAATTACATTGTAGAGAACATTGTGGGAAAGGAAGAAATTGCTTTCTTCAAGCGTTTTTTTCCCATTTGGCACAAAGCCTTTGTTTTGTAGGGCATAAAAATCACTATGTGGGAATTGTAGTGAAAATAAACAAAACAAAAAGAAATATTCTGCCCACTGAAAGTCTGATTTCTTTTCATTTTAGATAGATGGACATAACATTTTTACATATACATGTATAAACCCTTATCTTGGTTGCATATCTTGATTTTTCGAAACATACAAAATTTATAAAAGCCATGCCTGGTATTGAACTGTTGATGACAGACAATATTTATCATGAGGCAATGAATCTTATACTTCATTCTTGTCGCACTGCGTTTTCTTTAATTACATCATTCCGTTTTTCTTTCAAAACAAGGCTGCATAATTGATGTTGCTGGGTTAAGAGTCATTATTAAATTGAATATTGTTAACCCATTACCATAATTGATATGGCCACTTTTTGATGCCCCACAAGATAAAGAAGGCTTTGGAAAACATTATGGAAAATGAATAAATTGCTTGTGGTAACTTCATGTTCCACACATTTCTAACAGAAAAAAATGCAAAATTTCATCACTTGCACTTTACATTGTCATCCGCAACACCTTTAATTTTGGACCAATCTGAAATTTTGCTGTCTGGTAATGTGTTAAACCATGGAATTTGGATACCTAATGATCTTGAGTAAATTAATGATCAAATGAATGGTTTATAAGCATTACACTGATAGGCCTCTTGCTTGAGTATTAGTAAAATCAACCACAGGTATAACCGATAGTACACAAGCGCCCCCTAGCAGAGTACTGTATCTGTTATCTCTCCCATTTCAAGTGAATGTTATTTTAAATATGTAGGTCTTTTTTGTTAGAAAACATTGTGGAAAATGAAGAAATTGCTTGTCACAAGCAATTTCGTCATTTTCCACAATGTTTTCCAAAGCATGTTTCATTAGGGGCGGCAAAAGGCGTCTCTGCGTTGGAATGGGTTAAAGGTTTTGCAATAACACCGACGGAATGCTGGATTTGAAATAACGAATTTAGGGAATGACATACTGACATGACACTCCGTGGTATGTGTATAGAACAAGGTGAGTTTCAGTTTTGTACCAAATGTAACACAAAAATATCGAGGCAAAAGATTTGAATTAACAAAATAATGTATTTAACCAATTATCTTTGTTTTAATCTACACGTACGATGTTTTTGTTTGAAAAGCAGCATAATACTACTTGTCATACCACAACTGCTAGAAATGTTACCCTTCCTTAAGTTTTACGATTAATTGATGAATAATGTTGTTTAAAGTGACATTTCGCGATTATCTTTACATAAATTTTACTTTGATTCTATCTGGAAGAGCATTCTGAAAATTTCAAGCCAAAATATTGAACCGTTTACGAGAAATATATATTTTTGTGCTTACTTACTTACTTTGAACACATTTATTTTACATAGATTGGGAAGCAAGTTTTTTCAACTTATTTTAATCCCTCTCGATTCTGCTAAAATTAAACAAAGTGTTGTGGACAACAGTTCAGATTTATATAGAATTCGTCATTTCTGTCTCAACTTTGAAAGCGTATTTTTCGCTTATAGATAACAACTTCAAAAAACTGATAGCGTTTCTACGCATTAGAATAAACAATCATTGCATCAAGACATACTTTTAAAAAATGAAATAAATGTGAAATGTCACTTTAATTGTTAGATTGCCTATACAGTCAAATGTGGTCAAGTTCGTTCGAATGCTTGCATGCTCGAAAATCTCAATGGAATGAAAATGCAACCAAAACGTCGACGAAAAAAACATGCGCAATATTTAACTCAACCCGATATAAAGGAGTAAAGTATAGTTTGTGCAGTATAATGCTATAAACAACACACAGTTATCTATACTTCTTCATATTATTAAGATCAAAATGTTTCTTGTGATATTTCTGTAAAACGATATTTTGTGAAGATTAGTTATTTATCAAATATTTTAAGCTTACTGGTGACGGAGAATTCAGAGTTAACTATATTTTTGTCGTATAACTAGCACTGCTTATAATGCATGGTAGTCCCTTATGGCGTTATAAATTATATCGAGGCACGGGAAAATGTGATATATGCACGGGAAAGTACCTCGGATATTGTTAGAATGTCATATAACAAAAAGGTTAAAGAACTTTTAAATATAACAACCCATCAGTAACTACAAAATACTTCGTGTATCTTTGGGCGTCGTTCGTGGCAAAGGAAACTGACGATGGCATACACTCGTCAATTTACGGCCTATCGAATTTGACGAGGAAGTGTTTGGTAGATAATGATGGATGGGGGATCTTAACCCATTACCAAACGACAAAATTTTGGGTTGGTCCAAATTCAAAGAAGTTGCAGACGACAATAATTCAAAATGAGTGATTTTTTTTTTTACATTTTTTGTCATTTTGTATAGAAAATATTGTGGGAAATGAAGAAATTGCTTGTCACAAGCAATTTCTTCATTTTCCACAATGTTTTCCAAAACCATTTCTTGTGAGGGAGTCAAAAGGCGTCACTGTACAGTAATGGGTGTATCAGAAGCGGTTCTAAATTAATCTACAGAACGTTCTTATTTGTCTTTTTGAATAACTTGAATCAATTTAAAAAATCGGTTTCTATAGGATACGTCAAAACCAGGAGCTGTTTGGAAAATGGTTAAACTTGCGATGAGCCGTAGCTTACATGGTGCGAATTGATTTATATCCTGTATAATATCTTATACATGTATATGTCTTTGGGAAGAATCTTTTATTTTCATTACTTTATCAATAAATAAGACAACTTCATAAAACATTTATGCGTTACGCCATCGTTCAATTTATTTCCGGGTTCAATATCTTTCTCATGGAAACAACATTGTTGATATAAATTATACAGTTTTCATTCTTACCAAAAAGAATCCTTTATGAAGTCCCTTATAAAGAAAGCTTTAGAAAAAAGGAAATCGAGAAATGATGCTGTATACATCAAAGATGTTGTATACAACAATTTCAAGTGAACGAAATCTTACATCGTATGGTCTGTTGGTAGAGAAAACTTTGTGGAAAATGAGGACACTGCTCGTCACGAGCATTTTTTTCATTTCCCACAATGTTTTCAAAAGCCTTTATCATGTGGATCGTCAAAAAGGGCCAGTGTGCGGTAATTGGTTAGGGTTACTTTATCAATTCTGTAAGAGGAATACCAGCTTTATTAGACGTAGATACATTTAGAATGACAAATTATATCCTCGAAAGAATAACTTGGGACTTGTCGCCCGGTTGAACTAACTTGTAATATTGTAGACGTAGATATTTGTCTCCGAGATTTAGGGTTTTACTTGTCCTTCTCACAATTAAGTCTCTATGTTTTGGTTCTTTAATGCAAGAAGCGCGGAAAAAAAACCATTAAATTAAAGAAGGGCGGAAAAAAACTTTATAGAAAAAGATAATTTGATGCTAACAAGCATTTTTTCCTTACTCTAATATTGTTTTAGCTATGACTCAAATATTTTACAATTTCCGTGCCATTTGTTTTGTCCCATACAACATCTTAAAATATGGACTAGTCTAACATTCGGTTGTTGGTGAAAAAAAGTGTTTTAGTAAATAAGTGAAAAAGTAATTCGAGTACCAGGACAGTTAGTTGACACATTACATGGATGCTTCAAGTCATTTGGGACTTCGTATGTAAACCGGTGTTTACCCGAACTATTCCGAGGGTACAGTAATCACTGTGTTGTAAGTTGTACGTTAGGTTTGTGCAGTCATTCAAAGATGGCGACAACGATACAGTATGAGAGGTAGGTGTCATAGTTTTTCATTGATAAATTTCTTAAACGGTCGTGCCTTGCCTTGATACTGATATCATTATACAGGGGAAATGTATACCTATCAACGATTCTATATATCAAATTACCAGTGTTGTCCTATCGTACTCAGTCGTTGTGCAAAGACAGCCCAACACGGAAAAAAATTTTCGAAGCGAGAAAGTTGCCCTTTTAAGGATGATTACATAGTAATCCGCGAACTAGGGAACAAACTGTTGCTCAAACTTGGATGTTTTTAACATGCTCTTTTCTATGGTTACCATTATTTTACACAAAAATGTCCAGAATGTCCACAAACACCGTGTTTACTAAATGGCCAAACAACGGTGTAGTCCAAGTGAAAATATGCAGACACAACGGTGCAGTTTCTGTGTTTTATGTACGGTGTGGTTATATTTTCATAACAAATTGTGAACGGTGTAGACATAATGCAATAGTGAACGGTATAGACTTGAAGCAATACAGAACGTATATACATAATGCAATAGTGAACGGTGTAGACTTGAAGCAATACAGAACATATTATTTCTCGAATGATAATATATTAATGTTTAATGATAACGTTTTCACGGCTGAGAATCATGTTTTACAATTACTACCGAAATTCTTCAACAATTATGTAGATATGTGACTGGCTTGTAACTGCTTTGCAGCAAAGGTGACAATATGTCTACAAAATATACTTTAATCAGAATAAAGAAAGAATCTAGAGTCTGCCGGCGTCTGTTTTCTTTTTTCTTTTTTTTTCAGTTCCATGCTGTTGACTTGTTACTATTGTCATTTCGAAGGAAGTTTCGAAAAGGTTGTGAAGCATTCGGAACAGGACCATTCCAGCCAGATATTAAAAGTGTGCAGGAGGGAGATCAATGATCAGACACATCAAACAGGTTTGAAAACTCTGAACTTCAGTATAATTCCGAATATTATCATGAAGTCAGAATAGGACGTCATCCCCATTTGCGAGCATAGAATACACAAGATAGACCTCATCAACGTAGAAAAAAGGATTTTGGGGTTAACAATCTTTCTATCGATGATATCCCGGATTTTAAATGCATGAGTCCAGTACATAAAAAATTACGAAGTTCAACACCCCATAAATTCGTTCAAAAAGCTCCGACCTTAATTCCTGATAATTCTATTGGACATAGGCTACTGAAACAGATGATACGGATAGGACTCTTCTCTTTCCCCACGAGACATAAAAACACTGGCTGAAATGAACAGTTTGTTCCCAGATGTGATTAAGTCATTGAGAAGCGTTGATAAACTTGGTAATTGTTTATCTTGGTCAATGAAGGTCGGTTATCGATGGAAAACATTGCATTTCATTTATTTATGGATGTAAGTTCTACTCTCTTGGAAGTACTTCAATGCGTTTTACTCCAATAGTCAAACGGTTTTGGCGAATAGAATTATTGTCTTTTTCATTGCAAATGGTTACATTTTATGAGTGGGCCCAAAAGATCGTGGTCAGAAAATTGTCAGTCCTGAAGAAGAGGTTAATTAGGTATGAAAATTCCTAAATGAATTTTGCAGTTCCGTAATTCTATTTTCAAGACTTTTAAAATTACTTTAAGTCGAACAAGACGAAAAAAGGCCCAAATGTTTATGAAACAAATTTATAATTTATGTTATGTTATTTATATTTTTTTTTGTTGATGGAATCCTTTATTTTTGATAAAATCAGACTTTTCAATGAGGGGTCAATTTGAAAACTAGATACATGTCGATCAATAATTATCATACTCATTGAGTTGAAATCATTTCATTAATCACAAGAATTGATTGTAATAACCAATTAAAACAGTTACAAAGAAAAATTCAAAGCCAGAACCGAAATTTTGAATCTACAAATCAAATGAACGGATGAACAAGAAACTGGCCATTGCACCCACATCTTAGGGTAAGTCACTATACATGGCTCTAAAATGACTGTTATCGTATGACTTGTTTAATATTTTGTGATGGTATTCCTTGTGATTATCATGTCCGGCAGATGTTTTTTTTCCCAATAACAAATAACAAAAAAATGTCTTCTGAAAATCAAATTAAACATACATTGAACTGTTTTAGGCTTATGTGAATGAAGAAAAGAGAAAACGGCATATTTCCTTAACTGTTGTTTTCGTTTACTTTGAGGATGTCGGCGTTTTTATCAAGGGAAAGAACTGCGTTTTTAAAGACCAAAGTATTTGAGGGAGATAAATCAGATGTGCAGATGATCTGCTAGCGGTTAGAGCCAGTTCGCCCTATACAACATACCAAGTCTACACCGTTCACAACTTGTTGTGAAAATAATAACTACACCGTACATAAAACACAGAAACTGCACCGTTGTGTCTGCATATTTTCACTGGGACTACACCGTTGTTTGGCCATTTAGTAAACACAGCGTTTGTGGTCATTCTGGACATTTTTGTGTACAATAACGGTAACCATTGAAAAGAGCATGTTAAAAACATCCAAGTTAGAGCAATAGTTTGTTCCCTAGTTCGCTGTGTACTATGTAATCATCCTTAAAAGGGCAACTTTCTCGCTTCGAAAAAAGTTTTCCGTGTTGGGCTGTCTTTGCACAACGACTGAGTACGATAGGACAACACTGGTACTTGGCTATATAGCACCGTTAATAGGTATACATTTCTCCTGTGCGATGATATCAGTATCAAGACAAGATACGGCCATTTAAGAAAATCATCGACGAAAAACTAAGACACCCACCTCTAACGATTTTCCACGGACGCCATCTTTGATTGACCACTCAAAACTTCCGTACAAACTACACAAATCTAACGTACAACCTACAACACAGTGGTAATTTGTCTCGAGATCTCGAGATTTTCTTATGTTAGCCATCCTCGTGTAGGGGCAAATAGTTGACACATTACACGATATGTTCCTGCCATTTTATTTCATTTCTTTTTGAATTGTCGAGTTATATAATATGATCGAGTGTTTGTCCCAGCAATACCACAGACAGAAAGTTGTCTCCAAGATTCAGGGTTTTACTTATATGAGTCATATTTGAGGCCAAATAGTTGACAGATTTCGTGGAAACTTCCTGTCATTTAAATATACATGGACGAACTTCAGTAAAGCGATGAGCAATGTGAAAATAGGACTCAATCAAACATTTGAAGAATTGCAGAATATATTAGAGTTACTTGATACCATTCATTAGCAAACTGAAAGTATGAAGGCATGTGTAGAGTTAAAGATTGTAAGAATGGAAAGACAATGCTCAATACAGAAGCGCTGAAAACGAAATCACACCGAGTAACTATACTGAAGCAAAAAAGAAACTTTCGCAATGTACATTAGGCCTATGTGCAATATATTTACGGGTACCATTTTGACGTACACAAACATACAACATAACATAACACATAACAACTTTAGAATCTGTCAAGACATGTATGATGATAAGTGCTCCCATGAGTTCGATTATGAAGCAGATCAGTTTCCAAATATCCGGATTATACGGTGGGTAATCACGTGATACAACATTTTCTTAGAAATCGTCAAAAATTCTGCTAATACGCCGTTGATATTCTGTTGATATTCGCCACTGTATCACTTCGAACTGTAAACAGCAGCGTGTAAATCGCTGTTTTTCGACAAAACCTCGTAACTGTAGCTTAAACAAGCTGCAGTTACGATGTTTTTATTGAAAAGTGGCGACATGATGACACTAATGGTGATGTATAATGGTATTATGTTGTATATAATCCGATAAGCGGATTAGTTTGGTCTCCTTTCTTACAACAAACAAATACTCTAGTCAATTGTGATAAGATGTATAGCTCACGATAAATGACCTGGCAGCGCATATCTAGCTTGTAACTAGGGATGCCCTGCTAGGTCATTTATCCTGAGATATATGTGACCCGTCGCGCTAAAAGGGACCTTATGGGTTTGTGTGAAAAATATCGACCCTAGTCAGTCTGTGCAGTCCGCGCAGCCAGACAAGGCCCCATATTTTACACTCGTATGTAATTTTCTAATTCCAGAATGTTTCCCCTATCTTACTATTATGTTCTTTTTTCGCATACGGGATCTGGTTGACCTGTGTTGATTCTGACAAGTTTGTCAAACTTTGGGTTTTTGGAGTTCGGATAAGGTCCCTTTTAGCGTGACAGGTCACAAGTATAGTACTGTCATGATATCACGGCATATGTTTACAAATGTCATAGCTCCCGTTAAATGACCTGATAGAGTACCTCCAGCTATTAGCCAGGGATGCTCTACCAGGTCATTTATCATGAGCTATTCACATGTTGACAATTTCCATAGCTTACGATGAATGACATGGCAGATTATCTCTAGCTATTAACTAAAGATACTCTGACATGTCTTTTATCGTGAGCTTTACCTATGTAAACAAGGAAAAATGCGTTCTTAATTTTCAATGAGATTGTACACGCGTTGGTTCGAATATGTGCGTGACATCTGCAAGATTCGAGTCACCACAACACACGAGTTCCGATTTATTTTGCGTTTTCCTCAACATTCCCTTTTCATAGAGGTCTATGGATTCCAAAATAATTCACATAGTCGATGTTACAGCAAAACGTCGTAACTACAGCTTGATCAAAGCTGTAGTTACGAGGATTTGCAATAACACCGACGACATGCCCTGTTTTGCGTTGGTGGACATAATGCTAGAGAAGGGTAGAGGGGGGGGGGCACTGTGTTGCAAAATGAAATGAATAAACAAACTGATCTAAATCACCAAATAATTTGGTTTGTAAGCTGATGAAAGGCGTGAGAGAAAGTTGAAAATCCGAGTCCTTTGAAAGTAATCATGAATGGGGAGAAAACTGATAAAAGATCATCAAAGAGTTGACTCTAAATACGGAAGAAAACAGCTTGACAGCCCATTCATGAAACTGTAATTTATTTAGGATTTGGTACGACTAAACAAACGCATCGCAAATTGTTAATAGGGGGCTTATTGAAACCTATCACATATATCACAATATTTTAGACAAGTTAAATATAAAGACGTTGCTGAGTACTGCATTAGAAACAAAAGGCTATATTAAAGTGTTTAATGACATAGAAATATTTAAATTTCTTTTGCTTCAATAATAGGTTTAAAATTCATTAATATTAACCAAGGAAACATGTCATGCATCAAAGTTACAGCGTAATATTTTGACATGTTGTTCTGTCTTTTTTCAGAAGAACGGTAACTTGAAGTGAATATCGTCCTTTTCAACAAAAACCTCGTATGTATAGCTTTGAATGTGCTGTAGATACGAGGTTTCTGTTGATAAGCAGCGATATGCGGTTTGTCTTACTCAGTATTGTAACATATCAACCGAGATCGAACAGAAAGGTATCCCTACGCTAACTGACCACAATGTAATCTCTCAGTCACAACTACAACCATTAATGTGACCCGTCACTCTAAAAGGGACCTTATCCGAACTAAAAAAATCCACATTTTGACAAACTTGTCAGACCCAGCACAGTTCAACCAAATTCCATATGCGAAAAATGAACATAAAGTAAGATAGGGAAAACATTCCGGATTAAGAAAATTACATAAAAGTGAAAAGTGTCGGTCCTAGTCTGGCTGCGCGAACTGCGCAGACAGACTAGGGTCGATATTTTTCACACTTCCTATAAGGTCAATTTTAGCGTGACGGGTCACATTTTATCTTGTAGCGACCAATGTTGTCAATTATGAACGTCCGCGACTGGTACGGAATGGTTTGTAAATTAAAAAAATGACAATGCTAGTGAACAAAAATGAATAAATAATTGTGCGTAATCGCACGTTATTTTATTAAAACATTCTTTAAAAAAAATCTTAATGTGTATCTTGATTTACAAGGCGGTTTTGACAAAGAAAAAACCGCCAGAAATTACATGCTCTGACTGCTGTTTGTTTGCGTTGCTTATATGCAAATACTGAAGTAACATTCATTGGCACCAAATTGTTCACAAAAATACTTAAAGTGATATTTCAGAATTATTTTGGCATAAATTTTACTTTTCTTCTATCTGAAAGAGCATATTTTCTTATGAAAATTTCAAGCCAAAATATTGAACCGTTTACGAGAAATATATATTTTTGTGCTAAGATTAAACAAATTGTTGTGGACAGCAGTTCAGATTTACATAGAATTTGCCATTTCTACCTCAACTTTGAAGGCGCATAGTTCGCTTATAAATAACAACTTCAAAAAACTGATAGCATTTCTACGCATTAGAATAAACAATCTTTGCATCAAGACATACTTTTAAAAAATGAAATAAATGTGAAATGTCACTTTAACATCTTACGAAATTAAGTAATGTTTTTGCATTTTGCTTTTGCTCAAAAACGTTTTTTTCAAACCTTGTCTGGGAAAGTGTTAGGACAGAGTATAAAGTTTACAATTGCAGTATATCTATAACCCACAAACCCCAATATCGGCTGTGAATAAGTAAAATTTGTTAGACCTTTAAATATTTGATGAGATTGGTCGTAAAGTTTACGATATTTCTATTCCAGAAACTGCCGAAATTAGAAAGTATTAAGTTTATTAGGGTGCAATATAAATTAAGACTGAGGAATGAATAATGCACGCTATTGCACAGTTTTTACGTTCGACGGTACATCAGGGATTTCTTTCTTAATGTTTACGAACTGAGAATGAAAACACCACTTTCTAGCCATACGAAATGCATCAGATTACACACACTTGTAAATACACTTCACATAAGTTGATTCACCGTGCCGGATTTCAAGATTATGCTTCAAGAAGAAAATAATTTACAAATATCATTTTACTCTATATTCATAAGCAAGGGGGGGGGGGGTAATTTTGAACATTTTTGTCGAATATTTCCATAAGTATACTTTCAAAATTCTAAACCATACAAAATGCTTATATACTTAGTACATTTAAAAACGCAGAGTTTTCAAAGCCTTTAATCAAGATGTTATAAGATGTTATAAGAAATAAAAATGTTTGTTATGAATCTCCCACAAGTTTTTAAACGTGAATATGAAAGATTAGAGTTGGTAATTTTGGAATATTTTATGGCGCCGTAGCCAAAGCGTTAAACACGTTGACGCTACGTAACTTTGATGCACGTGAAACTCGACTTAAATTTAAATATGTTTATAAAGTTTGTCTATAGGGTCACTATAAAAACATGTTTTATTGAAATATTCTGAATTCTATCAGTAGGCCCCGTCTTCTTGAAAATGTGAGGAACCAAGCTTTTAAAAAATACTTACTTGGGTTTTCAAACTAGGACATTTCACGCCACGTAGGATGTCGTAACTCATTAATATCACGACTAACGACACGATAGCTATGTCACATTACTGTTGTTACACACTACTGGCCTGTTATGTACCGTATAGAACATGCTTGGAATGGTCTGAAGATACGCGTGAATTCACGTACCCCACCACCCAAAACGTTGCAACAACTTCGAATTATTTCTGTTATTCAAGAGCGGAACAAAATGCCACAAGAGGTTTCATTACGAGAAAAATCCTTTCTATGCGACGACGATGTCAAACTTTTATTCAAGCTTTAGGCGGGCACACTCGTCATTAATTGATTTGACCCCTCTCAATTAAAAATGATCAAATTCTATCCTGATGTGTATTCAAAACATTGTCTACCTTTTAAGTTTATGGAATTAAATAATTCAACGAAAATAAATCTGCATTACGTAGCCTTTGCTTGTAATTTCCATCCTATAACAGAACGAAGTACCTCTGCGGAACTAAATGTACTCAGTATATTTTTATTTGGAATGGAAATGTAACACAGTTTAGGAATTACTGGCACTTTTCAAATTTCCCATCTGGCTCTACATTTCATTCTCAGTTCGTAAACCTCAATTGATTCATATCATATCGTAACGTAAAAAAGTGAAGGTGGCTTAAATCAGACAGTACACATATGTAAAGAATACAGTCGGAAACACCAGGGGAACGCAATGGGGACAGAAATGTTATGTTCCGATGTGTACAATAATAGGGTTCGGTTTTCTCGTGTAAACAAATACGTCATCGTCACGCCTCACTGGTCTAAAAATAGATTGGGAATCCTCTATCGTACAAAAATGGCTGTGAATCTCGCGAAGTTATCCCACGTTCAACTTGCCGAAGATGACGTTCTAAGGGCTGGATTGTCGTAATCATTTGTTGAGAAACATTATAATTCAGAGTTGAGAAGGCTGATGCACTGTCGTGTACTTTTTAAGATCGGCAACTATGAAATAAGCAGTTGACAAGTAATGTTTACACATACGGTCCTGCCTTGGCTTCGTCGTGCCGCTCGTGCGTACTCGCTTACCCTTTTCAAAACGACAAAATGTCATGTTGGGCCAAATTGAACAGTCTGGAGATGACAAAACGGATGTGAATACCTTTAGTGTTTTATGTCAGAGAAAATCTCGAGGCAAAAGAAGAATGATCATCAATTGATATCCAAAGAAGTTATTCACACTCATTTTGTCTGCTGTGCAGGTCTTTTCAATTTGGTCGATCATCATTTTCTTCTTTTGCCTCAATGTTTTCCCAAAAACCTTCTGTTGAGGACGTCAAAACTGGTTTTGTTTGGGAAAGGATTAATCTAGAAAAAAACTAGAATTTGTCGCTGAATGTGATTTGATACCCCTACAGGCTTTCACTACAACAAAAGGCAACAACTCACAAAATAAGCAAGGTAGAGTTATGTTCATTGTACGTTGCACTTCCCCTTGGTTAGATCTATCTACCCACAAAGTTTCAAGATCATAGCTACTTTACTTTCAGACTTTTCGATGTTTTTCCTGGTTAAGCTGCTGAGAAATATCAAGAAAAAACGTTTGTCATTTCTGGTCTGTCTCCGTATCTGGAATCAACGTTGCATGTAGCATATGCGCAATGTTTCGTAGTTTTAGTTCCCGCCTGCATTATCTATGATCGACTAATATCTCGCTTGAAAATATTTTTTCGCCAACACTGTTACGAAAAAAATGTCCGATTCATGACCGATAAACAAAATATTAGACTGGTACCCCGCAAACGTTGTTGAAGGATTTCCCATCAGAAATCTATTTTTAGCACATGATCCCGCGAAAATTGTTCCTTATTGAATATAGTTTAGATCATTCAGTTAGATCTATATGCCAGGTCTATCGTTGCAGAAATGTTTTACTATGACACCAATATCAATGGCAAATATCAAGCTGTCAAAATGTTTTCGTTTGAGCAGTATTGCTTTACAAACATCACAGAGGTATTCGTATTTCACAACGAATCGTTGGTCTAATTGCAATACCTAGTAAGTGTAGATACGAGTTTTTTTTTTTTCAAGTACGTTCGTTCAATACGTTTTCAGAATGCTACGTGTACGTAGGAAAGTAGAAAAAACAAACCTTATACGATTCTTGAAATATACTATTATAATTTCTCTGGAGAAAGTGTGAGCAAATACAAAATTTTGACACACTATTGACCCAATATGGTTGACCAATAAACAGTATAGAATGGCATTCGTCGCTTTTCTTCAAATACCTCGTAACAACAGCTTGTTTGGAATGAAAGCATCGTCGTGACAAGTTGATAAACACTAGTGACATACAGAGCTACATATAAGAAAGGATGGCTTTTTAGAAACGCAATATTTTATTCATTGTTCATCAAACCCTTTGTTATGGATACTCATTAGAATCGTCTCACAGAGACGATTCAAATGAGTACCCACACAATAAGAAGCGGATTTGAAACAACTCATTTAGATGCCTTCACCCCCCTTACTTGCTGTACTAGTGGCACACATCTGTTGTAAAATACGGCGCTGAATTTCACGGTTCTATTGTAAATAAATGTAAATCGATGTAAAATCTGCTGTCTTCTACAACTATGCCATGAGAAAATGTTTGGATGCTGCGCTGAATGCATGACAACGTCTTGACACTAAATTGTCCCATTATGATCGGCTATAACCAATATATCACTTGTCTAGTTGATAGCTTCACCGAGTAAATACTGTATGGCAAATAGAGCGACCTTAACAAAATATGTTTTCTTATTCTTAGATGAACAATATCATCTATAATACATTAAGTTGTCGCAGCATTCTTAAATTTTGGGATCGAAACGCTAGAAAATCTTCAGGAGTGTTACATATGTGAATATTTTCTACTATACACCGATAGTTAAACTCATGCGCGGATCCAGGCATGATGCCGTTCAAGTTAGTAAGAAGGCTTATCAAAGTGATTTTAACCCATTACCACACAGTGACTCTTTTTGACTCCCCTAACACAAATGGCTTGGGAAAACATTGTGGGAAATGAAGAAATTGCTTGTGACAAGCAATTTCTTCATTTCCCACAATGTTTTCTACCAAAAAAAGACGACAAAAGTTTAAATTTGCTTAACTTGAAATTGTCGTCTGCAACATCTTTCAATTTGGACAAGTATAAAATTTTATCGTTTGGTAATGGGTTAATGTATTGTTCAACCTCCAATGCACGTCCATAAACACGGGCCCCATCTGGCAAAAAAAGTTTTGACCCGACAAGAAGCTAGGAATACTTGTGACGTTTCACAGATATTTTCCGTAAATTTTACTTTCATTTTTTATCTCAAAGAGCATAATTATTTTCATATGAAAATTCTGAACATTTCAAGCCAAAACGTTGTGCCATTTACGAAAAATATATACATTGTATTTTGTGTTGAAATTAAACTAATTGATGTGAACAACAGTTCAGATTATAAGCAACAACTTCAGAAAACACAGCATCTATACGCATTAGGGCATCATACCATACTTTAAAAAATAATACTGGAATGTAATATCCCTTTAAGTCATTTAGACATATCCCGAACCAGTTTGTATATCTTACACGTGAATACCGATTTCTGGATGCCTAAAACATGAATTGTTCGAGAAAGCTAGAACAATTGTTGAACAGGATTCGGAGTAGAACACGGACAATTTCACCTAGCCAAAGAAGTGTTGCATTTAAATGATGTCTGATGATATCCCGTTAGTGTAAGCCAGACAGACTGAAGCCATTAAGACAATGCTGGGATCAGTTTGTTTATCTTACAACTCATTAATAAACGCTACATATCAATACTGATTACTGGTTACTTTGGAATAGCCTCAGTGTTGTCAGGAAAAGCAAGAAGAGTGGTTACCAGAATGTGTATCATTTACGGTTTCCCATCCATAATCATCCTCGGAAACCCAGCGGTCATAGCTACGCTACATGACCATGTAGCGTAGCTATGACCGCTGGGTTTCCGAGGATGATCCATGATAAGATACCAAACACTTTGTATAACTTCGGGAGTCATTCGTGGCAACGTAAATCGACGCTGGTATACCCTCTTCGATTTCTAGTTGTCATCCATGGCAAAAGAAATTGGCACACTGTGAGCTGGCGTTGTATTGTTTTCCAGCAAAACGTCATTCGACAAAGCCAATCTTTATTTGTCTCTCTGATACTTTTGTTGCGAAAAATGTTCGGAGAGGTGGCGGTTGTGTTAAGCTATTTTCGAAATCCTTAATTCGACAAAGCTCAGATCAGCTTTCTTATATCATGATTTATTTATGAATGATACTGAACAATGTCGATCCTTAGTAGACATACAAATAATTTTTTTGTTTCCAAGGAATGCTCGAAAAAGTGTTAAAAGGATTCAATTCTGAAATTCAAAACTGTAACACATTCTGTTTAGTGCGACAATGTGAAAACAGCGTTCCAGTCTATTTGTTTATCTTGCACCTGATAAATAGCCTTGCTAATCAATATAATAATTACGGTTACTCGGAAAACTACATTGTTGCCATGCAAAATAGAAGAATGTAGATAACTGGCATCATTTGTTCTATATAAATTATAGTTAATAAAAAACTATGAAATTATTCTCCAACCCAATCTGTGAAGAATATATATTATGTTAAATACGATTACATAAAATATGGTACTTATATCATTAAAACCGTGTAGATCAGGCCACGATTTCACGAAAAATTTAAGCACGTTCTCAGACTCAAATCTGAGCACCGTGTGCTCAAATCAAACGAAATCCACGTGAACTTCAACATTGATTGGTATTCAATTGAAGTTGAGCATGAACTCTACTTAAGTTTTTTCGAGAAATCGGGACCTGGAATATCATGAGCATACATCACGTCTAGTTATGATCCATGCCATCTTAATAAATTGTAAGAAATCAAATGTTATGGCGTATGCTTATCTGGTTCTTTGTTATTGTCTTCATACCCAAACTCATATCGTTGACAAATAAAAATCTGCCTAGATCGGAAAAAGATCCCTTATTATATTATATCCTACATGACTTTAACGTTTCCAGATCGACATGTGCAACAATGCAGGTTGATAAATCCCAAAGCTACTTTCAATAGGTTTCTACAGCTTCTAAAAAGTAATTTGAGAACAACATGGATCTTGGTCAGACTGTGCATATGCACAGGCTGATCAGGATGCATGTAGGTCTCAACGGCATAAAGGATCTTTTCTGGATCCTTACTCAATTTCTATCTCTCTCTAGATATGTTTTATGGTGGCATCTTAAATAAGCATGATAAAGTTTGTCAAATCTTGTGGATTGCATTGTACGTGCTGTTTCCTAAATGTCTGCCACTTGGTATTGGTGTAAGTTTTTCTTGACTAGGCCACCAATTCAACGTGGATTAACCTTGGATTTTTAAGGGGGATGCGCCAGTTTTTCTGAACACTCAGTCTTTACTGTAGTAAATTAAATGTTTCGTACCAATATATTTCGCTACCATATTTATAATAATATAATACATCATTACAATTTACCATTTTCGACCATGAAAATGTATTTTTTATGCGAAACTAATTTCCTCAAGGTGGAAATCGATTATTTAGAGCAAAACAGTCGTAAGTGTGTATGCAGTTACCACCGTTTTGCGTCATTTTATTCACGTGTAGCTGATAAAAAATCCAGTAATTCACTAATAAGTGCTCTGACCTATACATTTTCTTTTTGAATTATTACCAGGAAATGTTGCTTAATACAATGAGGGAGTTTCATCAAATTCTATTATGTAGAACTTGAAATATTTCCAAAAATATGCAAATTTTGACATAAAACACTCCAGCTTCGTTGATCTAATCGAACACGTGAGCATGCTGTTTTATACATTTACGCGTTTATAGAAGCACATATTTTGGGATTTCTGTTCTTATTAAATGTAAGACGTTACTTTAAAACCATTTTCCGGACTAAACGATGAATATACAGCATTTTATTAGCATTTTAGTGACCTTGGAAAGGTGCAAGAAATTGCGTATTTTTTCTATGTAGGGGTATGTGATACGAATGCCTATAAAATTCAAACAAGATCGTTGACCATCCATTTTTATCTTATTTTTCAATTGGTAATAACATGTAATTTCAACATACAAAATATAAATAAATTCTATTATTGGGAAACAATTTAGGAAACTGGAGCATTCCCCCTTAAACCACCATCATGCATAGTGATCATAACTCTGTGCCAGCATGTGGTAGAAAAGTTTGAACCTGATGACAAAAACATGTTTAATGGGTTATTACAAATAATGTTATCTTTAAACTTGAATATTTACCTGTCATAATAGTCTAATCTGATAGATCAATTAATCGATACCCATTCATCAAATATGTTAGTGTGTCCATAAGTAGAACGACATGAAAATAGTTTGACATAGCCTGTGACAAAAAAAAATAGGATTTCATCATCGAGTCACAATTCAAGTAATTCTCCGTTTCAGTTATCAACTATTGACACTTGTTGTCTCTAAGTTCCACGGAAAGTCAAATAATGATGGGATATCCAAACTCGAAGCACCCAATTCGTGCACATGTATAATATGCAATTTTGACATTTGTATTGTTGGCGTATTTCAATTGTTTGTTGTATTTATTGTTGTTATTGTTGTTGTTATTATTTTTATTGTTGCTGTTGTATGTGTTTAGTAAAATACACAAACAAAAGTGAATAGGGAACGATTTTATCCAGTTAACAGTGACGTAAGTTCGGACAAACAAATAGTATTTCGTGAGTGTTGTTATAAAATCTCGTAACTACGGCTTGATTCAAGCCGTAGTTACGAAATTTTATAACAACACCGGCGGTTTATCAAAACATAACGGTTAATCATGTCTATTTTTAGCTCAAAATTAATTGCCATTAAAGATTTAGTAGACAAACGAAAAAAACTGCTCATTTGATAAAATCATGATTGTGTACATGCCATAAGAAAGCACCTTCATTCCTGCATTGTAATTTATCAGCAGGGCTGTAAGATTATGAAATATCGGGTTTTAAACATTCCACACTCAATCAATCACCCATTTAGCTGTTGAACTCTCGATTATTCCCTTCCCGAACCAAACAACTTTAGGGTGGACCCAAACGATTCATATACAAGATAGCATACAGAATATTAAAACAAAAGGAGAAAATGTTGATCATCAGCATTTCTTCCGTTTGCCTCGATGTTTTCCCAAGCATTTTCTATTAAAGGCCTCAAAATGAAGTCTTGTTTAGAGAAAGATTATTTGAGCATTTGGAAACATGCCTGTATAACGCTTGACTTGTTGCAGACGATATTCAGATGAGCACAGACGACATTGTGTTTGTAACAATTCGTATGAATGTGATACAACTGAATGGAATCTTTCTGCAAATACAAGAAGAAAATGATTTGATGAAAGACATGCGTATGACAATGTACATACAAAAATACTAACACAATAACAGACAAAAAAGTATTGTAACTGCAGCTTGTGTTCAGCTGCAGTTACGAGGTTTTGGGTGAAAAGCAGCAATATAGATGCTTTAAAATGTGCATGGAAATAACAATTGAACCTTGACTAGTTCCAACCATTTTATAGACAAAATCTGGTTTTGTTTTACACTAGATCTATATGATGAGTCGATGTAAGAAAATTAACAACAAACTTTGTACAGCGGTATATGTACTTTTAAAAGCGGGTTGTCGGCAAAATAAGCGGAAACTATCATATACTAGAGGAAAAAAGAAACGCAACAACAATTCTGGTCATCAGTTGTCCTAAAAATCACTGTAATTTGAATATTATTCTAATGCATTGTTCAACTTCGTTATTTGACTTTCATTCGTCAAATTTCATTGAGGCCACAGGGCATGTGCGTACCGTCAAATTGCGGTTAAATGTGATCGTTTGCGCGCTAACGTCAATGAACAGTTACCTGAGTCAGCGTCTCGCACCAATTCAAAGCAACGCAAACGGTCATTAGCTAAAATATGATTGTTGCCCTGTAGCTGAATAGTAAGGACAACTGCCTCGGTAAACGGATGTTGTTCCATGGGTTAATCAAGCTAACGTATCGGCCCTGACGTCGTGACGTTACTCGTGGACCACCGTCATTCAAACGGTAGTCAATTGTTCTATCAAATATTAGACGTTACCTCAAATGAGATATTGTCAGCGGATATGCTCCAAAGTCAGCAGCACCCAAGGTTTTGAGATTTCCTATTTGTTAACATCACACTTGCTGCCTGACGCCATCTTTGAATTACTCGCGATATGATGCAGGGTATTGGATCCAAACGAAACACATTGCCTTTTGTGGAGTAGGCGTTAATCTACACAACTTTGAAAAGTTTAATGTAAAATTTGGACATGTGAAGATTTTTAACGTGGAAAACGTGTAAACATCTTTTTCGACGTTATCGGACACGTTTGACTGATTTCACCGTAAAAACAATCATCATTTTCAAGGAAAAGTTGTCAGCTATCACCAGTAAGAATTGGGATCTAACAACATATAAGAATTAAGAGATAGTACCAAAAAAGTTGTTGCGTTTCTTCTTTCCTCTAGTATATAAGGGATCATTCGGGAGTCACTGAAAGTTTGTTATATCAAATTGAATACAAATTTCATTGTCAAGCGCAAAAAAGACATATTAGATATTCAGCTAAAAAGTCTTTACTTAAAGGATTGATTGCGTTTTTGTCTTCCTCTTCCAGAACACGTTTCTTACTCAAATCGAACAGGCCCCAAGTGTACGAAAGATATCGCTGCTTTTCAACAAAGACCTCGTAACTGCAGCTTAAAAGAAGCTGCAGTTACGAGGTTTTGTTGAAAAGTGACCATATATAACACTATAGGTTTATGTACATGTCGGGTATAATTAGCGTCAAGGATAATTAGTGATTAATTAACATACCTATAATTTGACAAATGCCAACACGTTTGTAGTATCTGTGTCGATCAACCCCACATGAACAGTATTTGGATTTTTGGTGCAATATTACTGTAAATGTTGATGATTTGTATAAATATCTACAGCATTATGACACACATCTTAGCCTATATGCAGAATTTCAGTGGAAGAGCAAATGATCGTACAGCTAGCTTTTTCAAACTGTAGAGATTGACGTTCCTCGCAAAGTTAGTTTGTTATTAAATTGTCGTCCATCAACAGCTAACAGTCAACATCACATTATGTGAAAAAGTTTACTATAAATCTAAACAATATATGGCTCTTCTCTTGCAGTGGTCAAGATCTCAAGTATTAAAGACATTGGACGAAAGACATCTTATTATCATTAAGATTATTGCTTATGAATCTTACATAAACATGTTTAGGTTGATCATTCTACGACGAACGCATATATTTCGGTTAAATTATTGCATATATGGCACTTTGACAATACAGATCTTTCGAAACCATGTAATTTTTTCTTTGTATTTTGATACTTTAATATTCCTATGCACTGGAGTTTGAATCTGGAAAAGTTCCAGCATGGATCGAGAACGGACTGTGTATCCTCTTCAATGCTTAAAATGAAATGTCATAGGGTGGTTAGCATAGATCCAGATCAGACTTTACTACGGTACAGGCTATTCTAGTCCTTTGGTTACCTCAAATGCTACCAGATTGACAGATCTAGAAGATGATCTGAGGGGTTCACACTAACCGAATCCTCTTGTGTCCCTTATTATGCATTATTTAGTCATTGACAGTGAGCCTTTTGTTGAATATGGCCTAGGACGACCCCCATTGAAAAAAGTTGACCCCCTGAAATATGTCCTGGCTCATGTCCCTTCATGATGCTCCTATTGTCATATTTGAGCTCATTTATGCGAGGTTAAGGGGTTAAAAGTTTTGTGTAGTGAAGATTCAACTTAATAATACCATATCTACTGATCTAAAGGCAAATAATGTTAATATTTCAGTCTCATCTCATATTGTTATTGTGTAAGAAGAGGCATGTAATGAAGGGCTAAAAAGACAAGTATGGAAAGCATCGGCCATTTTCAGTCTGCGCGGCCAGCGCAGAAAAAGCAGGGGATAGCAATGGTCGAAACGTTTCGATCTTTCCTTGAATTTTCTCGAACGTTTGATCAATCCTTTTCAAAACTACAATAGGGAACGATTTTATCTGGTTAACCGTGACGTAATATCGGACAAACGATAGTATTTCCCAAAGTGTTGTTATAAAATCTCGTAACTACCGCTTGATGTAAGTCGTAGTTACTAGATTTTATAACAACATCGAAGGTTTATCAAATCAAAACAGTAAACCCTGTCTATATTTAGCACAAAATTCATTGCTATTCAGACCAGTTGATGAATGAGTTACAGATATCAGAATATTTATTCACGAAGCCATATGTGTAAGAATTTTGGAGGAAAAGAAGGAAGTGTTGGTAGTTAGCATTTTCTTCTTTTCCCACAACATTTCTTTAATCCATTTCTATTCCAGACAACGCCTCAATAACTTTATTGTAAATTATGTCAGAATTTCCACAATATCATTTTCAAGTGACGAGTGACATACATTTATCTTCCTCCATAATTATCTGTACATGACAAATACCTTGTTAAACTGTGAGTCTATTGCAGTCAGTTGTCAACTGATTCTAGAGTGCATTGCTTTAGTATACTTGTACAAAATATTGGAAATATTGAGATAAAAGGAGAAATGCTGGTTAACAGCATTTTCTTCTTTTATCTCAATGTTTCCCAAGCCATCTAAATTATGCACGTGAAAACCGGGTCTTAATTGGGAGTGCAATTTATATTATACATGTTCATAGGACCCCCGTTCCCCCTCTTTCTATCAGCCTCTCTTCTTCCCTCTTTTTTATTCACTCTTTTTTTCTAACTCTCTGACACACTTTAATATTCTTAAGTATTTTTGTTCTATCTGTCTCTCTATCAATCTCTCATCGTCTCTTATTTCTTCATTTTCATTTTATCCCCCTATCTATCTATCGCTCTCATTCCGTCTTTCTCTCCGATTACCATTCTATTTAGTCAGATTATCTGCCTATGTTTACATTTACGTATTGCTACGAAAAATAACTCTTCCTCAAACGAGATCTTGTTACATTGGGAAAACATCGAGAAAAAAGAAAAAAATGCATTTTATTTTTTCTTTTGACTCTATATTTTCTGTGCTATGTGATACACATCTCCTTTCTATACCAATATTTATTTTGTCGTCTGTGGCAATTTTGCAAATTGAACTGCCAACATGTGGGAAAAGGTTAAAATGATACGAAAATACATGTACATTAAGATGAAGGTTTGACTCACGATACCATGTGCATCTTACTCCATTAAGTACGCTCAAATTTATCCAACACAAAACATGCACTAAATCTGCACTAAAACTTAAAATCCGACACAAAATCAGATTCCACAAAAGTTGGTTGCACAGTTTAAAGTTTATCACAATATAAAAGTTTCGCCATACAAGGCGCCCCTTTTATCGGCGTATTTTCGTTTCACCTTTCCACAGAACAAAACCCAATATTTTAACCGTTTATCTCGCCTTAGAAGCCAGCTTCTATATGTAGACCATATTATCTCTTTCTTGTTATTGTTAACTCATTCCCAAACAAGACCTGATTTTAACGTTTCTCGTTATTCAATGCTTGGGAAAACATTGAGGCAAAAGAAGAAAATGCTGATAGTCAGCATTTTCTATCTTTATGGAATTTTTGTACATGTATGTATATCTTAATTAACATCAATTTTATTATCTGCAGTAGCTTTCAAATGGGAGAACCATCAAATTATGTTTTCTGGGAAAGGACTAAAGGCGATTTGGAAAGTTTAAGCATTATTTTCTAAATCTTTATGAAACGACAAGCAATTTTAGCTGAGGGTAAGCAATGTGACAAAAGTAAAAAACTAAGATACTGTTTCGTCTGTATCAACTTTTTTTTTAAAATTGAGCAACCGTATTTTTTGTCGTATAGGAAGGAGGAAATATTGTCCTAAATGTGCTCGAAACTCGCCCATTCACCCCCTAAACTAAACGAGGGTTGGAGTTTATCTTCCGTTTTCGTGTCAAAAACGTATTAAACTCATTCAGTCGTGGACTTGTTTTCAATACCCAGCAAATATTTTCATGCTTAAAATATTAAATTGTTTTATCCTTACCAATAAAATGGTATTTTTTCTAAAAACTGCTGACACATTTGCCGGTTTGTTGTTCCTGCTTTTAATTGTGTGCTATACAGAATGATTGCTTTGCTTTTTAGCAGAAAATAAAAAAAAAAAGAAGAACTCCAACCTTATACATTCAGCACTGCCTTCCACCTTCTTTTTCCACTGCTTTGTCACTTGAACCTTTTTTAGAAACACCATCTGTGAGCAATTTGACTTTACCCTTTTACAAACTACAAAATTTTAGGGTGATCCGCTTCAAAAACTGCCACAAATGAAAAAAATGGATGTTACTGAAGATAGAATTTATGTAAAATATGGCATAGAAAATATTGAGACAAAAGGAGAAACTGCTGGTTATCAGCAGTTTCTTCTTTTGTTTCAATATTTTCCCAAGAATTTTCTATTAGGGACGTCAAAACCAGGTTTAAAGAACTTTCGCCCTCTCCAGGAATATCCCCTAATACATATTATAGCAGTAACATGTACCTGATTCACAAAAGAGCTATACGAGATAGGCCTGTAGGAAGCAATTTCATAGGGGGGGGGGGGGGGGGGGGGGGCTAAAGCCCTTGTTCTGAATATTGGGGGGCTAATTTGGACTTTCCCAAAATTTTCAGTGTAAAATTAAGAAAATGTTGCTATTTTTTTTGGGGGGGGGGCATTTTTTTTTGGGGGGGGGTCCGTCCCTGCCCCCTAGCCCTCCCCTGTTCCTACGGACATGTAAGAGACATGTACCAGATGATGTATAAAAAGCCGGGATCTGGAAAAACGTCCCTTATAGCATTTTTAAAAATTGAGTTTCAAGATCAGCCTGTTGTCAAATGCAGTCTAATGTGCATCCATACTGCTCTCTTTAAGTTAGTACAGGCCACGAAGAAACTATTAGAGAACAACTTGGATCCTGAATAGACTGTGCGTATACACAAGCTGATCTGGATCTATGTTGGGCTCAAAAGCCTTAAGGGACGTTTTTCCAGATCCTGACTCATGTGTATTTGCAACAGTCAACTTAGCTGGGTGAAAAACAAATGTTATCTGTTCCATGGCATTATGATTAAAAGACGTAAATAAACTTGGAATCAGATTCCTTTTACTTTCCTATCAATGTTTGTTTTTCAAACTCGATATATTTCGGGAATTTGTTAGCTGAAAGACTGTTTGAGGTTACGACCTATATTTTCTTTACTATAACAGATGGAACATAATGACATTACCAATTATAAGTCCTGTCATTATTTGTACTTCAAGTGTAATCCATTGTGGTATGAGTAAAACAAATATTTTAGGTAGAAAACTTACCGAGGCGCGGCACAGAAAAGCGAAAAATGACATTCATTCATTATTGTGTTAAAAGCTTTTATTAAGTCATCAGTTACTCTCCAAAGCCGAGGTCTATTTATTAACCATCATTATATCATAATGGAATGAAGTGAGAATGCGCTCTGTTCGTAAGGTTTACGAACTGAGAATGAAATGCAGAGCCAGAGGCGAAATTTGAAAAGTACCAGTAATTCCTAAACTGTGTTACATTTCCATTCCAAATACAGACATAAGAGTTTTGTATGGTTTAGAGTTTTGAATTAATGCATACTTATAAAAAATATTTGACAAAAATGTTCAAAATTACCCCCCCCCCTTGCATATGAATATAGAGTAAAATAGTATTGGTAAATTATTTTCTTCTTGAAACATAATCTTGAAATCCGGCACGGTGAATCAAGTTAGGTGAAGTGTATTTACAAGTGTGTGTAATTTGATGCACTTCGTATGGCTAGAAAGTGGTGTTTTCATTCTCAGTTCGTAAGCCTTATGAGAGTAGTCATCAGTATATTTATGGTTATATGAAGTTCCAAGTGGTCTTATATGCGTTAATTTGAAAGAGCATACAGTTGACGCTCGCCAAAAAGACTGTCAATACATGTAAATTAGATCTATCGACGTATTCCTTATACGGCACATCCAATGTTCATGCAAATTCCAGGAAAAAAATGCAAGTGACACCATTGTTTGGCTTGTTCAGATGGTTTGCTGTAGTATATACTTTAATTTTTAGATACCCAATCACTCATGCATCTTCGGTTGCCATCCGTTACAACGGAAATTGACGATGGTATCCATCGTCAATTTCCGTTGTGACGGATGTCGCCCGGAAATAGACGACATATCATTCGTTAATTTCCGTTGCCACGGATGGCAACCGAAAATGTGCGAATTGTTTTGTAGATAATGCTGGCTTGTAGCGGAAGATTAATTTTATTTTGTAATACCTAAAATATACACGAGCTTTTGGGGGCGGGTGCAACAGACAGAAATCAGAAGGTCCGATAACCTTGCTATTCAAATGGTTGATTTATATTTGTGAAACATATTATTACCAGTAATTTTACAATGCCGTGACAATTTTCAATTGTCGGCCACTTTGAAAGCAGCAGGAAACAAGGTGTTAGTGTATTTGAACAATAAACAAAAACTCGAGTAAATAAATACTTCACTGTAAATATCATAAATACCCTTCTGTCTAAACTACCCTACTGTGACAAAAATGATGAAATGGTAGCTACCGGTTAACTCATTGCCAGACGGCAAAATTTTAGACGGGTTCCTATTCAAAGATGATGCAGACGACAATTTGAAATTCATTATTTTTTAGGGAATGGTGGTCTTTATTGCAAAAAAAACAACAAAAAAAAAACAAAAAAAACTTTGTGACAAGAAAGTTCTTTCATGTTCCCCATTGTTTTCCTTGTGAGGGAGTCAAAAGGCGTCACTTTGCAGTAATGAGTTAACCCTTTCCCAAACGACCACATGCAGAGAAAAAAATGATAAACTCAATTAACAGAAAATGGTGATGGAAAGGATGGACAATAACTTTTTTTTTGTCTTAATGTTTCCTAAACGTTTCAAGGCTGTAATCACGATGGTTTAGAAGAAATATGGCGATATGCTCCAAAGCGATATAGAAACAGACATAATATGCAAAATGTCATGTTCAATTATCATAACAAGCGTCTTTATAGATTCTGATAAACAAGTCAGACTGACCAGGTTCTACATCATAGAACAAATCTGATTTTGTTACGGGCTAAAACACTGTGCACTAAGAAACTTTCTTTAACTGTTTCCTAAACTTCCACATCGTTAATAGGTACTTTACACCAATAGCAAAAACCATCAATATAAAAAATGAAAATATTCAAATAACATTTTTAGGATGTTGAAAAGCTCAGACGTTAAAATTTATTATGGGCAATATTACGCATTATAGACATCTTCAACAGATCTATATATAAATAACATAGGTTTAAGCTACATTGTTGAAGATGTCAAAATTACGAACGAAAGGTCATTGAGTAGGGATTAAAATGACAATAAAAAGGGTCATCCAAGGGGTTTCATTTGAATGGGGTCGAGATCATGGGTTATGTCATCTAGGGTATAAGGGCCATTTCAAGGTGTCACCACAGACATATTTTAAGTACGTATACTTTTACACACAGTTACAATAGTTTCGCTCTTACCCCCGATTTTATCCGCCCGATTACGCGGTAATTCATCCAAATAAGGTTGGAAATTGAAAAATTTGCTCCCGTAACTAGTCGTTTAGCTAGAGGCGGGATGAATTCATAGCGTCTGAGCTTTCGAAGTCTATCTAGTTTAACCCTTTCCCGAACGACAAAAATATATGCTAGCCGAATTTTAAATTGGCTTTAGACGACGAACTGGGTGCTGGCAAAGAAGGCATAAATTATACAATTATGTATGAAATTAGCCCTCTCACAAAATTGTGTTTAATCCTCTTCCAAAATGCAGAATTTTGTTCTATCTCAATCTGAAAGCTGCTACACAGGACAAAATGGGTGTTGAATATATTCGATGTATATGCAATCTAGCGCCAAAAAAGTGATGAAACCAGAAATGCCTTTTTTCATTATTTTGCCTTAATGTTTTAACAAACCCTTTATATTTGGGCCCTCAAACCGAGTTTGTTAAATGGATGAGACTTAGTGTAGCATTACCAAGTCGAAAATGTTCTCTAAAATGTTCTACTTCTAGCGAAGAATAGCCATGATAACAACAAAATTGGTCTTGATCAGACTGTGCGTATGTAGGCTACAGGCTGATCTCAAACCATACTGTTGTTCCCAAATGACATGCAATAACCTCACTTCCAGATCCTTGCTCAAAGTAGTTCAGCAGAACATAATTATAACTATAAAGGCTGGAAATGATTTTTGTCACCAATCGATAGATACATCGGTTATGTCAAAATACGGATAACTCGAAATGATTCCATAGCGCCGTTGATTTCGACATGTACATCATGTATATTACTGATTTCGTTTGACATGTCACTGACATTTATGTCAAAAAAGTTCATATTTTGCAAATAACATAATAGCATGTACCAAAAAGATTTATATCATAGCACACAGATATAAAAGGTGTGCAAGAAAGTATAAAGCTGCGCCATGTAAAATGAAATATGGAATACGAACATACGAACAAGCACATATAATCTGGAAAAAAGAGGATTTCCATTATTGTGATAATGGAAAACTTTTCCCTGCACAAAATCTGACAGATTTCTGGACGAAGGTTAACGATGTGGACAAATTATCGGACGGTTTATTCTACGGCTCCCCTGGGGCCAACCAACACATTTACGGAATCTACAGACGTTTAACTCTTACCCAAACCTATTCTATCTTTTTGATCGCTTAAGAAATGCTTCAAAAACATCCAGATAAAAGAAGAAAATTCTGAAAATCGGCATTTTCTTCTTTCGTTTCAACCTTTTCTGTGATTTATCGTATACAAATCCTATCCTAATAAGTGTCCATTTTGTCGCTTGTAACCGTTTTCAAGCAGTTTTACTTTCGTCGTTTGGGAAAGGGTTAAGAAGGGACGGTCAGGAAATCTCCCTATCTCTCACAGCTTAATGTGTTCAATAAACAAATCTACTTAATCGCCTTTCTCCATGTCTCAAATAGCTCACATCAAATGACAACGCAGAGCATCTGTAGCTAAAGTATTGGGATGCTCTGTCAGGTCATTTATCATGCACTATACATCTTTCACAAAAATCTCTAGTTTTGACCACTACAGTTTCACTGTTCCATGGCCGTACAAATCTAAAACAGAAAAAATAAAACGTTTGAGAAAGAATTTTAAACAATTATAGAACCTGTCAAAAATTCTTTCATATTATGACAGGATCTGTCCTCCTCCTAGTTGTTACGCAATTATATTGAAAGGAGTTGAGCGTCTAATTGCATTAGATAGTTAAATGTCAGCATCGGATAATCAGCGACTTGCGATTCATTGAGAAAAATATGTTACAATTGATTTGTCTTGTGGATATGAACTCGTTTGTGAAAAGGTTACATGCAATAAAGTATTAATTTTTAGACTTAATCATTTCTTCGTCATATTCGTAACAGGATCAAACCTTCTCAAAGGTCCTTTAGAAAGGAAAGCCTAGATAAATAATGCTTAAAAGAAAGGGGGGTTTAACCCATTACTGCACAGTGACGCCTTTTGACTCCCTTACACAAACAGGCTTGGGAAAACATTGTAGAAAATGAAGAAATTGCTTGTCGCAAGCAATTTCTTCATTTTTCACAATGTTTTCTAAACCAAAATGGGAAGATTTTCAAAATTTCATCAACCTGAAATTGTCGTCTGCAACACTTTTCAAATTGGAAAAGTGCAATATTTTGCCGTCTAGTGATGGGTTAATCATCAAAAATTATTTCAGTCAAATAGACTCCGCAAAGCAATGATTTTTAAATAATTATGATATGTTAAATATGCGATATGTGTCCGCTGTCTATGGAATTGCGTACATTTGAACATAAGCTGAACATTGCAGGATAAGGGAATAGGGTTAAAAAGAGGACGATAACAAATTTAAACAAGGGTAAGATTACACAGGAGTTACTCCCCATGTTACGAGGAAATTTTCATCGTATTGATATAAATCATAATCAGACCTTCCATAAACAAGGAAATATCATAACTATCTATTTCGAAAAGCACTGCTTTAAAGAAAATAATTTTATTAAATAAAAGTCTGTATACAGGTAGAAATCCCAGAAGAAAAAGAATCGTTGTTACATCCTTTCCTTATACGTTTTTCCCGAGCTGATTACAATTCAATGAATTTACGGTTAATATGTAGATGAAACATTCAAAACGAGACAGAAAGGAAAAAAAGATAACAATATTGGTGCCTTCTAAATTGTAAAATTAGTTCGATATGATTAGTATTTTTTTTTTCATTTAGCACACCAAGAAGTTGCATGAACCCATCAAATGAAAGAAAAGGTTATGAGGCCTGTTAAATTAAACGAAGCATACAAGCTGGTCCTGGTCTTGCTTGTTCGCCTTCATTTCACAACACTTTATAACATATGATTAAGTTTCCATTAGATTCTTGAATAAAAATTTAGACAAATTTCGCTTCTTATCAACTAAAACCTCATAACTGCAGCTTGTTTAAAGCTGCAGTTACGAGGTTTTTGTTGAAAAGGGGCGATTTGCCATCTCTTTCTGGGGGAGTGACAAGACTGGCACAGAATTCCGTGGTCGTTATCCAATTATATTGAATGGAAGGTGATCGTCTAATTTGATTAGAATTGCCTCTAAATGTTTAAATGTCAATACCGGAGAATGTGAAATGTGGAAACCGTGAGATCTTTATCCTTTCCCACACATTCACTCATTTTGACTCCCAAAAAGACAAAGGCTTTGGAAACCATTTTGGAAAAAGACGAAATTGCTTGTCACAAGCAATTTCGTCATTTCCTTCAAAGTTTTCAACCAAGTATGACCAAAAACTGTTGACTTTCATTCACTTGTAATTATCGTCTGAAACAATCTTTGAATTTGGATCAGTTTAAATCGTGTTGTTTGGTAATGAGTTAATTGAAACACGTGCTTTGTCTTGTGTAGGAATCCGTGACTACGATTATCCTTATATATAGAATCCCTCGGAAAGCATTGTTAGATAAGAAATGGTAGAATTTCATGTTTGTTGTGAAATTGTTTCTATGCTGTTGAATATCATCTTCGTAAGGCAATGATTCTACATCCTCTTTGTTCTTTATGATAGGTTCCCACTGTTGAACAAATCAACTCGATCAGCCTCCAGCAAGCGATCTATTACAGATCGAGCTCGGCCCATCGGCAGAGGTCGAGGGATCGAGTTTGATCTACATCGATCAGCCTTCGTGCTCGAACTCTTTTGCATGTCAAAAATATGCGTGTGTGACCGAGTAGAAAATTGATCGGGAAACGATCGTGTAAACTACAGGTTTAACGTATAGTTACGAGGTTTGATATGAAAAGCGACGTTCTGTATAATTCCTTGTAAATAGAAGACAGATAAATATAGCCGGTGTTATCGCACAACCTACTCTCCATTGCCGAGGTCTTATTGATTAAACCATCAAATATGACCTCTGCAGTTTTCGGTACGCCAACAGCCTATTTGGTCGTCATAATCTAATTATAGCACATCATTTGAATTATCGAATCTAAATCATTCAGTTTTATCTTGCATGATCATTACGTATACATTACGTCGCTTCTATTTTTGGCTGAAGCCGGTAACATTTGAATTATCGAATCAAAATCATTCAGTTTGATCTTGTTTGATTACGTATACATTACGTCGCTTCTATTTTTGGCTGAAGCCGGTAATTTGAAGCGTCAGCCAATGAAAGTTTGTATCAGCTTTTTAAATTGTTTTGTTGTGTATCGCCTACGATTGGATACTGAAATCCCGCCAAGGCCCCGAGATTAGACGTGAAATGACCCCGCGAGAACAGAGCTCATTCTATCGAAATGGAATGTAGAGATAATGTGCTCTGTTCATAAGAGAGTACGCACAACCTAGTAACTACAGCTTTAATCAATCTGCAGTTACGATGTTTTGCAATAACACCGACGATATTTTCCCGTCGTAGACAGGGGCGTACCTGTGGCCAAAATTGAAGTACTCCCTTATCAAAAAGAAGCAGGGGGTCTGGGGGCGCTGACCCCCATCGGGGTGAAGGGGCAGATCCCCTCTAGCGGGTTCAGGGGCAAAGCCCCCCCCCCCCGACGAAAATTGGAATATAAGAGAATCATAGACCACATCAGGGAGCATTTTAAAGTAAGACTTTTAACATTTTTCCATGTTTTATCAACATTCATGTGAGCATATGGTTACTGGAGTATACGTATACATGTACATGTATGTTACTTCGGTAAGAACGACTTTAATTGAACGTGTTACACCAGTACTAGCCTTCGGTTTTAACACCCTTTTTAGGCCACAGAAAAAAAGTCGTTTTTCAAATTCGTGGTACTCCCGGGAGTATGGGAGTATGCCTGGATACGCGCCTGGTAGAGCGAAAGTGGAAAGGTCAAAAGAACGACAACAAGGACTTCTTGACATCAATAGAATAAAAGAGTTATCTTTCCTGCAGAGATAAATTGACACAATGCAGAAAAGGGACTACCGTCAAAGTTTGGATGAAAATAAATAAGGTTACGTCAGTAGAAATTTTTCGAAAAGATCGTGACAAAGGTGTAGTTACGATGCATTTAAATGGAATAGACAATAAATCTTCTCTAGTTAATTGAGTTCCCCTTTAAACGATTTCGGGAAATTGAAGAAAATTGCCTTTTATACAATATCTTTATTTACATTTATTAGTTTATTTCAAACATTTTCCTGAAACAAGCATTTTTTTTTTATTTTTCCACCCTTTACTCTTCATCCAAGACTGATTCATTACATCACAAGTTGTACATGGGTTGTACACTATGAATACGGACATATCAAAAGCCAAGTTATCACACCGGAAATCGAATAGAAGAGTACAAATATAGACATATCAAACAGCAAAGATATCGTTGCTTTTCAACAAATACCTCGTATCTACAGCTTTCAACAAGCTGTAGATACGAGGTTCTTGTTGAAAAGCGATGTTATCACACATGAATAAAACAAAAGAAGGACAAAAACCATTACTCACCGAAGTTAGTATTCCGTTTCCCTGCACCTCTTCTAAAACAGTCCGTATCCGCCCACTGGCAACACGTGCGTTATTCAACACAAACAACACAAGAAACAGTGACGTCACTGACGATATCATATTGGTAGTTATTCTTTAGCACCAGTCTTGTTGATTCTTTTTGTCAAGTGATCCTGGCCGGTAAGTCCTCTTGTACACTGACTGTAATTGTGCAAGCTAATCATCCATCGTCTATTTACATTTATTACAATGTTACATTAAGGTTTACAGACCCTAAAAATCACCACTTTCTAGCCATACGAAATGCATCAAATTACACACATTTGTAAATACGCTTCATATAAGTTAATTCAACGTGCCGGATTTCAAGATTATGCTTCAAGAAGGAAATAATTTAAAAAATATTATTTTACTCTTTATTCATATGCAAGGGAGGTTATTTTGAACATTTTTGTCAGATATTTCCATAATTATGCATTAATTCAAAATTCCAAACCGTTCAAAATGCTTATGTGTGTATTTGGAATGGAATTGCAACACAATTTAGGAATTATTGATACTTTAAAAATGTCGCATTTGGCTCTTTGGTGCTTTTGAGGGGTTGGATACCTTAATTCTCGCACATGATATGGTCATGTCACTTTTTTATTTTGTATTTGCGTGGTACTGGCTATTCGCAGAAGTCCAGTAGCAGTTGCAGCATATATCAAGTCTTCAAAATCCTAAAAACAAAAGCAAAGTGATACAAAACGTGCCTTAATTATCTGGTCATATAAGCATGCTTGATTAATGATATCGAATAGGTCGTAAACACAAAAACGACTTAATTTACAAAAAGCTCCATATTTAAAAAAGAAAATACAAATGTCATTTTTAGATTTTTGACCCAAAATAAGAGAACACTGCGGTTTTACGACAAAAGTATGGATACATGAGTCAGTCGTGCAGTGGAACAAAATTATAGATCTAGTTACCGGTATGATAATATGAAGCAAAAATTATTTCGTGTGTGAAATAAGTTTGACAACCATAATAGATTATCAACAGCATATTTAAGCTGTAGTTGTGCAATTTTACCATCTTTTTACATGAATTATTATGGTTTTTCTTCCCTTTTCAATGGTGTCCCGTCATTATGCTTATATCATGTTACTTTTATATACAACCTTGCTTATTTTCCCACGGTCACAATGAAAAGATGATCCATGCAAATGATTTGCACTCCATTTGTATACAAAATGTGAATATCATATCATATCATATAACAGTAGGTAAACCTATTTACAAACACTTTCTTTTTAAAGTGTATATTCTGTTTTTATTCGGGAGACAGGGCGGAGCTTAGTAAACGGTTAATTCCATTTAAGCTTGGAGAGAAACAGCCTTCTCGATTAGCGGTAATTCGTCGGTATTGTTGCAAAACATTGTAACTACAGCGTGAATCAATCTGTAGCTACGAGGTTTTATGACAACACATTTTACAATCGCGCATTCTTTCAATTTGAAATATGTTCATGCTCGTGCCGCACGTTTTTTCTCTTCTATCAACCAAGGTATCGAGGAGTAAACTCGTCGAATAGCCTCTTTACATAGCCACACCCTGTCAGGTGAATAAAAACGGAATATATTCAAGTTCATTACCGATGATCTGTATGTTAAATCGCCTGGGGAAAGTCTTGTTGCTCTTGATGTTTGCTTTATTTGTTTTATTTCTATTTTATATTACTTTCCCACAAAACTATCGAACTTTAGTTTCAATCAATTTCATAATCGATACCCGATCTTCAGTGGCAAAACGTCTGCATTCGGAGTCAGATACTAATTATGATAACATTACCACTGGTGGTGAACTCGGCCAAAGCGATGGACGTGTTTCGCTACAACAAGGTACATATATTTTGCGTTTAAATGTGAGTTTAAAGATCTGATTGGATAGTTTTTCTAATAACAATGAATTTGTTCTAAAAAATAGACCGTGTTTACCGATATGTATTGACAAACCATCGGTGTTGTTATAAAATCTCGTAACTACGGCTTTATCGAAGCCGTAGTTACGATATTTTACAACAACACCGACGGAATACAATGATCGCGAAAAAACGTCCCACGCTTTGGCCGAGTTCACCACCAGTGATTACCCACTTCCAAGAGAATACCTGGGTTTCATGCACACACGTTATACTTGACAATCTCTTTGAATTTGACCAATCCACAATGATGCCGTATAGGAAAAGTGTAATATATAAATATCATGGCCATTAAAAAGTACAAAAACAAGGACAATCGCTATGAAAAGAAGACGACGAGAAAGAAAAATATGCGAGGTGTGTCGAACGAAGAAAGAATAACAAGAAGAAAAGACGAAAAGAGGAGGATGAAATTTCATTTCCGTATAGACGAACACAAAAAGCTACTGCAAGATGTATCAGGGTTCCTTGCCAGTTCGTGCCTGTATGAAATACAATACGGTCGGTGCAATATTATGTAATGCTAAACCTATCTATTTCATTTTGAATTTTATTTATTGCTGCAAGTGTCATTACAATATGAGTACCAGTCATCGAAAACCGCGCTAAGCAAACCTTTTACGATTGACATAATTCAGACTTGTTGAAATTGAAAGATAACATCGTAATGTTACAACTAACAGACATTCTGTACAATCTGGCAAAGAGGATATTGAGAGAAATTTGGAAAACGTTGGTTATCATCAACATGTTCTTCTTTTCGCTCTTGTTTTTGTTCTCAATACAAGCTAAAGGCTGCCAAAGCCAGATGGTGTTTTTACATGGGGTTATTTCAGATGAATATAAGTCTTTAAAATCGGTGGATCTATTTAAGTTGCACTTGAATGTTTATAACGGTTCGAGATTCAAACCTACATATCGGTCCCTGAATGAAACACGCATGGCCCAGTTACGATATTTTGACACATATTTACAAACTGTAGCTGTGTCAATAATGGGAAACACACGCTCCAAGATCTTGTAATTTTGCATGCGATGGTTCGAATCTTGCCATTCCCCCTTTAAGGCTTTCTTCTACATGAAAAACTAGATTGCATATATGGTCCGTATAATTCGACCTGGTTTCATAAAAAAAGGTTATACCTAAACATCAATGGTATATGAATTGGATACAATTTATGTCATATCGTTTACTATCTAACATGTTTTTATTGGAGAGATAGGCCTATTTACTCAAAAAGGAAATTTTATACATGTCATTTTTTACACTTTCAGGATGAGTAGAAAAGTGAATCTTTGTTTGCCAAAGGTTGCCCATCCCTGATGAAATTTGCGCGATCTCGGAATATTTCACGCAACTTCGTAAACATTCGGAACGTGTCCTGATATATACGGACACTTTACAAGTAAATAAAACGGCACATTCCACCCTCAGATCATTAAATATCAAACATCTTTGAATTTGGAACAGTCAATGTATAATGTTGCCGTCTGGTAATAGATTAAAGTGACACATAGAAAGTTTAGTTAAAGAAGTATGAATAAACGTACCGATATTTAGGTATCCATCCTCTATTTTATTGAGTCTCCAAAGTGAACCGATACTTTTTTCATTAAAGTCACTCAGCTGTTAAACATCAAGATAATTTATATAGAGGGTGCATCATCCTACCCCATACCCACTTACCCGCAGTCAAATTATCCGGGGACATTTGGACACAAATCATTCCAATAATGATTAAGGTAGTCCATCCTTTATGAGATTCACGCGACGTCGGAATTTTTTGTGCGATGTCGTTACGTATCCGTTACAATTTTGCCTTTAAAGGGACATTTCACAATTATTTTTACACAAATTTTACTTTTATTCTATCTGAAAGAGCATCTTTTCATATGAAAATTCTGAAAATTTCAAGTCAAAATATTGAACCGTTTACGAGAAATATATATTTTTGTGCTAAAATCAAACAAATTGTTGTGGACAACATTTCAGATTTATATAGAATTGGTCATTTCTGTCTCAACTTTAAAGGTGTATTTTTCGCTTATAAATAACAACTTCAATAAACTGATAGCATTTCTACGCATAAGAATAAAAAATCTTTGCATCAAGACATACTTTCATAAAATGAAATAAATGTGAAATGTCACTTTAAATCGTAAAGGGTATAACTGAGCAATAAAATATATTCTATTCTAATCTATTCATATTCGTTACATATTCGAATGTATTCGGGCGATGTCGTAAGCATTCGACGGTGGAACGTTCCATCGTCGAATGTTTACGACGTAGCCTGAATAATTCCGACGTCGTGTGAATCTTAGAAGGGGTAGACAACCTTAATCATTATCAATGATAATGTATAGATTCCTTTTAAAATGGGATAAGTGTCTAACCCCTTTCTACTTCGTGCAGTTATACTAAATGCCAAATAGGCCCTATTCACATCACGTATATTTCGCTTTATCTGGCAGGCCCATTGGAACAGGAGAGCCTAGGTGGGGCTTAACCCCCCTAAGTTTGCCAAAATACCGACTTTTCTTATTTTACACCGTAAATTTAGGGAAAATCCACGTTAGCCCCCCAGAACACACACAATATTCATTCAGACTCTGGGACTTTAACCCCCCCCCCCCCCCCAAAAAAAAAAAAAATTGCTTCCTACGCGACCTGTATAATTGTGAAAGGTTTGAGGAATTGAAAGAAATGTGTTGTTGTCAAATTCCATTATTTGTAAATGCTATGCGGCATAGTACCCCCTTTCCTTTCATCAGCAATGAAATTATCAGGCGACAGGGTCACTTTGGACGCATATTATTTGTATTTACAATGATTGAAATTGAAGATATAATAAGATTAAGAAATTGTGGTAGATTGGTTCCATTAGAAATATATGCAAATCGATTTGAACCAAGTTAGGCTGAAGTCAACTGAAGTAGAAAGTTTGCTATGAATATATTTCACATACACTTTCTGCAATATTCGCGAAACTGTTTCCAACAGCTTTTTCGCCAAATATGAGATTGTGGAGAACTTTCAACTAATTGCCGTTTCCATAAGACAAACCAATCAATCAGTCAGTCGATCAATCAGCCTGTGCAAGATCTGCAGGCTGACTAGGGTAAAAAAATAGCTTCACTTTCGTCAACTTAAATTGACAGTTCACAATTATTTTAGCATACATTTTACTTATATTCTATCTGAAAGAGCATCTTTTCTTATGAAAATTCTGAAAATTTCAAGGCAAAATATTGAACTGTAATACGAAAAATATATATTTTTGTGCTAAAATAAAATAAATTGCTGTGGACAACAGTTCAGACTTATATAGAATTTGTCATTTCTGTCTTAACTTTAAAGGCGTATTTTTCGCTTATAAAAAACAACTTCAAAAAACTGATAGCATTTCTACGCATAAGAATAAACAATCTTTGCATCAAGACATACTCTAAAAAAATGTGAAATGTCACTTTAAGCTGTAGGTTCATTTTTTGTACTTTTATCAACATCATCTGTAATACTTTAAGAAACTTTACTATTAGGACTTTAATCAAAACCACACCAGCTACTCAAATATATTCTTTGGCAAAGCAAGAAACGGTTTTTAAAATTAATTGTAACAAGAGTTGTGGATTTTATCAATTTTAAGACATTCAGAGCATAACCAAGGCATCAAAGCATAATGTTAATTTTCTTACTATGAACGATTGATATTCCGCTATCCTAATATCCAGCCCTATATTTATTGAATCACTCGTATGAACTGATAAGTTTTTCATTAAAACCACTCATCTGTCAAAAATATTAACATCATTTATATAAAAAATCTGCACATACCCATACCCAACTAGTCACACATCCATGTCAAAATAACCCGGTGTCATGTTGAGCTTGATTTTATATTTGAGCCGGGATCTGGAAAAACGTCCCTTATAGCATTTTTAAAAATTGAGATTTAAGATCAGCATGTTGCCAAAATGAAGCCCAATATGCATCAATCCTTCTCTCTATAAGGTACAACAGGTCACGAAGAAGCTATTGGAGAACAGCATGGTTCCTGGTCAGACTGCGTGTATACGCAGGCTGATCTGGAACCATGTTGTTCTCAAATGCTATAAGGGACGTTTTTCCAGATCCTGGCTCATTTGTCTTTTTGCTGGTAAAAAGCCGTAAATATTGTTTGAAACGTGTGGAAAATAAGACGTCTTGTTGGTAAACGTTGAATTCAGAATCCGAGATGAATGGTACCATTTGCCGCAGTTGATGATGCTCCATTACTTTTTCACATAGAAATGGTTATTGTAAGTTTCAAACATTCGATTCTGGGTATATTGCTGCATGTATGTAGGCTATATTTATGAGAGCTTAAAGGCACTCTACCGCACATTTTCTTCGTAAAATCAACCTTAATATAATCTCAACCTTCATTCTTTATCTGAACCGCTTTCCATAACTAATCCAAAGGTGGTCAGTATGAAAGTTCTGCACTTCACTACATCTTTTTTCGTTTTTTGCAATTTGACCATCTGTGGGTCTGTAGCTTTAAAACACGAGAAATAAATGGAGGCATTATGTGGGTTCTTTAGTAGCCTACTAATAGTTTAAAACCCAATTGCATTTGGACATATAGGTTTCACACTTTTAAGAACTGAAGAAATGACTTGTTAAGTAATTGTAAATGACTTTTTTCTCGATTTCACGTCGTAATTACCCGAATGTTAATTTATGACAGATTCGGGGGTATATATACAAAACTATATTGATATTCCCCTATCCATCAGTCTCAAATTCAAAAAAGTATTTTATTAAAATGGGAAGGATGTGCGATCATCATTTTCGAGATGTTATCACCCTAATCGTGTTAAACAAACCTTGAATTTATTACCTCCGTACCAACTAGAGATCTACCCGAAATGTCGAAATACAGTTTGTGGTTTTGACTCCGTTACTATGGTAACAATTTTCACACTAGTGAAGATTCAGAAAACAGACCCTGTTTTGAAAATGTAACGGGTCTATGTGGGTCAAGAATCAAACGCTTTCTCATTTGATTTATTTATCTCAACGATCAAATATAAACTTTCTGAAGAGAAATGGAAGTGTTTCGATTGTGAGTTCTTTGATTAAATCTGTGCTTTTCTTTTGAGTTTCACCATTTAGAAGTGACTAACTAGACAATTCATAGTGCATGTAACCTATATTAAATATCTTTCATGTCGTTATTTCCTTCATACGCAACCTCTGAAAGGAGATTAAGATTAGAATATTATTAACCAGCATTTCTCCTTTTTCGTCAATGCTTTCTATGTTACGATTCTTTTAATTACAATATTTCGCATAAATATTATTGAACCACTAAAACCTTTTTGGATTAGTCTAAAAATATGACATTTGTTAAATACAGAAAAATCAAGGACAAAAGTCACATGCACAAACATAACACAAGATGTAAGCACCCATACTAACCAGTTCTCGATAAAACTTATTTGATTTTCAAACAAGTGAAGGCCTTATTGAGGCTGCACAGATTCATCTTTTAATCCACCTCACTATTTCTGATCCATGTTTATCCACGCACTATCAACGATGTAGTGACCGGTATGGACGATTGCATCTCGCTGCTTTTCTTCGAAAACCTCGTAACTGCAGCTTAAACAAGCTGCAGTTACGAGGTTTTCGGAGAAAAGCGACGAAGTATTCCTTTACTCCTTGTTGCAATATTCAATACTGGTGGTGCACATTTTAAAAACATGTTCACAAGGCTACTGAGGATGCTGAAGTTATATAGCGAGAAAAAAGAATGACAGCTGATGATCAGCTCAATTTTTCCTCTTCTCTCAATATTTCTGTGCTATATAACAAGCATATTTAAAATTTTGACATCAAATATTTTGTCCTTTCTAATTGAAATGGTCTAAACTTTCGTCGTTTGTGAAAGGGTTAATTTCCCAGCACGTGACCACATAATTCAGAGGACGATAATTCTGGTGGGGAAGCGTAACAGGTAATTTGAATATATAATATTTGCCGAGTGTCATTTATACTACGGCGGGGCGTCCGCAAGTGCACTTGCTGCACTTGTCGCCATGCCTCTATTTTCAACTTTTTCTAAACTGGCCACAAACGAAGAAACTTTGATTAATCCAACTTTGCAGAGTGTCCCCAATTCTGTCCTGCACCACGGCGTCGAGAAATGAACTTGACGGCTGTGTACAGTAAGGACTTGGGTACCTCTTAAGCTCTATGTGTGTTTGGTATAGACATTATAATTATACAACAGGTCCGTAGGAAGCAATTTCATATTTGGGGACTGAAGCCGCGGTCTGGGCCAGTGTCTGAATACCAGGTCTTCTTTGAGAGGACCTTTTCTAGCTGCAATAACGTAACCGAAACTTTTTAGAGTTTTGATCTGGGTTTCCACAAACTAATAACCGTTACCAAATCTGTGGCTACATCGCAGCTAGGCATTTTCATGTACCGGTTGTTGCGCGTCTTTACAGCGAAACGACAAATGAGAATCTTTCCACTATCAATAATGTTGCCTGACATGTCTAATTCCATGTTAATAATACCCGCTTCTCTAGCACTAACTGTCCGTTCTCTTCATTTATTCCTCGAATGAGAAATCATATCTATCGTCAACAGCTTAACTCTTTTCAAAACACGTAACATTCTACTAGCCACATTTTGTCATATCGGGCGACAGAGTCTGAAGATAAATGTGGATAATATCTGTATTGTCGTACAGTAAACAAAAGGCCCAAGATGGCCTGTATCGCTCCACTGGCTTATCAATTAAAAGAATTGTCTAATGATTTCTTGAAAGCCGGTCTGAATTTGGTCTGAATTGATCCAAAGTCGACTTTTAAAGAATTATTTTGCGAATTCTGTAAGTCTGATAAGCCCCGCCCTACCACGTCTACATGTATGGAGCAACCAGAATGTCATGAACAATTTAAGTAAAAGGCAATCTAAGGAATATTTCTGTCAATTTTGGTCTTAACTAGCCCAATGGTTGATTTTTTCTGATCGATCTGATAAGCCCCGTCGTTGCATACCAACATTTATTAACCAATCAAAATGTCTTGTGCAATTTAAGTAAAGGGCTACCAAAGAAATATTTCTGTCAAGTTTAGTTTAAATTGACCCATTGGTTGATTTTTAAAATATCATTTCGTGGTTACTCCAGGTCCGAAATTTTGTTCGCAATTTAAGTAAAGCACCTCCGAAAGAGCATTTCGGTCAAGCATGATAAAAATTAGCCCTATTGTTTGAAAGGAGAAGAATTTTAAAGAACTATTTTGTAATTTCTCCCAAGTCTGATAAGCCCTGCCCTGTCACGCCAACATATACCAACCAATCAAATTTTACAATCAATTTAGATAAAGGTCTACCGAAGAGACATTTACAAATGCAAAGTTTAATCTAAATTGATAAAATTGTTGATCTTTAAATAATTATTTCGTGATTTCTCCAAGTCTGATAAGCATCGACCTTGCCATGCCCACATTTGTAATTCAATCAACATTTTGTTTGCAATTTAAGTAAAGCAACACTGAAAGAATATTTCTGCCAAGTTTGATAAAAATTGGCCCTATGGTTTGAAAGATGAAGATTTTTAATCCCACAAGTCTGATAAGCCCCTCCCTGCTACGCCCACATATATCGACCCATCAAAATACTACATTCAATTTAGATAAAGGTACACCAAAGGTACAATTCTGCCAAGTTTGGTCAAAATTGGCCCACTGGTTGATTTTTAAAGATTCATTTTATGATTTCTCTAAGTCTGGTAAGCCCCGCCCTGCCACGCCCACATTTATGGACCAATCAAAACTCTTTTCGCAATTGAAGTAAAGCACCAACCAAAGAACATTTCTGCCAAGTGTAATCAAAATTGACTCACTGGTTTGAGAGAAGAAAAGTTTACGCACGGACGGACACACGCACGACGAACACAACGTCATGACACTAGCTCGCTGGCCTTCGGCCAGTGGAGCTAAAAATGAATGAAAAGCGATTATCAGTGTGCCTTCCTTTCCATTAATCGTTTCTGACACTCTCCTTTTAAAGGTGATCAAAACCAGGCATTGTCTGGGAAATGGTCAAACAAAAGAAATGGTATAGTGTTTCGAGGCTCACATGTGCAAGATACTAAAACAAGACTTGTCCGCGGACACCGTAGCTCGCCTATACGAGAGCTTGTCGCAAAAAAGGAGTCCAAGGTCAAAGTTCAAGGTCACTAGGTCAAAGGTCATTGTCTCAAGGTCGCGGTCAGGACATGAGGTATCCATATGTGAAATATCAAGGCTCTATCTACACGTATAATAGTGCATGTGATATAGGTCAGGTTAAAGATTTTTAAAAGTGGGCCAAACTCCAAGGTCAAGGTCACTAGGCCAAAGGGCATGGTCCCAAATGAAAGGTCTTGTCGAGAAGTATCCATGTGTGAAATATCAAGGATGTATCTCTAGTAGTGCCTGACATATAGGCCATGTTAAGTTTTTGAAGACGCGACGCGACGCCGACGCGACACTAGGGGTGTGATATTAGCTCCCCGGACATAAAGTCCCAGCTCGATAAAAATGAAAACTACGTTCTCTTCAGACGTTCCTTAGAACGTATTTATTTTACATCGATTGGGAAGCAAGTTTTTTTCAACTTATTTTAATCCATCTCGATTCAGCTTCCTGGAAATACACTGATCAGTACTCGCGCCGAATGTGTGGGTCAATGAGAAGCCTCGAACAACCCCCGCTACCGGGGATCGAACTCGGAACCTCTTAGTCGCTAGGCCGACGCTCTACCTCTCGACTACGGACACCACACGTTGCTATACACTTTCCTGAGCGACAAGAATTTAGACCATTCCAATTCCAAAAATGCTGCAGACGACAACATTAATGTTGATTAAGATGTAATTTGAGTACAGTTAATGCAAAATAGAAAATGCTTGTTATAGGCCTAAGACTTTTCTAGCATCGGGCAGAGAACGGTCCTTGTCGGTAGCTACCAAATTCAAAACACTAATGGCCATAATGCCGCGTTTTCACATAGCCGGCTACAGCTGGACCCCGGGGTTCGGCAGTTTCCCACTTATGGACCAAAGATCTTACAAGCGACTCTCCTATCGTTCCGTGCTGGTCCCAAGACCAAGATAAAGAATGCCTACATGTGCTTCCGTTCAAGTCCGCGCTATACAAACTCCGTAGATCGCGGATGCATTACATGTTAGAATATGTAAAGAAAATTCTTTATCGCAACGCCAGGCTTTGTCAACGACCTAATGACGTGTCGAAAAAGATTTTTTTCTTATTATTCTTTCCGTAGGAAATTTCCGTTGTATGTGTTTCCGTTCAGGTCCGCGCTCTGCAATCTGGTCTTTGACGGGAGTTAGCGTGTGCGTTCAGCAGCGGTTTGCTTACTTCGTGATCCATGGCTCACTTCGTTTCATATTCGATTAGTCTAAGAGAGTTTTCGTCTGTTAGGTGGTCCTCTGAAGAATATCTGACATTGGGGAGATAGCTTTCACAATGGCAACTGGATCGAATCTAGACTGGTGCAATGTACAAGAATGGTAATGTGAGTCTCCGAGATTCATGTAATCGTAACATGTGTTTTACAAATTCGTTCATTAACCCAGTATTCTCCCCAGCCCAATAAGCCGTATCGGCCCCACTACAGCTTCATCTAAATCAGTGGTATGCCCCTACAGCTTCAAAAGCACCCCACAGCTTAATTTGTTCAAAATGGTCACCAAATAGAGGAATTTGAGTCATTTCATGTCAAAAACTGATAAAGTAAGGTATTTCATACAATAAATATGCATAAAAACATTATGGGAAAAGAAGAAATTGCTCATAATGAGCAATTTCTTCTTTTCCCATTATATTTTTATTCACAATTATTTGCATAAACAGTATATTGTAAGCTTAAACGATACTGCCACTACAGCTTCAAAGTATTCTGGGGAGAACCCTAATTAACCCTTTCCCAAACAAGACCTAGTTTTGACGTCGCTGATAGAAAAGGCTCGGGAAAACATTGAAACAAAAGAAGAAACTGCTGATAACCAGCAGTTTCTCCTTTTGTCTCAATATTTTCTGTGCCATATTTTACACACATCTTTTCTTTAATAACATTCATTTTGTCATTTGTGGCAGTTTTTGAAGTGGATCATCCTAAAATTTTGCCGTTTTGGAAAGGGTTAAAATAGACATCTGTATATGAAATTGCTTTAAGAATTGGATGGATGTGGAAATGTTAATAGCAGCTATTTTTATTTCTATTTTTTTTTACCTTTTCGACAAAATTGATATCGTTTTAAGGTTTACGGACCCTGAAAAAAAGACAACAGATTTTTCTAGCCATAGGAAATGCATCAAATTACACAAACTTGTAAAATTTTATACACTTCATATAAGTTGATTCGCCATGTCAGATTTCAAATGCTTCAAGAAGAAAATAATTTACAAATATTAATGTACTCTTTATTCATATGCAAGGGAGGTAATTTAGAACATTTTGGTCAAATATTTTCTTAAATATGCATTAATTCAAAATTCTAAACCGTTTAAAATGCTTATGTTTGTATTTGGAATGGAAATATAACACACTTTAGGAATTGTTGGCACTTTTCAAATTTCACCTCTGGCTCTTTGGGGCTTTTGAGGGTTTGGATACCTTAAAAGGAGTAGTGTTCAACTCATCTGTAAATTTCCATGACTTGTATTCTTGGTTATACGGACAATTACTATCGCACCATATACCTTTTTCTCTTTACCCTTTCCAAAACGAATAAACTTTCAGACTAACGCGAATTGTAAGGAGTTGCTTTGGAAGCAAGTGATGCTTTGTTGATTTAGATGCCTGGTGGTATAATAAAAACTTTACAACGAACAGAAGACAAACTTGGATTTCAGCATTTTGCTTTACACAATTTATCTTTCCAAATGCTCTTTTATTGAGGTCATCACTGTAAACTAGGGGTTACTCGGAAAAAGCGATTAATTTTCTCACCGATGTTGTTAACGTAGGAACAAGCAATTTTGGGGGGGAAAGCTTCACTGAGCGGGCTAGATATCGCTGCTTTTCAACAACAAGAGTACCATGAGGGCCCTGAATCGCTCACCTGAGTTTTTCAACACAGACCAATGGTTGATTTGTAAAGATTTTTTCATGGTTTCTCTAAGTCTGATAAGCCCCGCCCTGCCACGCCCACATTTTTTGAGGAATCAAAAATTTGAAAACAAGTTTTGAAAAGGGTCACCTAGGGAACATTACTGCCAAGTTTGGTTAGGATTGGTCCAGTAGTTAAGGAGAAGATGGTGTTTAAAGAAATTGTTGACGACGCACGAAGGGTACAGGGTGATCACAAAAGCTCACCTTGAGCATGTTGCTCAGGTGAGCTAAAAATGTCCTAAACACATGTAGTTACGAGATTTTTGTTGAAAAGCGAAGAAATACGAGTAGGCTAACTAAGAAACAAAAGACTATTTTGTAAGAAAGATATTTTATTTCCTCATGTAAGTATTTATATAAGTGTACAAAATAAGTATTTACAACTATATACAAACAGAAATGATTGCTTGTTTACAGAATCTGGCCATCTCCGTATGTAATGTTTTGATAGTTTCCAACTTAAAGACATGAAAATATGCAAAAATGCAAACCATTTCGATGGGTTCTACTGACATTGTTTTAAAAGCATACAATAATACATATGAGCCAGGAACTGGAATATGGTCCCGCTTTTGAGCCCAACATGGTTCAAGATCAGCCTGCGTATACACGCAGTCTGATCATGAACCAAATTGTTCTCAAATTGCTTCTTGGTGACCTGTAGCAACCATAAGACAACATAAATTCCAGTCAGACTACACTTAGGCACAGATTGACCTGGTAACATCGTAGTCTTAATTGCTCTAAAGGTCCTTTTTCAGATCGTGACTCATATATCCTATCAACAATGACATAATGTTGCACAAACAAAACAATTGTGGATCAACCACTGAAGCTGTGCAATCTATTTTCGTCATTTCAAAGTGAACAGAGTTCAGAAACCTATGAAATTTTACTAACATCTTGGCATTTCATATGTGAACCATTTAGACAAAGATGATAACAACTGGTGTTTTTTCTACAGCTAACTATGTTGAGAAGCAAACCATTTACTGAAATAGCCTTTGACATATCGTCGTTGTAAATGCAAAACCTCGTATCTCGTTTTTTGGAAATTTTAAAAGGGGAGGTAAAAAAGTGTAATAACTTTTCACAAACGGAAATGTTTTACTTGAAATTTGGGCCTATTGTTCACAAATGATGTGTCATTAATACAGATCAGTAAAGTATCTCAAAACCTGCAATATTTGTCTTTAACTGGGCACACAAGTTTGTACTTCGAAAATCGCAAGAATCGACATACGAGGTTTTGCATTTACACCGACGATATATGTTAGTTCTGAGCGAGTGATCTTGACAAAGTAGGTTTACGCCAAAATACTCTCAATCAAAATAGTGAGAAAGGCCACACATGGGAGGTTCAGCTGAATGATCAGATCTACTTGTAAATATTAATACATTGTTGTTGTTGTTGTTGTTTCTTCTTTATTTTTTGCCTTATTTAAATGATTATGGAGAATTATATAAAATTGATGATAGATAATATAAGATTCATCTATTCAATCCAAGGGGTAATACACCTAGTTCAAAGATTTTGAAAGAAAATAATGATGTAATGAATAAAATATACAAGAAATATGAATATGTGAATATAAGAGACTGTCATGTACATATTAAAGACCTGAAGAATTAAAGCACTTTGATATACAAACACAAATTCTCATAGTGACTATGTACAAGCAACAAAACAGTTGATTGGACAGCAAATTAGCTGAGATATTGGTACTTTTCAACAAAAAAACTAGTAACTGCAGCTTAAAACAAGCTGCAGTTACGAGGTTTTCTTTGAAAGCGACGGCATGGGGGTAAAGAGTCCTTATGGTATATTTGACCAACTTGGATCAAAACAATATTGGGAAAATGTGAAGTCTACCCTAAACCCTTGCCAGTATTTAACCCTTTCCCAAACGACAAAATTTTATTGTGGTCAAATTTGAAAGCAGTTGCAATGGACAAATTAAGTGTGAAAAAGATAGGATTTGTGTACAATATAGCAGAGAAAATATTGAGACAAAAGGAGAAACTGCTGGTTATCAGCAGTTTCTTCTTTTGTCTCAATGTTTTCCCAAGCATTTTCTGTTAGGGACGTCAAAACCAGTTCTTGTTTTGGGAGAGGATTAAAACAACATGGATCTGGAACAGACTGTGTGTAAGCAGTGCACAGTCAGGTGTCTGGTGTGATAACTTTTAAAATGACTTTGGTCTCATATGACAAAATGACATTTTTTTCTATAACAGCAAAAGATATCCTCAATTTTGATTGAAAAATGATTATATCCTGGAGGTCTAATCATGAAAGATACAGTATTCTTAATAAGTCAATAAGTGTTATTTTTTCCCCAAATTAGGTCTAAGGGGGATAACAAATCTTTAAAATTCCAATTAATTCAAAATTATCTCCCTTCAAAGTTTTTTTATAATTTCAAAACATGTTTACCTTCTTACATACATATGAATATTTCTTGGTTATTGTTTTGATCAAGTCCAATACACAGGTGTAATAATTTCTTAATAATATTGTTGCTTAACCCTTTCCCAAACAAGACCTAGTTTTGACGTCCCTAATAGAAATGGCTTGGGAAATCATTGAGACAAAAGAAGAAACTGCTGATAGTCAACAGTTTCTCCTTTTGTCTCAATATTTTCTGTTATATCATACACAAATCCTATCTTTATTTACATATATTTTGTTGTCTGCAGCTGCTTGCAAATATTTTCATTTCATAGAAGGACCATTCTTAGACTGATCTAAATAGATGGTGTAGGGCACCAAAAAATGCCACATGCTCTTCTTCTTTGACAACAGAAGTGGATCTAAAGTTACTAAACCTCATTTAAACAAGAGGGCCAAGATGGCCCTGTATCGCTCCACTGGCTTTTAGACATTTAGACTACTAACTTCTTCAAGGAATATAATAGAGGTCTATTCAAAGAAGATTCATACTACACCAGAATGAAATCCAGTACGTGATTAAGGAGCAGAAATGTTTTAAAATTTTTTTTAAAATCACACTGTTTCATATAGCGAAAGAAAATCCTAGCCCACAAGGGCCATGCTTTTCATCCGATCGTGAAGGAATTTGGAAGAGATTCATGCAAGGAAGATTCCTGTGAAATTCGGTTGAAATTGGTCCTGTAGTTTTGGAGAAGATTGTTTAACAATTTTTCGAAAATTCAATTTAATTAAATTCATTAAAATTTAAGTTCTTCACAGATATTATTTTATTAAGGAATTTAGGGGATATAAATGCAAGGAAGATTCGTGTGAAGTTTGTTTAAAATTGGTCCAGTAGTTTTGGAAAAGAAGATTTTTCAAAAATTTAATTTAATTTAATAATTAATCAAAATTTAAGTTCTACATAGAATTTTTTTTTTAAGGAATTTAGAAGAGATTAAAGGGACATTTCATTTCAATTTCAATTTTTTAAAGTATGTCTTGATGCCAAGATTGCCTATTCTAATGAGTATAAATACTATTACTTTTTTGAAGTTGTTGCCAATAAGCAAGAAACATGCATTTAAAGTTGAGACATAATCGATAAATTGCATATAAATCCGAACTGTTGTCCACAACAATTTGTTCAATTTTAACACAAAAATATAAATATCTCGATAACGGCGCAATATTTTGGCTTAAAATTTTCCAAATATTCATAAGGAAATATGCTCTTTCAGATAAAAATAAAAGTAAAATTTATGACAAAAAATTCTGAAATGTCACTTTAATGCAAGGAACATTTCTGTAAAATTTGGTTGAAATTGATCCAGTAGTTTTGGAGAAGAAGAATTTTTAAAGATTTTTCGAAAATTTGATTTAATTAAATTAATTAAAATTTAAGTTCTACATAGAATTTATTTTTTTGAATGAATTAAGAAGAGATTAATGCAAGGAACATTTCTGTAAAGTTTGCTTGAAATTGGTTCAGTTGTTTTGGAGAAGAATTTTTTTTAAAGATTTTTCGAAAATTTAAATCAATTAAATTATTTAAAATTCAAGTTCTGCGCGGATTTTATTCTTTTGAAGGAACTTGGTAGAGACTCATGCAAGGAAGATTTCTGTGAAGTTTGATTGAAATTGGTCGAGTAGTTTTGGAGAAGAAGAAATTTTAAAGATTTTTCGAAAATTTAATTCAATAAAATTAATTTAAATTCAAGTTCTGCATAGATTTTATTCTTTTGAAGGAATTTGGTAGAGATTCATGCAAGGATGATTTGTGTGAAGTTTGGTTGAAATTGGTCCGGTAGTTTTGGAGAAGAAGAATTTTTAAAGATTTTTCGAAAATTTAAATTAATTAAATTATTTAAAATTCAAGTTCTGCGCGGATTATATTCTTTTGAAGGAGTTTGGTAGAGACTCATGCAAGGAAGATTTCTGTGAAGTTTTGTTGAAATTGGTCCAATAGTTTTGGAGAAGAAGAATTTTTAAAGATTTTTCGAAAATTTAATTCAATTAAATTAATTAAAATTCAAGTTCTGCATAGATTTTATTCTTTTGAAGGAATTTGGTAGAGATTCATGCAAGGATGATTCATGTGAAGTTTGGTTGAAATTGGTCCAGTAGTTTTGGAGAAGAAGATGTTTAAAGAAAAAGTTTACGCACGGACGGACTGACGCACGGACGGACGGACGGACGGACGACGGACACAGGGCCATGACATAAGCCCCGCTGGCCTTCGGCCAGTGGAGCTAAAAATTGACGACATTCTCGATAAGGGACTTACTGTAGTTTTATGGAAAAGCATTAAACAACAATACAAATGTAATTGTAAAAGCAGCTTATCTGAATGCAATGGTTGGTGATCTTTTGTGATTATTGCATAAATTGTTGAAAATGAAAAAGAACTGATGAGTGTAAAATTTCGTCTATCAATGAAAAAATGCTCCAAAATAATGGAATAAGACTGTGTTATGTAGATTTTTTATACAGAAAAATTTCCAAAGTATTTCACAACCTGGCCTACAAAGTATAAACCATCTTTATCATGTTATTTTGGTTGCTCAGTTTTTCAGTTTTACTGTATCTTTACACAATGTAAAGCTGAATAATATCACATTTAATATTCATCCTCTCTCATTGACATGGCCAGGGATATGGATGCAGCCAGATACAAAACGGAGGCTACGATGCTGAGGGCAAAACTCCATGCCATATAGGTGGTACTCTCAATCTCAAATGCCCTCTGTACATCCTTCAGTGCTCCTATAACACAGCCAGACGATAACACGAAAATAACTGAAATAAAAGAAGAAAACATTTAGAGAGAAGGTGAAAAATACTTTCTGAACATCATTCAGTACTTTTATAACACTGCTGGACAACAAGAAAATTTAAAAAAAATACCAAAGACGCAGATATTGATTCATTCCTGAGACGATATTTTAGATTGGTTCATTGATTGATTAATTGAATAACCCATTGATCATGATGTCATTTGTATGTAGTATGGAGCATTACAATGGTTACTGGTAGTCTGGTACAATGGAGCATTTGAACCAACTCAGTCAACTCTATCTTAAATTGTTCCCACAGAGTTACCTGAGAGGTTCTATACTAAGTATACGACAATGGCTTTGAGCATCTTAAAAGTCTTGCTCTAAAGAACGCTTCATCTTTAACCCTTTCCCAAATGACAAACTTTAAGGGTGATCCACTTCAAAACCTGCCACAAATGACACAATAGAAGTTAGATCTATTAACCCATTACCAAACGACAAAATTTAAGACTGGTCCAAGTTCAAAGATGTTGCAGACAACAATTTCAAGTTGATGAAATTTTAAAAATCTTTCCATTTTGAGTTACACAACATTGTGGAAAATGAAGAAATTGCTTGTCACAAGCAATTTCTTCTTTTCCTACAATGTTCTCCCAGACATTTTTCTTGAGGGGAGTCAAAAAGGGTCACTGTGTGGTAATGGGTTAACCCTTTCCTGAACCGCAAAATTTTAGAGTGATCCACTTCAAAAACTGTGCCAAATGACAAAATGGAAGTTGTTAAAGATAGAATTTGAGTAAAATATGGCATAGAAAATATTGAGACAAAAGGAGAAACTGCTGGTTATCAGCAGTTTCTTCTTTTGTCTCGATGTTTTCCCAATCCTATTCTATCAGGGACATCAAAACCAGGTCTTGTTTGGGAAAGGGTTAAACATCTTAAGAAATCTAAATATATCTCAAGAAATCTTGCTCTAAATAATGTGCCTCTGGTTTTGACATCTGTTTATAGATGAGGTTTTGGAAAATATTGAGGCAAAAGTACTTTTTCCCTTTTGCCTCAATATTTCCTGAGCTATATCGTACATAAATATTATGTTTATTTTAAAAATATCCCTTTCGTTGTCTGCAGAAGTTTTTGAATTGGACTACCCTGACATTTTGTCAATGCGGAAAGGGTTATATGGGATACTTACAGCTGAGAATGAGAAGTCCCATACTGATGAATCGTAACCATCTGTTTGTGTAGCATGTCTGTACAAAATATCGTAACAACATCAGCGCCAGTGACACCATACCAAACACAAGTCCCAACACTTCCATAGTCTGTACCGTTCTGAACCAATCTGTAATACATTAATGAAAGTCTGTACAAAATATCGTAACAACATCAGGGCCAGTGACACCATACCAAACACAAGTCCCAACACTTCCATAGTCTGTACCGTTCTGAACCAATCTGTAATACATTAATGAAAGTCTGTACAAAATATCGTAACAACATCAGGGCCAGTGACACGATACCAAACACAAGTCCTAACACTTCCATAGTCTGTACTGTTCTAAACCAATCTGTAATTAAGTTACAAAATGTAATTACATTTATGTTTCTGGCTAAATACCTAGTTTTGATGATCATTACATGTACAAGATTAACAATAGTTTGCCCTTTTCACTGGCTGATCAAGAGCGGTCAGGGGAGCTGTGTGTGTGTGTGTAAAAAAAACCTGTCCGGGTCCGAACGACCCACAAGTTGAACCCCCTTTGGACCCCTTATTATTCATTCAAGGGATTTTTTCCTTCTATAACTAGTACCGGTAAAAGGTACCTTTCCCAATTACAACAGGCTCTTCCCAATTTTAGTACACGCCGTTTCCCAATCTCCATATCTACCGTTCCCAATGATCTTATGTGCCGTTCCCAATGGCCAATGCATATTAGTTTGGCTGGAAATATTATTATTACTTGCCAATAAATCCAAACACTGAGAACTTAGTAACAGACCACTTATATAACAGCTAGGAAAAGATTGAGAACAACTTTTTAGAAGCATTAACATCTGAAAGGCTGTAAAAGCCTTTTGAACTTTCCTCCAATTCTTCCTTTAACCCTTTCCGCAATGTTTTTGAATGGTCAAAAATGAAAGGAACTTTCATGCAGACAACAAAATTAATTTTACTTTAAATGTAAGTCAGAATTTGTACATCCAAAGTATTGAAAGAATTGCAGTGATTGCGAGATTTCAGCTTTATCTACCTTTCGACAATTTCAAAATGAATAGATAAATTAATCATAAGTCATATATGTTCACTAGTAGCTTCCTAGATCTTGCAATGGTTTGTGGTGCAGAATATAGCCCCTACTGACAGATAAGATGCACTTAAAAGATTCTCTATTCATCGATTTTGCAAATTAATCTATTCCCAATTTGAAGAATTTGCGACTCTTTTATTCCCAATTTTGAAGATTTCGCGATGCGAAAAATTCCCAAGTGTAGGGGTACAGGTACCTGTCCCAATTGGCCAGAAAAAACGCTGTCATTTCTTATTCACTTTTTGTTGACATTAAAGCAGTCCAACCCTTATGAGATTCATGCAACATCAGAAACTTTCAGGCAATGTGACAAACATTAAGGCAGCTTAAAAAGATGGTTTCTCATAATAATTAACTTGTAACACATTGATGATCCATAGAGATCAAATACAATACAAATGTATACGATGTTCCACAAAAATTCAAATGTCGCATGAAATTGTGATCTTTTCAACCCCCCCCCCCCTCCCCATTTGAAGAAATTGGACACCCATTAACCTTTCACCAAACTAGGGTTTTGACTTCCCTTGTAGAAATTGCTTGTGAAAGCATTTAGACAAAAGAAGAAACTGCTGATAACCAGCTGTTTCTTCTTTTGCCTCAATGTTTTCTGAGCTATATTACTCACACATCTTAACTTAAGCAACAGCCATTTTGTTGTCTTCAGCAATTTTCAGAATGAATCAACATAAGTATTTGTTGTTTGGGAAAGGGTTAAAGAAATCCTGGATCTGACCCTGCTTTTCCCCTTTCCTTAACAATCCAGTTTAGATCCCTAAAACAAAATAAAATATTAATAAGAAGGCATTTCTGATAATCAGCATTTTCTCCTTTTTCCTTGATGCTCACTATTAATAAACTGTCTTTAATCCTTTCCCAAACAAGACCAAACTCTTCTTGACTATATAGTACACAAATTCTAATCATTTTTTTATTAAGACCAATTCCATATCATGAGGTGAAATTATGTAGTACTGTATGAATTTATTTGTTGTCTGCAATAACGTTACAAACTTGAAATTTGTAATTTAGAAAGTTTTTTTTTTCTGTAAAGAAATGACTTAATCAAATGGTACTGTTGTTAAACGTGATTTTTTTAGCATTTCTTCTTTTTCACTTATCATTTATTCCAAAGATTATTTTGTTAGTGTCAGCATAGGCACTTGGAGCCAGGAATAATAACAACTTACATATAGTTCTGTATAATATAAATATGAGAAGGTCGGACAGTGGCCATTTTGAGGTAACGGAAGTATACAGCTGGTTCCTTGTTCATAGGAGATAAAACTATCCTGTGACGGAAATCAGAGGCGCTTGTAACAACATCCGTTACTTGAAACAATGGCCGCTGTCCAACCTTCTCATATTTATATTATACAGGACTATAATATGTAAGTTGTTATTATTCCTGGATCCAAGGGCCTATGAGTGTCAGTCCAAGATAATGTTTGGAAAAGGGTTAAAACAATTTTTGGGAATTAAACGTTCTTGTGTACAGGTAATAAATAAAAGGTAATCTAATATTGATTAATATTCTATTGTTATCTAACTTATAAGACTAATAGGCTAGGCAGAAACCGGAAATGATTTTCTATCTGTAATTAGAACAGTTAGAACAGGTACGTTTACCTGTATTTATGAGGTAATATGCGGCTAGATCAAACAAAATACCGATATAAAATCCTTTTATACCCTACAACTTACGTGAAACCTGATTGTCTGTCCACTGGAATCCCCGACAAGTACCTCGGATCAGACCGAAGTCGGTACAGATCTGCCACAGACCGCTGAACCCCACCGTCCCATACTCGTCGCTCACTGTGTGTACCCAGTGGTTCGAACCCACGGCCGTCAGCTGGAAGATGTTCGACACAGCCAGCAGACCCAGTGCCACCAGGCTGATCGTCGTTAATCCTCGCTCAGGCTTGTGATATTCCGAGTCGTCACCTTCTCGCCACTTCGCCATTTTGAATATTTACCTGGCCCACAATGCAACACCTGTGTTTATTTCTCAGGTGAGGTCACCCAACTATGACAAAAATGTTTCACTGTGTTGAATAGGGTACGCGTTTAATAGATGACTAATATGAATTATTATCACTCGAATTATTTGATTAATTTTTAGAAAAAGAATATTGCATTTTTTTCATTGGGAGATTAATAGGTAAATTGGTTGATTGGCAGATTGATTAACTGGTAAATTGATTAATTGGTAAATAGATTGACCGACAGATTGATTGACAGACTGATTGTAATTGCAATTGAATGTGATTGATTGATAGCGATTGATTGATTGAAGGTGTTTGATTGTGATTGATATAGTAAATGATCGTGATTGATTGATTGATTGAATGAATGATTGATTGAGCGTGACTGATTGATTTAACCGTAATTGAGCGCGATTGATTGAATGTGATTATATAATCGGACGTGATTGATTGAATGTGATTGATTGATCGTGATTGATTGATGGAGTTTGATCGTGATTGCTTTATAATTATTGATCGTGATCAATTGATTGATTGGTTGACTTATCGATCGTGATTGATTGATCGATCTTGATTGATCTTGGTTGATAATGATTGATTAATTGCTCTACCGATCCGAGGGTGTGACAGATTGATCGACTGACTGATTGATTCTTGCCTACTAGTATTCACTGAGCCGGGAAACAGATAGTCTTGTCCTCGTCTTTGATACACTACGTTGTAATATAAAGAGGGTAATACATCGTAGGCCTATATAGATCACGATGAATGACCTGGCAGAGCAGCCCATCCTAATCGATAGAGCTGGTCTGCCAGGTCATGTATCGTAAGCTATACAACGGGTACCAGTTTAGGTAACGGATAGTATGTTCTTTCACACATATCTTTAGCACGACTTTTCGTTAGGGGGGGGGGGGGGCTATATTGCTCCCACCCGGGCGTCTGCGTTGACTTTGGTTATTAAAGCCTCTATTACAACTCGTCGAACATCCTTATAAATCGTGCGTTTTAAAAATCTCGAAGACGCACGATTCATAAAGACGCAAGACAGGTTGTAAGAGAGGATTAAAACATGTTCATTGAATGAATCTCTTTCGAGGGAAGTTCGCCGTCTATGTGTTTTTTCACGGTATTTTATTTTCCTTGCGTCACTCCACACGCATGTCGCAAGTGCTCAGTATTTGAACAGTCTTGCGTGCTCCTGGCGTTCTAAATAACGCAGATTGGTCGTAGCAAATAATTGTCCGGTTAAGTCTTTGCTACGTACAGTTTGCGTCGTGGTTGCGTCCACCAAAATCGAACGTTGCACGTGCGTGCATCGCACGACTATTTCTACGTTTTAGACGCATGAAAATGAAATAATCAGGCTACAGAGGCGGTTCGTTTGAACCACCGAACCTTCTAACGATCCGCCACAGTAATAGTGCTCTGAAATTTTGCACATGCTTCTATGACCATAATGTCAGCCTGACAGCCTCCCAACAAAGATTCGTCTCTGACATTGGATTTAGAGGAATTCTAACTCTTTTTGGATTTAGAATTTCTTTTTCGTGCAAATGTCTTATATGATCTATCTTATAACTTTGTTTTTGCTATAGAGCCGTTGTTTGCAAATGGTGCACATGTTTCTGTGATCCTAGGCAAGGATTCATAACGCTGACATGTAACTTAATAGGATTTTATCCGTTTTCAGTCTTAGAATTCTTTTACTATCCAGCACTTGATAGTTGTGTTTTTCTGTCCTCTGACAGCCCCTGTTTTTATTAGACTCTGTCTATTGTTGGGTAGTGACGCGGCCTATCCCATTACCACATAGTGACTATTTTTCACTCCCCACAAGATAATGGCTTTAGAAAACATTGTGGAAAATGAATAAATTGCTTGTGACAAGCAATTTCTTCATTTTTCACTATGTTTTCTGGCCCAAAATAGAAAGATTTTTAAAATTTTATAAACTTGAACTCTTCAATTTGGAACAGTCGAAAACATAGTGGAAAATGAAGAAATTGCTTGTCACAAGCCATTTCTTCGCTTTCCACAATGTTTTCTAACCTTATATAGAAAGATTTTTAAAATTTCATAAACTTAAACTCTTTTCAATTTGAAACAGTCCAAAATTTTCTGTCTTGTAATGGGCCATGAAACAGATAAGAATGGTATCTCTTCTCCGCTCGCATCAATAATCACTCTCCTTGGGCAATGATTCCCAACCTTGACGAGACGTCATTTCAGAATCCATCATTTTAATTTTACCGTCATTGTGAAGGATTTCCATTGGAAAACTGTGCGCCATTTGATGACAATAAATAGCCAATCACCTGATCACCGTTCATTGCCATTGTACGTGGGATGCTTTACTCGGAATTGGGTCAGAGCCTCGATCTGGCATAAAGAAACCAGCTGATGTGTTGCTATTTTTAGTAACAAATTGGAACCGTGTCTGTGTGTATACAATGTTAATTTCCCATAAATCCTTGTTTGCCACCGGAAGCTGCTGATACGTACGGACTAAAACGATAACTGAAAGGGGTCAATTGGCGAATCGATTTGGATGTAGCTGAGACAGCAAAATTTGCGTTTTCTCATGTAGGCTACTGTTTTAAGAATTAGTGGATTTCACAAGAAGAAACTCCACAATGAAAATGCTTCCGGTTTTTAATAGGGCCTACCTACATTGTAGAAATGAGTTCTTGTTAAAAGTTAATACTCATGTCCGTCTTTTCTCATTTCATACATACAGTTTATGCAGTGGTCGAGACCAGATGTAGGCCTACGAGATCTAAGTACTACTAATGCATTATGAGCCAAGATTATCTTTTTACGACCAGTTTTGTTGTTAAGGTAGGCCTAGAATACCCGAATTGTGGTTATTTTGAGATTCATAAGATATCGGCTTTTTTTTTCGACCGGCGCCCTTACGTATCCGAACCTATTTGGGCGAGGTCATTAACTAAAACAGTGAGGGGTTCGAAAATACAAATGGGGGGGGGGTCGTTTTCCGATTATTAGGCCTACACAATTTTGTCTGAATTTCTGCATGAAAATGAAATAATTAGGCTACAGAGGGGGTTGTTTGAAAACCTCGAACCCTCTCCGCCACTGATACTAACTGGCTATCTGTACTTCTTGCAATGTTTTTACGTGTAGAGAAGAGTAGCATATGGGCCTAATCTGTTTGAGATATGCAGTTCTCAGACCACTTCTTCGTGTTACTGATGCGCACTTTTAAAACGCATGTAGCTTTCATTTGTACTACTTGTTTTGCCTAGTCGAGACTTCAATTTGTATAGTGACCCGTTATTATGTTGTAGTCTTGTAGCCTAGTTGTGTTTGCATGCCATGGAGTCTATTAGTGGGTGAAATTTAGGCTAGTGAAATTCTTTGGGCATATGCTCATAATGTTACCCTTTTATTGTATCCTGGTTTCACGCCCTGTATGAGTTTCTTTCTCTCGAAAGTCATGGGAGGTAAACATTCGGAGATAAAGTAATTACACAATCATAATTAACTTTCCTTGATATCAAACATCAAAAAATAGAAGTTTCTATGCGCCGTATTTTTTCTTCCTTTTCTTTTTTTTAATATTTCTAGATTAATAGGCCTACAAAATTAATATATACTAAGCACAACAATATAGGGATATAGGAATTGGTTTAATTTTTTACCACAAAATTTCCAAAATTTATTCAAATTTCTTCAGTAAACTTGTTCCTTAAAGCTGGAGGGTAACAGATGGTCTAATTGCAAAAAATAAAATTTTTTGAAAAAATATGCAAAACTTTTGTGTTGGGCACCTCAGAATGGTTAATAATATGCGATTCAGACAGAGATTGAGCCGAAATTATAAGAGAGACAGTCGAATTTAGGGAGAATCCAAACCCAAATTCAACTCCGTCTCAGATGCGGTTGAATTTATTTTCTAACTGTCACGCATGCGCAAACAGCCCGGACCAAGATTCAAACGAGATTCATACTTGAATTTCAATATGACGTCATCATGTATGTTGTGACGTCATTCAAGAAAGTCGCATGTCCTACTGTTTTGACCTACTTTCGACATCGCTTCATGAATTTGGTATCAAATTGCGAAAAAAATGAGTCGTTGCTTCAATAGTTTGTCGTAATCATTTCATCGGGTCATATAAAGCTTAAAAGTGTACATTTCGTTTGTTTTTGACAAATTTTCGGTCCAAATCTGGGAAATAGCAGCTTTAACATCTTAGCTTATAGAACAAAAATTCAAAAGGTTTTCGGTCACACTATTATAGACGGGTTAATCCTCGGGCGTATGTAGCAGTACCGTCTGTTTCGAAAATCGCATAATATATTGTCAATACTGCGTACACGACTTGTAGGGTCCAAATCTTTGTTTCTTGAGATTATCCCTGTCTGCATGTTTAAAGTGGTCCGAAAGACCCTGGTATGTTGATGTCGCTTATTTTCAAAAGGTTAAAATTAACATCTCTATGATGGCGAAAGAACGGAATAACGCGCCGATCGTTTTCTTGGTCAATGCAACATCACAATTATACGCTTTGTGACACAGCAATCTTCAATACAACATCAGTTTAGTTAACTGCAAGCTCGAGCTTTCCTACATCTGCAAGTGTTGGCGGTCGGATAGACGACAACGTTGAATCATCTTTCCACAGCTAAGGACTTGCTTGTGAATGTGTAGGGGCCTACTGTTTAGTTTTCATTCAGAAATGCGGAAATCGCATGTGTATGCACAAATGGCCAATTTGTGATTTTTCAATGCTGACCCCTCTTTAGTGTATGTGCCTAATGGCTATGTTATGAAATCAACGACCTGTGACTGCACAATATTTTCACACGAAATATATAATTAGTAATAATAGTAAGTTTTATAAAAAAAAAAGTAGCCAGCGGCGGATCCAGGATTTCTGTGAGGGGCCCGGGGGGGGGGGGGGTTTCGAATTTGCAAATGGGGGGGGGGGGGGTTCGTTTTCCTAGTATTACACAATTTTGACTGAAATTCTGCATGAAAATGAAATAATTAGGCTACAGAGGGGGGTTCGTTTGAACCCCCCGAACCTCCTCTGGATCCGCCACTGGTAGCTATAGCAACTTCCCAGAAGCTTAAAATTTTAATTCTTATTTATCACTGAGTTTCATTATCCCTATATTTTTGTGCTTAGTATATCAGTTTATCTGAACAGACTGATACCAGTCTACTTTGGTATGAAATTCAATGCATAATATTTAAACGTTCTCTTTAACTGTGGGATCCATCATAGCCTAACATGTTTATTTATGGCCAAAGGGAGCTTTTGAGTTGCTATCGCCCGAAACGACTCTTTCTTTTGATGTTGCTGCAAATTTCTTTTCTGAAAATTAGTTGATAGACAAGTTACAAGGTGTCAGAATATTTCAAATGATAGAAAATGCCAAACTTTTCTTAATCAAATTTCAGGGTGGAATATTTCACATGTTCACCGGTTTAAAAATAGCGCACTGAGCGAGTTAATTGAGTAACTACGTAATACTCCAATTGGCCAATCAAAAACCTCGTCTCATACAGTGTTCGGTCGAACTGTCAATGTTATTATTTTCTTTTGTCTTCGAAAAGATTTAGCATGAAAATTAGCATATAAACACAGAAATACTGCAGGAAAATGATAAATAACCACAATCATTACAGTCACCAAAACGGACACCACGCCAAATCACGTTCCGAGGTAAGAAATAAGGAAATTTAATGTGTTTGAATCGATCTTGATTTTGTTTGTTTTGATGAATTCCTGGAGAGATCGAGGTCATGCGAACAGCTGATTTGTCGATATTTCTCCTCTTCCTTGTCCTTTTCATGAACCCTGATGTCTATAATTGATTGTTTGACGACAAGCTCTACTTTACAATCGTCAGATGTAGAATAATCGTCGTGCGAGCCTGTCCAAATCATTTTATTCCTGTTCATAGACAGAAGTAAACAAAGCCATTGTTTACAAAACCATGTGACTAAGGCTGCTCTTTTTTGTAGCTGGACCATATTCACCAACAGTTCTAAATCGATTGTCTAAATCCAAATTACATTACAAGCCATCTGATTGGACGAGACATATGTCTTGGCCAATCAGATGGATTGTTCTGTAATTTTAAAGGTAAACTTGGATTTAGACTTCCTGGGGAATACCATGCCTGTTCAGAAATCCACGTAGCTATCAACAGTACATGAAATCATAGCTACAAACAGAATTGTTTTGTGACTTACATAACATTTATTTCAGTCAAAATCCTATATTGCAGGTTGTCATTAGAATATAGACTTGATCAAAACAAGATAATATACCCTTTAGCCCTTTCCCAAGCAAGACCTAGTTTTGACATCCCTAATAGAAAAGGCTTGGGAAAACATTGAAACAAAAGAAGAAACTGCAGATAACCAGCAGTTTCTCCTTGTGTCTCAATATTTTCTGTGCCATATTTTACACACATTCTATCATTTGTGGCAGTTTTTGAAGTGGATCACCCCAAAATTTTGTCATTTGGGAAAGGGTTAATAAACATGTATTTTACCTTACCATTTCTCTCCAGAAGCCTTTTAGCACATGCTTGGGCTTGGACTTGGTACAGTCCTAGCTGCGACATCGAAGAGCTCTACAAACTTGATGCTAGGCATTGGTTTATTGTATAAGCAAAGCCCAGGCCATTTGGTTTGAGTTATAAGGGTTTAACACAGTTTTCAATTGCTATGGTCAAATCGCGATGGCAGAAGCACATAACCATGGATTTTTCTCGTTTCTCATACCAGAACTGCAACAACATCCTAACCAAGCCTCAAGCCGCTTGCCTACATAGTTAACGAATTCAAACCATTTGTTGGAGATAATTTTGTCTGAAAGGATATTTGCCGCGACCGGAGATTGAACCCGGGACCCCACAAGTGAAAATCTGATACGCTTCCAACTGCGCCATGGCTGAAACTCAGACTGAGTGTCATAAACATTTCAGATTACATTATTACAATTAGGTACCACCCCTGATACAAGTTTAGGGTTGGTATCTATTCGGCATACCTCAGATGTCAGTGGCGGATCCAGAGGGGGTTTGGGGGGGTTCAAACGAATCCCCCTCTGTAGCCTGATTATTTCATTTTCATGCAGAAATTCATGCAAACTTGTGTTACGCTAGAAAAACGACCCCCCCCTTTTTGTATATTCGAACCGCCCGCACAGAAATCCTGGATCCGACGCTGGATGTTATCAGGCTCTAAACATCCCTCCGCTGTATTAGGTGGCCATCTTGGAGTAGAAATAACACTGCAATCAGACTGCAAAACGCCAGAAGCAGATCAGAATTGTCTTGTAGCTACGCCACAAACTATATACAGGGGTTGAAAAATCCACTCGCCCGCTCGCATTGGCGAGTAGAAAATGCCGTAGGACGAGTAGATTTGGGGACGAACTAGTCCGACGGGGCGAGTGCAAATTTAGGACTTGAATCACGCTGATTGAGGGGAAAAATAAAGGATCGAAAAGAAACTATTTATTTTAAACTTCATATCGGAAACAATAATATTCGCTGTAAAATACGACCTTTCCCTGTTTATGTCGATCAATCCCGAAAGTGAAACTAAACAAGGAAACTAGAGTAAATCTGTGTTACTCATATGCGATGATTTGAGCGAGATCAAAGACACCGCAAACACAGTCAATTGATGACGTAGTCATTCCAGTTTCAATATAATCACGTGATTTTTCCTTACCCAAATAAGGTTACGTTTTACTATGATTTGTTTACAAAAGTCGCGCGTGCAGAAAGTGCGGGAAAATTGGGTGAAGCAATGAAAACAAAATACTGTCTACGTCGTAGTAAATACACTGACGTTAGATGGTTTTAACACAGACGCGTTGTCTCTTTTCGTTATGCCGCTGTAACGTAGTAAAGTGACCCCCATAGAATACTGACCCCCCGGTCACTATTTTATATAGAATACTGACCCCCGGTCATAATATTATGACCGTAGGGTCATAGTATTATGACCTACCCACACGTAGAAAAGTGACCCCTCACGTAGAATTGTGACCCCCCATAAAATACCGACCCCCTTCTCCACATACACACCAAAAGTCTTACTCTAATATAAACCCAACTATGGTAGACGTACAACATAATTATCTTCATCGATAGGCATCAGAGGTGCAATGGCACTCGTCCGTGCATGCATCTGTCCGTAGCCAACATACAGAGTGTTTTGACCGCAACTTTTCATTCACTATTGGGCGAACCCGATTCAAACTGGCTGGTTAGACGCTTCCACCGCATCTGAATTGATTTGATTTTAACTCCACGCTGTTTTCAACTGTTATGGTCATATGGCGGCGGCCGGAGCACCTACTATGGATTCCCGATATTTCTCGCATGCTCTCTCATATAGATGATTAAAACCCATTGGTGAGAGACAAATGACTTTTGTCAAATGTCCGAATGGTTACATGCCGAGCCAGGTTCGAACTCACGACCCCTTGATTGACAGACCCCGACGTTATCAACTAAGCTATCCGGTCTCGGAGCAGTTGTATTGGTTCTTAATCGTATGCACAGTAGGCGTACAGTATGTTCATGGATCGTACTACTACCGATGTATATTTGTATGGAAAGGGTAAATGGTTTTAAAAGGTTTCTGGCCGAAAATCACTTGTCCTTCAGCGTTGTGAGTTCGAAGCCTACCAGAGTTATGTATGTGTGTCTGCCATACGCACTTTTCTACCTAACGGTTGCATATTAGAGTGATTATGTTAACATTTAGTCTCTTTAAATAGCGAGATAGTTATCTAGGCTTCTCAATCTGATTAAAATCCTGTGTTGACTTGACAGTAAATCTGACAGGCACCAACAGGTGGTCATCTTCTGTGACCTTTTTTTTCTGACCAATCAAATAAACGCTTCAACGATTGGCGAAGCGATTTAATCTGAAAACTAGGTCACGATGATGTCATATTTCAGTGTAGAACCATGTGTTTGTCATGGGAAGGTATAAGTAACCCGTAACGCTGAAGTGGGCATAATGGGAAGTCCATAAAACTTAATTTAGAGAAATAAGTCAGACTATAAAGGCGTCAAGCAGCTGTCGCAATTGGAAAATAAAGATGTAAGATATGAAAAAATAATTAATCTAATATAGAATTTCATTAAATTCTATCTAGATTGAAAGAAATATGAGAAAAACTTCTACAATTAGGCCCCTTTTCCTATAACACGGCATCGAATTGAAAAACAGAGAGAAAAGGTTCTTGACAGAATTTCACGAAGTTCATGCTGAAGTTTCGTCCAATTTGGTGCAAGAGTTGTTGAGATTTTCCTTCGGGCAGGCTTAAAGATCTAGACGCAATGTTATTATACATTTAGTCCCCTTTTCACATGACAGGATTTTTGTACATGAATTATTAATTATATAAGCTACAGAACATCACATTCATCACTGAAGAACAAAAATTCATTTAATTATGTTCATTAAATGAAGAGAAATTAGAGAAATACTAATTTCTTCATTAAGGTCCCTTTTTCTTTGACGCAGCCTCAATTTGAAAAAAAAAAAGAAAATAAACGAGAACACAGAATCAAAAGTTATTCAGGGATTATACATGTGAAGTTTCATTGAATTTGGCTTAAAGGTTGCTGACACCGGACTGTATATAAACGGACGGATAGACAGACGGACGGAAGGACGGACGGACAAACGGAGGGACGAACGAACGGAAGGATAACATGGTGACTAAATGCTCCCCGAAACATTCTTCGAGGAGCATAATAAACACGGATATGATTTGAAACAATATGTGTGCATGTAGTGTACGTTAAATTAGCAATAAACTAGGTGGGGGTCAGTATTTTATAAATAAAATCAAGGGGGTCGTTATTTTACATGAGGGGTCAGTATTTTATAGAAAGGGGTCAGTATTCTATATAGTAAAGTGACCGGGGGGTCAGTATTCTATGGGGGTCACTTTACTACGTTACACCGCCTCGCGATTACACAAAGAAATTCTTTCACATTTACCGGTAGTTGTACATATTAAACTGACCCCAGTGTGCTTACTCGACCATTTCGACAGCTAATCTATCTTTCGAATTGAATAAAAAGTAAGTGTTTACAGTAATGTTAATCGGCGATTGATTTATGGTAAAAGTCTGAGCCACATTCGATTTATTGACCATCTTTTTTAATAAAATTATTGCCTAATTTGCCTATGACTTTTGAAGTGGCGATCGCCAGCGCGAGTCCTGTCTGTCATTTATATTGAAGAAACTTTATTTGTAGAGTCAAAGAGTTATGTTATTTGCATAATGATGCATCCGTAAGAGCCAACAGTCTAAAATTTTCTTCATCTTTAAGGGCGAGTTGGGTTGCCCTAAGGGCGAGTAGAAATTCAGAGCTACTAGTCCTACAGGACTAGTAGGTTTGAAGAAATTTTTCAACCCCTGATATAATGCAGACAACATTTAAGTGTCGATTATATTCGCAGAAATGTTTTCTGAAATTTTATCATATATTAAATTGACATGGTTTGCCAATTTAAAGATTTCAGACCCCCTTGGCAATACCTGTAATACGGAAAATGTTGATTAATGGAAGTCTACAAAATTGGCCAAAGTTGTGGCAAATGGGTTGTTAGCCTGTCTTAGCTTTGGCATGTGGTAAACCCTTTCCCAAACAAGACCATTGAGACAAAAGAAGAAACTGCTGATAACCAGCAGTTTCTCCTTTTGTCTCCATATTGTCTGTGCTATATCATGTACAAATTCTATCTTTATCAAGTTCAACACTCCTTTTGTTGTCTGCAGCAGCTGCCAAATAGAAAAGACCCAAATAATTGCTGTTTGGGAATGGGTAATAGTCTCCAGAAGGAAAAATGGTATGGTGACAGGGTGACTGTGGGGCAGACATGGGGTCGATTACTTGAAAAAGTAATCGATTAAATTAATGATTAATGCACCCTTGATTATTAATCGATTAAATTACTTTCACTGAAAAATACCTCAGTAATTGATTAATAATCATTAATTTGGGGGTAAGTAATCGATTATTAATCATTAATCACGGATAAACGCTTTCGCTTAACAAAAAATAAACAGTTGAAAGGGGCAAATATCATTTCATTATCTTCAAATACATAATCTGAATAGTTTTATTAAATATGAAATATCTTTTACTATTGAAATTACATTTCTGTCCAAAAAATGCCCTGAAACACACCACTTTCGTTATTTAGATGTTCAATATTTGTACATGTAGACAGACTATTTCAATCAAGATGAATGGCATGCTAAAAGTTTTTTTCCAGGCCCCGGTTTCTCAAAAAAACTTAAGTATATTCTCATGAGAACATGCTCAATTTCAAAGGAATACTCTCCAACGTTGGAGGGTATTCGAATGAAGTTCACGTGGATTTCGTGCAATTTGAGCACGGTGCTCAGATTTGAGCATGAGAACGTACTTCAGTTATTTCGAGAAAGCGGGGCCAGATGTTGTGGTAAGAAGAATTGAAGAGTTCTTTTTGATACAGTTGGATGGATATAGGATGTATGGCATTGTTGGCTATAGAAGTTTTTAGTAAACATATCCTAGTTATCTTTCCTGAATGCTCTTGTAAACCATCACAAATGATGAAGATGAAAATGGAATTTATGCATACATATCAGACCATATTGAAGCCATTGGAACCATGATTAGACCCTGGTGACTATTTTATAGAGAAATGCTTGAAGTTGATAAAGGCATTTTCTCCTTTTGCCTTAATGTTAACTAGAACATTTCATATTAAGAATTACAAGTTTACAAACTTAGAAAGGAAATGGATGAGTAAAAAGAAAAGACACTAGTCATCAAAATCATGTATACCCAGTTTTAGCAGAATGTAATAATTCAAATCACCTAGTTTGATTCTATTTTTTGCCCAAAGTTAGAACTTTACATTATTTTTTTTTAATAAATTATGCTTATATGATAAAAGAAAAAAATCTTTTATCAACTCATCTATTTTCTTAATAATGAATCATTTTATTACTTCATGTACATTTGTTATTTAGTTTAACATGTTCATAGTATGACTGCAATTTTAGGAAAATTTTACTAATGAAATAGATTTAGGTTTGTTCAGCATTTTCCAACTATTATAAGTTTTAAGTTTCAACTCCCCAAAATGTGTGATATTTCAATGACAGGTGTAATTAGAATAACACTAAGTGGCCTTTGGGCATAAGCTCCTTTATATAGGTGTGAACAGGTAAAAGGTGTGACTTACAGGTGCATCTTATTTTGTTTTAGATCATTTATACATCCAAAATAATCAAAAAGTAATCATAAAATAATCATGATTAATGCCAATTTTTTCATCAGTAATTGATTAAATTATTAATCAAATATTCAGAAAAAGCTAATTAATCGATTAATTCATGATTATTGGCATTTGTTAATCGATTAATAATCGATTAAATTACTGATTATGATTACCCCATGTCTGCTGTGGGGCCACAGATATGAGAGGGTAATGTCTTTTCAAAATGCAAACTATCTTTTAATATTCATCAAACTCCATATTGTGGTTACCCAGTAGAATCGTCTCATCGAGTAAAGATATACAGGGTTTGACGAAAAAGCACACTTATGATGTGATTTAAAATAGGTATGAGTATGTGACAGAGGCTTAAGGATTGTTGATTTGTTTCCTGCAAGCACCATTAACCAATTACATGACTGCACCATTTTAGACTTTTCCAAAATCAAAGGTGTTGCAGACGACAAATTAAAATCATTGCAATTTTCATTTTTTGGGTCTTGCAGTGTAGAAAACAATTGAAAATGAAGATATTGGATGACACTGAATCTTTAAGTTTACATGAAGGAAAATTTGTTGGTACAGTTACATGTGTACCATGTAAAAAAAGTTTAGCAACACTGACTTTGTTAATTGAAAACATGTATTTTCTGTGATATTTATTTCACAACCGTTATATACATTTTAGCATATGCATTTACGCACAACATTCAAAGGTCGATTTGTGGTAACATTAGATATAGTGTTAGAAACATTGTCTTGACGTAGGTGAGGGGTCAAAATAAAAAGTTACAATAGAATTCGGTATCGACTGTACGGCCATTTTCGAGCAAGAACAGCAGTGAAACGTTTTCTAATCCACTTAAATTGTTTGTACACAGTATCAACATTCACTACTTTATCAAGAGATTGAACATATGGTCAACGTCCAGTAACCGTTCATCTGTTGAGACGATCACGGATGGCAAGTGTGGATACTCTATGTTGAAATTCTTGTGGAAGCCACTCGGAAGTTTTGGTGTTGATATAGAACATCTTTGCCGTGACATTACGAAATTATGACGTCATATTCTCGTGGCCTTTTCTACTACGTCCTTGACTGGGACTGTCTCAAACCACACAAATTGGCTCACATAGCATCCTCAAATTGTTACTTATGCCTTGAGATGCGCAAAATTCAAAAGGACATCTTTATCGCAGGTTCTGCCATGTAGGAACACATTAGCGATATAACGTCCTTCTAACGTAAGTCCATGACGTAGTCCCACAGCGTTGCAGAAAATTCTTTTTAGTGGCCTTTTTTATGCTGGGCAAAGACAATTATGTTCACACTAAAATGTTTTGTAGAATTATGCTCCATACACATGAATACCATGGCAGACATGAAAACCGGAAATGCGCACCTGGAGTGCGAGATGCACGCGATGGCGGTATAAAATTCATCTGTTTGTGTTCTCTAGTTATAATCTATTGTGTAAACGTTTGATTTTGTGTTAAAACAAAACTATTTTGGTTACTACAGATATTTACATTTTGTTGCTTAACTTTTTTTATTATGTATATTTGGTTTTACATTTATTCTACGAATAATTTCGTGTAATTTCCAGTGAGCCAGGACTTTATGTCTTGGAAGCTGATGGCACCCTAGAACCCTAGACTAGTAGTGTTTAAAGAGTCAGTGTCTTTGTAAGTTACCTAGGCAAAATTTCAAACCTGCTACCAACACCTTTGTCCTTTAAGTGGGACTATGACTTTTGACCTTGTGCCCTTGACCTTTGGAGTTCACCCTAATTCAAAATAAACAACAATGTACCTGGATCTAATGCCATACAAGAGATAGGGCCTTTTTATGCCCCTGATAGGGAGGTATCATAAATTTGACTTGTCCGTCCGTCCGTCTGTCCGTCTGTCTGTCCGTCTGTCCGTCATTCCGTCCAAAAACTTTAACATTGGCCATAACTTCCTTATTACTTAACATATTCGCTTCATACTTTACCACAACATTCCTTGGTACATTACCTTTCTGTAGGCACATACTTTGGTGACCTTGACCCCTGGATGACCTTGACCTTGAACATAGATTGGCCATAATATAAAATCAAAGCGGTGTCGGGGGCATTGTCATCTTACAGTGACAGCTCTTGTTATTTCATACATTGATACCTCATGCAAACGCTCAAAATTTGAGACCATAATCTTCAGTAGTGGATCCGGAGGGGGTTCGTGGGGCATGTTTGAACCCCCTCTGTAGCCTGGTTATTTCATTTTTGTGCAGAAATTTAGTCAAAATTATGTACCGTAATTATTCTAATAAACGCCCGGGCGTTTATTAGAAACATAGTTGATGGAAAAGTAGGGGATGGGCGTTTATTATAGGAATTCTAATTTTGTTAGGCAAAATATGCGAATCACATGCCAATTCTTGCCCTCAAAGTTCAGCAAGTCAAATTTGGCAAAGTTCTGTTATAGGGACTGTAAAAAGAATTTTTCGATGAAATTCCTTCATCGCAAACAGAATGAGGGTTGGACATCCTCTTTTTCATTGCTTTTTGAAATGATCTTTGTTTATGACTTACATTATTATAATCCGGAATCAGTGGATGGGCGTTTATTAGAATCACCCTTTTTTGCTAAACTTGTTCTTGAAATAAGCAGATTTTCAGTCGAGATTTTGGGGATGGGCGTTTACTAGAATATGGGCGTTTATTAGAATAATTACGGTAATTATGGGAAAAGTGCCCCCCTATTTGTATTTTCGAGAACACTCCTCCCCCACACAGAAATCCTGGATTACATTAGCCTCCGTATTGCCATTGTAATAGGCCAGAAATGTTGTTTACAGAGAATATTGTTCATATTAATCATATTATCATGCAAAAAAATAATTGTCATCATGCATTCCAAGGTATTGGTATAACTTAGCTGGGTACGTGTCTTTTAACTACCTCTTCTTGGTCAAGCCTATGTATTTCTGGAAGTGACATCGTGGGTCTTTGAAATTTGCTTCAATTACTTGTTTTGACTATAATCTGTAACAATTTCTTCTTTTGAAATAGTGATGATTAATTTTTCCAAAGTAGAAAATTAAGAATTAGGAATTGTTCGGCAAATGATTATTGGAAACATTTACATTTTTTTTTAGTGTTCAACCTAGTTTTTGGACCAATGAAATTGCAGTATTTTCAAATATAACGGCGCTCTATTTCGCGTAGACACCACTGTCGGCCAGTTTACGTGACCTATATATATAGCCACGCCCCGTCTCATGTGATTTTTAGCTCCGCCCATCTGTCGATATATGACAGATCCTTCGCAAGTTTTTTTTTTGTTTTAACCCTTTCCAAACAATCAATTTCTATAGGGATCCCATTTCTAAGCTTCTAAATAACAAAATATTATGTTGATAAAAATTGACTTTCTCTTTAACCCTTTCCCAAACGACAAAATTTTAGAGTGATCCACTTCAGAAACTGCCACAAATGACATAATAGATGCTATTAAAGATAGGATTTGTGTAAAATATGACATAGGAAATATTGAGACAAAAGGAGAAACTGCTGGTTATCTTCTTTTGTTTCAATATTTTCTCAAGCCTTTTCTATTAGGGACATCAAAACCAGGTCTTGTTTGGGAGAGGGTTAAAACAGCACAGAAAATATTTTGGCAAATGGTCTTGGTGAGTCAATTTCGATGAGTACCCACAACATAGACATATGGATTTGGTAAACAATAAATGAAATAATGTAAAATCAACATCATTTTCTTCTTTTGTCTCAATGTTTTCCCAAGCCTTTCGTTTAGGGGCTTTAAAACTAGGTCTTGTTTGGGAAAAGGCTAGAGAAGGATTTATGCGCGTCTGTAACAATGGCCAAAAGTAGAGTTTGTTCTCGATTACTAGAGAAAAAGACAAATGGTAAAACTTTGATTTTTACCTTTTGTGAATAGGTTACAACAGTTGCTACGTCGATATTCCCTCTAACAATTGGGTTGGCGTAATTAATCGTCTATTTCGTCAAAAAAAAAAAAAAAAAAAAACAAAAAAAAAAAAAAAAAAAAAAAAAAAAAAACGTCCAATTTGAAACTTGCATCCATGTGGACGCACTTCACGGGTCTTTACACAATTTTTGGCGGGGAATTACTTCCGCTGTTGTTTTAGTGTTATGAGCCAATAATGAAGCGAGGTCAATGAAGAATATTGACGTCCAAAACATCGTATATATATGGTTACAATCAAGCTGTGAATACGCTATTTAGGTCTCTATCGGATGGAATTATATTGGCGGGAATTGCTTACATTGTTGTTTCAGTGTCACGAGCCTATGATATGGTGCTATTAACTTCTTGTTTCTTTTTTTGGAAAAATGATGTAATTCCAGTCTGATGCAATCAATTATAGCTCCGGTTGGAGGCGTGGTTTGAAAAGGGATTGTTTAATTGTATGCTTTGATTGGTTGTCGAACACTAAGTCAGATAGAGTCTGTATAGTAGATTCTACACGAAATAAACGCCCAAAGGCTGCGCCTTTGAGCGTTTATTTCGCGTAGAATCTACTATACAGCCTCTATCTAATACATATTTTGTAAAAACATGAAAGATCAATGACATTGAGGTCATGATTGTTCACATTGTAGGGTAGAACAAGATATTAACTTAAAGGAAGTTAAACATGTCAAATATTTCTTTACTGTTTGACATGTAATAAACAAGTAAAATGAAGTCACAAAAGAATTGTTCTGTAAAGCTTGAAAATTAAAGCAGAACTTTTCCCTTCTACAAGCAACTCCTTATATGACATGCTGGGAAAAGGATAACGGTTGTAACTTTTTGCCCCAACACCCCCACCCGAATAAGAACCATATCACTGCCCATCACATTTATTGAGTTATTGAGTGTCCTTTTTTATTCTCACATTTAATTTTTGTCTGTAACATAACCCTACCAAGTATGTTATGTTGAATAATGAATGACATAGGTGGATACATCTCATTATTAATAACCCCTTTCCCAAACAAGACCTGGTTTTGACGCCCCTAATAGAAAAGGCTTGGGAAAATATTGAAACACAAGAAGAAACTGCTGATAACCAGCAGTGTCTCCTTTTGTCTCAATATTTTCTGTGCTATTTTGAACACAAATCCAATCTTTATCAACATCCATTTTGTTGTCTTCGGAAGATTTTAAATTGTAACAACTTAAATTTTGTTGTTTGGGAAAGGGTTAAAAGTGCTGTGTTCAGGAAGCATAATTCTTCCAATCATATTTATGGAATTGATCTATGCTATATGGTACACTATTGTTTTCTTTATCAACAGGCTAGAATTTTGGCATTGGGAAATGGTTAAGGAACAATTGATACCCAGGAAATCATAGGACAGAAATTTCCTTGCAAGCCCATTTTTCATGACACAAGACAAAATAGCTGACAGTGTTTTATTAGATTGTAGAACAGGGTGACAGAGTGCATGCCTAATTGTTTTACAATTCTATTTGTGTCCTTCTATTTTCTATTGTCACAGATTGTTCTATATCAATAATTCACAATATGTATGGGAATATAAAGATTCCCCTGAAGCCTCAACTCATTTCCTAAATACAAAATTTTTGGACCAGTCAGAATTGAAAGGTGTTGAGTCCCCTCCCAATGCCCCCCTCCCTCTCAAATTTGTTTAAAAAAGGCTTATCACAGTAGGCTTTGACCAATTACCGCACAGTGACGCGTTTTGACTCCTTGACAAGAAAGGACTTTGGAAAACATTGTGGAAAATGAAGAAATTGCTTGTGACAAGCAATTTTTTCACTTTCTACCATATTTTCAAACCATAAATGGAAACATTTTTAATATTTTATCAACTTGAATTTGTCGTCCGCAACTTCTTTCAAATTGGAAAAGACCAAAATTTTGCTGTCTGGTAATGGGTTTAAGGAATTTTTCATGGGCAGGCTAATGCAGTGGTTGGGATCCCCTGGAAAACATGGGCTTTGTCTTGGAAAAATGCCTGGGTCCGTGCTTGCAGATCTTAACCCTTTCCCAAACGACAAAATATCAGGGCCCTCTAGATTAAAAGCTGTTGTAGACTATAAAATTGATGTTAAAAAGAAGGTATTTGTGTACAATATAGCACAGAAAATATTTAGACAAAAGGAGAAACTGCTGGTTATCAATGTTTTCAAAAGCCTTTTCTATTAGGGACGTCAAAACCAGGTCTTGTTTGGGAAAGGGTTAATTAACACTTTGCCAAATGTATCAATGTTAGTCTGCTCCAGTTTAAAACGACCTACAGTCAATAGTAGAATTTACTTGTATGTCAAAAGTAGAAAAGTTAATGTATAGAGCTATGGTAGAGACAATATTGAGACAATAGGAAAAATTGCTGATTGTCAGCAATTTCTTCTTTTGTCTCTTTGTTTTCGCATACTTTATTTACATGGAATGTCAAATGAGATTGTGTTTGAACAGTTCCAATTTGAGAGCTGCTGCAGACAACAAAATATACATTAAAGAGAGTGGAAGAAAATGCTGATTATCAGCATTATTTTCTTTTGCCTAAATGTGGTCCCAAGCATTATTTTCATTATGAACATCAAAACCAGGTCTTATTTGGGAAAGGGTTAAGAAAAGTGCAAGGGGTGAAGTAATGTAGGAAGCTTGTACCAGTCAGAGGGCTGCTTTATTGATTTGCTATAGCACATTATGCCAGAGTAGGAGAATATCGTTCTGTTTGTTCAATATAGGAAAAACTGTACACAAAATTTCACTATGGTGTTTTTATTGATGTTCACACACGGAGAAAAATCTTTGTAATTAAAAATTTGAAATTTAAATGAGATGGAAAATTGTGTGTTATTCGCAGGAAAATGGAATGTTTAATGGCGATAAAGGATAGATTCTGTGAAATTTTACTGCGGATAAGTTTATGGATAATGCATGTAGATATTCAATGTAGATACGGATATTTCCAGGGCTCTATATTTACTTACCCAATATTTGCATTAACCCTTTCCCAAATGAAAAAATGTAAGGGTAATCCATTTCAAAAACTGTAACAAATGACAAAATGGGTGTTATTAAAGATTGAATTGGTGTAAAATATGATATAGAAAATATTGAGACAAAAGGAGAAACTGCTGGTTATCAGCAGTTTCTTCTTTTGTCTCAATGTTTCCCCAAGACTTCTATTAGCGACGTCAAAACCTGGTCTTGTTTGGGAAAGGGTTAAGCCCTCTCCTGGATGACATAATTCTAGCATGGTGCAAATCAAAAGGTGTTGAAGACGGGTATATAAAAATGCATTATAATTGAATTTGCAGAATTTTATTTGAGTAGTGCAGAAATTTTTGTGGGAAAAAGAGAAAATGCTGATCATCAGGATTTATTCCTTTTCCTTCAACGTATAGCTACATCTTTTCCATCAGGGTTTTCTAAAAACAAGTGATTGTCATGGTCACTGAAAAAGAAAGTGGTTGAACAAAAAATCATTGATTGACAATGCATGTAGATATTTATTGTATAAACGATTCAAAATCTTTTACTAATGAAGGACTAGACCGATAACGGAAAAGAGGGGAGGCAGGATGTATATTTGACTATTAGTCCGGCAGATATCCACTTATACCTTGCAGTGGAGTACATAGTTTTTTTCTTTGCTGATTCTTGATGTAGACACCTTACTGTTCAAGAATCTGACGGGTGACATCGTGTCACCCTTTAGCATTTTGAGAAATTCAAGATGGCCGCCAAGATGGCGGATTCTTACATAAATAACTAATAAAAGGACTATATATGCATATGGAAAGTGATATTTCTTACGCCAGGTAAGTCTAATGCACTTACTAATACCCTAAGAAGGAAGAGGAATAAAGTTATGGCATTTTTCTGTGATTTCAGTCGATGTTGTTGTGTAACTTACGTTACATTAGGGAATATTCGATGCAGTTATTCACTTTTCTGCTATTATTTGGACATAAGTCATTTATACACAACAATGAATGGTCTGGTTACCAAATTCCTTACTTTAAAAACCTTTGATAAGAGCAAAACAATAGTTACATGAATGTATTATGTAATTTACGTTACCTAATATCAGCATAATAGCTTCGTTTATTCCCTTATATACTATTATTCGTTCATTAATCATTAAACACAGAAGGAAATAGATTGTATAGCTCAAAGTTTATAACTGTAGATTTGTATGAAAACACAATTTAAACCAATACATAGTTTTAATCTTTACCAAACCATTTACTGTGAGCTAAACGAGCGAGTTAATGTCCTGACTCGTTTCCCTTTATTCTCGAAAGAGAAAGTGTTTGTGTTGGGTCATTTTCAACAACAAGAAGTTAATGTTTGTACACAAGTCTAGAGTTATAAACGTTGAGTTATATGTCAATTTATTTACTTGAAGTTTTTTGTAGGCGGTCAAAACAACAGTTAAATAAATGTACTATGTTATTTACGTTACTTTAATTCTAAGTACCATTACAGAATTATACATGTACTTGTAAACATAACAAAAGTAATATTTATTGAACAGAAAAAGCTATCAGCTGGTAATTTTAATTGGATAAAATTGAATTTATAGTATGTGAATCAAGACACCCATGTAGCCATTGGTTCACATACCCATCATATTCTTTACACAAAACAGTAGTTGCATAAATGTATTATGTATTTTACGTTATCTTGATATCAGCATTTTAGCTTCATTTATCTACTACAATTAGGTCATGAATCATTAAATCATTGAATCACAGAAGGAAATGGTGTGTATATCAATTTCTTTACTTGAAGCTTTTCGTACGTGAGCAAAATAACAGTTGGATAAATGGATTATGTAATTTACGATACTTTAATTTCAAGTACTAGTACATTATATTTACTTGTAAACGTAACAAAAGTAATATTTATTGAACAGAAAAGTCTGTCAGCTGGTAATTGTCAAATGGATATAATTTAGTTTATAGTATATGCAACAAGACGTGTATGTAGCCACTAATGCACACATCCATCATGTTCTATACACACCAAGAAAAGTGCGCCTAAGTGTACAATATAGGCCACCTGTCCTGTACCTAATTTTGGTACACTACACGTTTTGTGTTGTGGCTCATCAACTCAACAAATTTGGGGTCCCTAACATCAACAGTACATGGTATTTTAAGCACTCAAACGTGAAAAGAAGGTCGCAGCAGTTAATTAGTGTGACCAAAAACGGCTGCCTGGCACAGGCTTTACCATAATACTCCGCCATTTTTTCCTGGCAGGGTATAAAACCCAAACAATGTTCATTAAGCAATAATATATACGAGGGGCGTTCATTAAATAATGAAAACATATCTGCCAGTCTTTTCATACGCATCATAATTAAGAAATACTTATACATTTACAAAGAACTGCTTTTAAGCTTTCATTGTGAAAATCCAGACTGAACGTTCCGTGACGTCACATTCTCAATGGGTATGACGTCTGGCGTTTTTTCGCGTTATTCTCGCTAAAACAGACTTGCATCATGGTATTTATTTATAATTTGCGTACAGAAAATGTTTATTGAGCAGTATTGTCTGAATGTGTTATGTTTTTACTTCAAAACTACATATAAGGTTCTTGTATGTGGCAATACTGAAATCTCCGGCATTGTGATTAAGGGAATTAGGTAAATTCAATGATATGAACGGAGGTGTTTACACGCTTTTTAACCATATATTCCTCTGTGATATGTACTATGCTAATTTCAAACAATGATTTGAAACGTGCAGGGAACTTGTGATTGATTATGCTATGCCCCAACATTAAATGACTTTTATTTAAAGTGTGATGACGTCACATTAATGACCCCTCACACTTTGGATCAGGGGAAAACGTCAAGATTTTCCAGATACAAAGTATTTGATACTGATTTTTTTCTACTTTTTAGAGAGCAAAGTGACTTTTACTGCTATTTTATGTTTGTACATGAGACACAAAATTAATTAGTACAAGGTCAGAATGATTCTATTTTGTTTTCTTGGTTTTTGAGAGGAAAAATGGATGGAAATCACTGGAATTTCAGAGTGTAAACCTTTGCAACTTTGTGACAGTGTTGCCATGGCAACGGTTGTCATGCACGGTTCTTGTTACTTTGATAAAAGTTCACATACTTGTTACTTGCATATTAAACATTAACTATATAATTACACATTCTCATCATTGAGCTGAGAGTGTATTTTCATTATTTAATGAACACCCCTCGTACAATTAACTTATAGTCGGTTAAAATTGACATTTGTTTGTAAATGGTGAGTTTATGAAAGGTGAATCTCTATACTGTTCTGTAAGACCTACATAACAGAAGATAATCATATTATCTCTGTTACCTTAAGTCTAACATATTACCCGTGGTGAACTGCTAAGTGACCAAATCTTTTCTGTTGCATATATAGATATCAGAGATCATTTTTCGTTCGTATTTCTGGTTTCTTAGAGTATTATTTCAAACTATACTCCCTTGGCATTTCCAATACACTGTACAGTTGAAGAATAAGGAAGCACAATGCTCACATTGTCATTAGATCATTTACAAGATATTGCCATGAGCTCCAGATACAACCTCAGTCAGTCAATGAGCCTGGTTCTATGGTAGTGCGTGTAAAGCTAGTACCAATCCCTCAAACTACAGAAGTATTTCCAGATAAGGACAAAATGACTCACTATTGAACATAAAATTAGAATTACGCTGTTAGAGAAAATATATCATACATGGGATCGGGGGATCAAGTGCTAGTAAAAGTCACTGTCCCCTAGCCTAGAGTGCAGTTGTAGCTCCTTGTACATCACAAATAATCAAATGGACGAATGGAAGTGATGTATCCTATTTTCAACTAGAAAAGGTTATGCTGGGGCTAGACTGGGATGTTCTATGTTTTTTAAATACCACAGAGAAGTACTACATAACAATGGAAACATTGAAAACAAAAATATGAATAACTATGTTATTTATTGTTCTGTGTGGAACAGACAAAATATTTGTAACGGTGATAATATTAATCTTATGCAATTTTATTGAAATACATGCCATTTTATTGAAATACTGCAGCATAACTTATGTCATCTTAACTTAATATGTTTACTAATTTTATAAGTCTCTTTTGTGTATGTCAATCTGTTTGACAAAAGTTGACGTGTCTTGTACAAAAACCAGTGCAATATCAAACGATATCTTCTTTGAGCAGGTCTAATAAAACAATGTAGAAATACAATACATATACCGCCAAGAAAACTTGGTGTGTATATTATGGTATACTCGGTGTCAGGCAGGCGGTCGGAGTCCGTCGGTCTCTATTTTGCTCCATATATCTCCTGTACTCTTTGGCCTAGAGACACCACTTTCAAGTGGGAAGTGTCTTGACCCAACAGGTTCCTCATTTACTAAATAGTCATTGTGACATACTTTTCATATTTGAGCGCATTTAATTCAAAGTTTTCTTCTGCTCCATATCCCATTGTACTGTTTTATCTAGTGCCATCAAACTGGATGTGTTAACGAGGCATGAACAAAAGGTGTGTCATAATCTGTCGTGTACCAAAACTATCTCATTGGAATATATTTTACACGCTTGAGCACACCAAGTCTAAAATTCCCGTCCGTTCTATATCTCATGCATTGTTTGATCTAGAAACACGAAATTCGATGGGTGAATGAGTCCTGACCAAGGCAGAGGTTTGTCATATACCAAATTAGGCGAATTTGCCCTACATTTAATGCTTAACAAATGTCTTCATGTACCAATGCTAGTCATCGTCACCTGCTTAGGAATACGTATTTCACTATTCTTTTGTTTTTAAAACAAGATTGGTGTGTCAACTATTTACTACAGGATAGCCTTGTTTCGTAAAGTTTTAAATCTATTTTACAAATGTATCCTTCTAACAATAGCCAGTTGACAGGGATTTGTGTGTAACTAACAATGCTATTGTTATGTTTAAAAGTGTATTTAAGAGAACTTGAAATAAAAGTAACGTAAATTACATAATAATTTATGGAACTTTATTTTTCACTTTACCAAAAGCTTTAATTAAAGAAATTAATATGCAAACCATATTTGTTGTGTTTTGAGGTTTATGGCCGAATAATAGGAAATAAGTGATCAAACGAACCTATAATGCTTATATTAAGGTAACGTAAGTTACATAATACATTTATGCAACTGTTGTTTTACTCTAACCAAAAGCTTTAAGTAGAGAAATTCATAACCAGATCATTAAATTTTGTGTTTAAACAACTTATGGTCAAATAATGGTAGATATGTGAATAAAAAAATCTAATATTCCTTAATGTAACGTAAGTTACACAACAGCATCGACTGAAATGACAAAAATGTGTCATATCTATATTGTTCTTCCTTCTTAGGGCAACAGTAAGTGCATTAGAGATATCTTGCCTTAAGAAATCAGTTTCCATATGCATATATAACCCTTACATTGGTTATTTATATGGCATTCCGCCATCTTGGCGGCCATCTTGAATTTCTCGAAATGCTAAAGGGTGACACGATGTCACCCGTCAGATTCTTTTACAGTAGGATGTCTACTTCAGGAATCAACAAAGAGAAAAACTATGTACTCCACTGCAAGGTTCAGCCAAAAAATGGGGAATATCTGCCGGACTATATTTATAGTAACAACCTATACACACAGATACCTGTTCAACCCTAAAATAAACCAAAATATTTGTATCGATTCTCGTTTAACTTTGAATGTATAATAGATATTATTGATGCAGGGTTTTCCATGACGCACAAAATGTGCGTCATTGTCGCAATTTCAAAACAAATGACCCCTCAGAAATTTAATGGAGGGTCATTAATGATGCATGTTTTAAAATCCAGATCTTCATATAATACCTGGGTCTTAAGGTGTTTATAAAACTTTGACCCTTAAAATTTGAGAAATGACCCCCAACTTTGAAGGCAAGGGGGTCACAATGACCCCCAAATTCTTATGCCCAGGGAAAACCCTGTTGATGGCGAGATTTGACCCGGCAGAGCAGACCAAGCGGAAAGGTCAACAGACTTATCGTCCAGGGGTGATAGGTGTGCCGGAACCCCTCGTGATTTGCCGAACACTTCGCATACTTCGCTATTTACAGCTAACAATCATATTATTCAACGACTTAACAGTATTTGCACGTGCATACATTTGTCGCGTCATCTTAAAATGGTAATTGGTTTCACTGAATATGCAAAAATGCCGATCCTGGTCAGCCTGTGCCATCTGTAGTGTATGACCAAGATGTGACCTGTATCTAAATATTTTCATTTTTTGGAGATAACGCATATTTTAATGATTACCTCTATTACTGAAAATTTGGATCCAAACAGACCACGGTAGCTTAACACTTTTATTTGACTAGATAAGATAAAATCTTATTTTCACATGGCGGCACAATGTTGTATAACGGATACAGTGCACGCTTTTACGTAAATTAACTACGGACCATTCCCATCTAAACTGGACAATAGACTTTTCCACTTTTGTGAACAGTTAAGGTCACTCTGCCGGGTCAATTATTTTCCTCTATATATAGTCAGTGTTATTTGAAAACCCCGTATCTACAGCTTGAATAAAGCTGTAGATACGAGGTTTTGCAATAATACCAACAATACATAGGATACTTCCAGAGACTGTATTTACATACCGTGTATATAAATATCGGTGAAAAGCAATAATTGATCGGCTTTTAAGTATAGCTTGTGGGAGTTGAAAGCATTATATTCATAGTATAAGTTTATTGATATTCTGGACCTCCGTTTTGCCTTTGGTACAAATTTGATTCCTGTGGTATGTAAAAGCACTTATATAAATTGTCGGTATTATTGCAAAACCTGGTGAGCTGGAGTTACAAGGTTTTGCAATAACACCGACCAAATGCTTGCAGACTCCAGAGTCTATATTAACATACTCTGTATGTGCATATTGTCTAAAAGCAATTGATTGATTTAAGGATCATGTTAAGTTGGTAACCTGTATTTGCATAAAGATGGCATAAGAGGGATTTTCTGTATTGTATTGTCAAATGTTGTCATTTTGGACAAATATCTTTGTTAGAATTTTGCTCATGCAAGAGTCACCAATATTTTTGTTAGAATTTTGCTCATGCAAGGGTCACCAATATCTTTTTTAGAATTCTGCTTATACAAGGGTCACCAATATCTTTGTTAGAATTTTGCTCATGCAAGGGTCATCAATATCTTTGTTGGAATTTTGCTCAAACAAGGGTCACCAATATCTTTATTAGAATTCTCTCATGCAAGGGTCACCAATATCTTTGTCAGAATTTTACTCATGCAAGGGTCACCATTATCTTTGTTACAATTTTGTTCATGCAAGGGTCACCAATATCTTTGTTAGAATTTTACTCATGCAAGGGCCACCAATATCTTTGTTAGAATTTTGCTCATGCAAGGGTCACCAATATCTTTGTTAGAATTTTGCTCATGCAAGGGCCACCAATATTTTTGTTAGAATTTTACTCATGCAAGGATCACCAATATTTTTGTTAGAATTTTACTCATGCAAGGGTCACCAACATCTTTGTTAGAAATTTGCTCATGCAAGGGCCACCAATATTTTTATTAGAATTTTACTCATGCAAGGGTCACCATTATTTTTTTTTGAATTTTACTCAAGCAAGGCTCACTAATATCTTTGTTAGAATTTTGCTCATGCAAGGGTCACCAATTTCTTTGATAGAATTTTGCTCATGCAAGGGTCACCAAAATCTTTGTTAGAATTTTGCTCATGCAAGGGTCACCAATATCTTTGTAAGAATGTTTCTCATGCAAGGGTCACCAATATCTTTGTTAGAATTTTACTCAAGCAAGGGTCACTAATATCTTTGTTAGAATTTTGCTCATGCAAGGGTCACCAATTTCTTTGTTAGAATTTTGCTCATGCAAGGATCACCAAAATCTTTGTTAGAATTTTACTCATGCAAGGGTCACCAATATCTTTGTTAGAATTTTAATTACTAATGCAAGGGTCACCAATATTTTTGTTAGAATTTTACTCATGCAAGGGTAAATATAAAAATTTGTAATTGTTGCACACAAAATACTGATCATGCAGTAGATCTCTAGAACATAATCATATATAATATATGTTTAATTAACAAGATGGCAGATGTTTCTACATACTGAGTCTTGTCTATTTCTTGCATTCTTAAGACCTCATTTTGTCTATTTTAGATTTAGGCTCAGTTATAGTGGAAATTATCATCATGTCAGATTGCTACATACTGGAACAAAACACAAGCTGGTTTTTAAATTTTGGTTAAGAGGTTTCGGGTATGTTTCTTTGATGACAAAATTTTTAATGGTACATTAAAAGTGCATGGCTATAAGAATTATTATTATGGTTATATGAATATGTTCTATTGTCCATAATATTATCATTTATATGACATGATTAAAAGAAATACTTATGAAATACGAGAAAATCTTGTTCTGATTATCAATGAAATTTTGTATGTGTTGGTTCAAATCTTGCAGGTGTAAAAAGACATGTAATTTGCTAGATTTGAACTACCACATGCAACATTAAAGTAGTTTTTAGTTCGAATAGCCTTTAATTTATATGAATAACTTTTTAGCTCACCTGAGCACGAAGTGCTCATGGGGAGCTATTGTGGTCACTCACCGTCCGTCCGTCCGTCTGTCCGTCTGTCCGTTCACATTTCTTTAAACATCTTCTCCTCCTAAACCATTCAGTAGATTTTGACCAAACTTGGCAGGAATGTTCCTTGGGTGACCTTTCTCAAAACTTGTTCGCGGATTTTTGATTCGTCAAAAAATGTGGGCGTGGCAGGGCGTGGCTTATCGGACTTAGAGAAATCCTAAGAAAATTCTTTAAAAATCAACCATTTGGCCAATTTGAAGCTAACTTGGCAGAAATGTTCCTTGGGTGACCCTTTTCAAAACTTGTTCACAAATTTGTGATTCGTCAAAAAAAGTGGGCTTGGCAGGGCGTGGCTTATCAGACGTAGAGAAATCCTAAGAAAATTCTTTAAAAATCAACCATTGACCCAATTTGAACCAAACTTGGCAGAAATGTTCCTTGGGTGACACTCTTCAAAATTTGTTGGTGATTTTTTTATTTGTCAGGAAAAGTGAGCGTGGCAGGGCGTGACTTATTGGACTTAGGGAAATTCTAAGAAAATTCCTTAAAAATCAACCGTTGGCCCAGTTTGAACCAAACTTGGCATTAATGTTCCCTGGGTGACTCTTTTCAAAACTTGTTCGCAAATTTTTGATTCGTCAGAAAAAGTGGGCGTGGCAGGACATGGCTTCTCGGACTTAGAGAAATCCTAAGAAAATTCCTCAAAAATCGACCGTTGGCCCAATTTGAACCAAACGTTACAGAAATGTTCTTTGGGTGACTCTTTGTAAAATTTTTTGTGGATTTTGATTCGTCAGATAAAGCGGGCGTGGCAGGGCTTGGCTTATCGAAGTTAGAGACACCCTAAGAAAATTCTTTAAAAAACACATTGGGCCAATTTGAACGAAACTTAGGAAGAATTTTCCTTGAGTGACTCTTTTAAAAATGTGTACACAAATTTTCTTTGTCGTCTAAAAATGTGGGTGTGGAAGGGCAGGGTTATCAGACTTAGAGAAATCATAAGAAAACTCTTTAAAAATCAAGCATTGGGCCAATTTGAACCAAACTTGGCAATGATGTTCCTTGAGTGACCCTTTTCAAAATTTGTTCACAAATTTTTGATTTGTAAAAAAAAGTGGGTGTGTCACAAACTTCTTTCAGGTGAGCGATATAGGGCCATTCTGGCCCTCTTGTTTGAACATGTGCCATGATATAGTGAACATACTATATACAAGTTGTTGAAAGCCATGTATTCTAGATACAAACTTAATCAATAGCAGTATGCATTATCTCAGAATACATAAAAACAAGGAAGCATCTTTTATGAGATATTTGCATGTAATTATGATATTGCAAAGAGTTCTCATTTCCAGGAAAGTGAAATGATGTGAAATTTGCATATTCATTGATGTGTGAAAAGTGTAATGGGCAGAAGCCAAGAATGCTTCATGGCTGTTTTAATTTGCCTCAAGTTACAGAAGATTTTAATTAACAGTGATTTATGCTTTCCGATGAACTTTATTGAGTTTGCTTGCAGCATATCCTTGTTGTCTAAGTGAATTATTTTGAGCAAGATCTGTCAAAATCATTGGCAAAAGGTGCATTTTGTATAATGTGTTTGCTATGCAAGCAGAAACGGTCATAGTTCAATACAATTGCAGACTTCTAGATGGGCTATTCTTGTGAAATCAAATCATTACACAATTTAAATTGAAATTAGTAAATTTTTAAGTTGACCTGGCAATAATTTTTTTTTCTTTTTCATTATGATTCAAAATAAATTGATGACGAACATTGTGTACCAATAACTGACGCTATACCGATTACCGAAGTTACGTAAGATACAGTAGTAGCAAGGAAGTGGTCAACATGAATTGTAGTTCTTATGGTTTCTGCCGTATTCTGACAAATTGTGACATAACATTTACCTCTGTGCAAATCCAATTATTGTGGTATAAGACAAGTTTAGACATGAAGATAGCCATTGCTATGTTGTGTATATTGTTGGATTGGGCCTGTGAGAATGTTGTTGGAAAGGAGCCATAATGACACAGTGTTGTTGTAGAGATGTATTTGTAACACACTGGCAGCTGGTACAGTGGGGAGAGTCCCCGTACAGACAGGTAAATGTAGGGGACAAAGTCATCAACTTAGGCCGGGCTTAGTCTATGTTTTTCAGGGATCAAAGCAGAGGGGTAGAGGGGTAAATTGGTCTTGTGTCTGTCTGTAGACTTTTTAGTTTCCATGCCACAATGGAAATAAGAGATTTATTTCTCTTTCTTGTGTTATCCTTAGCATTGATGAAACTGACATAGTTCATAACACTGCATTAAATAATAATCTGATGAATTTTTATTTATGTATAAAGTAATATATCTTGTCACTGTTAAACATTGTGCTATGTATGTGTTGTTATACTTTTAGTCATGTTTTGATAAATGCTGAAATAAATCTATCTATCTATGCTCTCAAGAATCATTTGTGTGCGACCATATCACTTCATACAACTGTCCATTACCCAACTATGTGCCCTACATAGTTTTTGTCATAGTTCAAAGGTCAAGGTCAGAATTGAACTTTCTGATAATACAAGTCTAGAGTACTAGATATTTGCCCAATTGTTGCCAGTTCTAGGTTTTAAACAAACTTAAATATACCTATTGATTTTAATGAATTTATGATGGAAAACAGTCAAATAGTAAAAATTAGCAATAGTAAATTGTGTTTGTGCAACTATCCTACTGATAACATTTTGACTCAAACTCATTAATGAAATGGATATATGGTCAAAAGACAATATCTTACAATAGAGTATGGTCTTGCTATTTCAGTGATGAACATGGGGCAAAGGTCTTGATGATAATTTCCTTTATAACACTCTTCATGTCACAGTATCTGCCTTGGCTTGGTAGTGAATGGCATAATGTACTTTAAATGATATTCAAGGAGAAAGAACTGGGTTAAGTCATAAAAGCTAGTTTCAATAACCTTAAGGACAGATCCTCCAGTTGTTACTGCGCAACTTACTGCGCATATCCTAAATAACGAAATAAAGCTGTTTCAGTAATTGGCCTTTTTCAGCAAATGTATATCTTACATTTAGATAATGTTTTGTTGAAAAATGACAAGACCCTTTTCGGTTATTTCAATTTTCTCTGTTTGGTCAATTAAAGTGTAATAGTACTCGGATGGTACATTTCACTTTCTGTTACGCGTTCAAAATGTGGCGTTAGCGATAGGAAACGGAGCAACAAAAGCAACGTGGTGTCTTAATGAGATAGTCCGCTTCAGATGGACACAAAAGATGACACGTTTTATTATCTAAAGCTGGTAATAAGGAAGAAAATGGATAAAAGTAGTGAAACAATTTCGGACAGAGCTGTAAAAAGTAAACCAAATTTTACTTATAACTCAGAAAAACGCTTGGTTTGATATATTTTTCTTTTTTTTGTTTTTGTAGGTATGACCAAGCACTATGTCTATACCAAAAAAGAAAAAATTCTTACCGCTGGAATATTTTTTATTATCAGAAACGTTGCGAAAAAAGAGCAATTTCAGCTACTTTTGAAAGAATGTTTTACTAAAAATTTCAAAATCATCACTAAATTTTCCCAAATTGAAACTCATTTCGACAGAATAAAACATATTGAACACAATAAAGACTTATTTATGTAATCCTAGTCATTTCGAACACCTTTTTTGTGGGTATTTAAGTGACACCTCATTTTTGCAATTTTAGACAAGAGTAGTCTCCCTTGAAAGTCAATAACTTCTTAATTCGCTTGGTGACCTATAGTTTTTAAGTCATTTTTTTACTTCTCATATATTTAAATATCAGTACAGAAAAAATGAAAAAATTCTTACCGTGGGAAATAAATGGAGGATCTGTCCTTAAGCATGTTTGGCTGGCTTCTAGAAAAGGTTTATTGAACAGCTTGCTAAATTAAACTGGTATGGTTAATTGGTTAAGACCGACATTCCATAATTACGATTTGGAGAACAAGTTTCTCTATTATTAGTTCTCCTAATTACTTTGTTTGCTAAATTTGGAAATAAGAAATAGAACTGAAAATAGCTCTTTTAATCCTTCAAGTAAATACTGTTAGCGAGCTGGGACTTGGCATCGTGGGGAGATTATAATTTTGTCACAGCCCACAGTGTTGTTGCAGTCTGCGTTGGTGTTGGTTTCATCTTGTATATCTTATGAACAATATGAGATAAAGCCTTGACATTTCTCATAGATACTTCGTGCTAAGACCTTTTATTTGGGACCATGACCTTTAATGTAGTGACTTGACCTTGGAGCTTGGCCTACTTTACAAAAACTTTAATTTGATCTTTTGTGGTAGAATAAACATCTTGGTAAATGAAGAAATTGCTTGTGACAAGCAATTTCTTCATTTTCTATGATGTTTTTCCTAGTCTTTTTCTTTTATGGCATCAAAGGGTGTCTCTGTGTGGTAATGGGTTTTAACCCATTATTGTACAGTGACACCTTTTGACTCTGTCACAAGAAAAGGAACTAAGGAAGGCTTAGGAAAACATTGTAGATAATGAAGAATTGCTCGTCATAAGCAATTTCTTCATTATCCACAATATTTCCTAACCCAAGATACAAAAATTCTTTTAAATTTCTTGACTAGGAATTGTCGTCTGCAGCATCTCTGAATTTGGACAATTCTAAAATTTTACTGTTTGGTAAATGGTTAACTATTTCCCAAACAAGACCTGGTTTAGAAGTCTTTAATTGAAAAGGCTTGGGAAAACATTGAAACAAAAGAAGAAACTGCTGATAACCAGCAGTTTCTCCTTTTGCCTCAATATTTTCCTTGCTTTATTATACACATATTCTTTCTTTATCAGCATCTGTTTTGTTGTCAGCTGCAGCTTTCAAATGAGCACTGCACAAGTTTTTGCCGTTTGGTAATTGTTTAATTAACAAATAGGATAATCACATATTTTACTTGTATAATTTCAGGTATCACAGATCTCTATCACAGACAGTGATGATGCCCTCATAAACAGAAAACTGCCAAAGGAACTCTTACTACGGTAACATAGTCTCTTGAATTTATTTTGTCCATGTTGTCAAAAAGTGCCTTTTAGCATTAATACAGAATTATGATTGTAGTGTACTTTTTAACAGAAAACTGCCAAACTAACTCTTGCTTCGGTAACATAGTCTCTTAAATTAATTTTGTCCATGTTGTCAAAAAGTGCCTTTTGGCATTGAAACAGGAGTTATGATGTACTTTTAAACAGAAAACTGCCAGAGGAACCATACTGGGCCCTGTTTTGCTCTCAAAGGAACAGGGCCTTGGTTAATCTCTGGTTATCCTAAGCTTCCTCAATTATGGACATAGAGGATTCCTTTGGAAATGGTATATAGGTTAGGGTGTGCATTGGCGCTAAATTGGATAGTTTCTTGTTGTTCGGACAAATTTTAAAATATAAAATCACTTTGTTGCCTCCTATTTGGTTCTAAGATGGTAAGCATCTTGCAATAAATAAGATACATACAATCATTTTGTCTGTTGGACAAAGGACACAGCTATAAGCTGCTAGACACGATATTATATTGTGTCTGAATGATATGACCATAATTCTTATATTATCTTGTAAAAACCTGCTTATTCTGCAAAATGTGATAGTTTGTCTCACACATGAAGATCTATTTGAAAATAATGGCTTTTTTCTGGACTCTAGGAAGAAATTGTCTGACTTACTCTTTTCTACTTGAGTGAAAATGTTACATTTACCCATTACAAGATGGCAAAATTTTAGACTGGTCAAAATTCAAAGATGTTGCAGACTACAATAATTTCAAGTAGTAGCACATCTTTTAAACTTTCTTGGTAGAAAACATTGAGGAAAATGAAGAAATCACATGAAAAAAGCAATTTCTTTTTGTTTTACAATAACCCTTTCCAAAACTAGATCTGGTTTTAATTTAATGTCCATGTTAGAAAAGGCTAAGGAAAACATTGAAACAAAAGATGACAATACTGGTGACCAGGATCTACTACTTTTCCCTCAATACCTTCTGTGCCATTTTATTGTACATATTTTATCTTTTTCAACATCTGTTTTGGATTTGAACCTACTAAATATTTCATTGCTTAGGAATGGGTTATGAGAAATAATAAATTCACTTTTGTATGTCTTTGCAGAATATTTTCCTTTCTTGATGTGGTCACTCTTTGCCGTTGTGCTCAAGTTTCTAAGGTAAGAATTAACAAATTAGCTTCAGGTACATATTTTCATTTTCAAAATTTGTGACTTAATATAAGTTGATTGCTTAAAGCTATGATAAGGATGTTTTAACCATTTCCCAACAAATACCTGCTTTTGACGTCCCTAATGGAAAAGTCTTGGAAAAACATTGAGGCAAAAGAAAAAAATTGCTGATAATCAGCATTTTCTCCTTTTGCTTCAATATTTTCTGTTAAATTGCCATATTGTGCACAAATTGTTTCTTCATTAAAACTCATTTTGTCTTCTGCGTCAGTTTTCAAGTTTCACCACCTCAAAGTTTTGTCGCTTTGGAAACAGTTAAAGAAAAGTTGCAGTTGAAACCATCATACAACCAGATTCCATTTTACGGACTTAAAGACTTGTACTTTTTTGGGAAAGGGATAGCAGGATGAGTATGATTTAACCCTTTCCCAAACAACCAAATTTTATGTGATCCGAAATGGATTTAATTTAAGGTTGAATTTGTGAATTTTAAAGCACAGATAACATTTGGGCAAAAGGAGAAAATGCTGGTTATTAGCATTTTCTTCTTTTGTCTCAATGATTTCCTAGCCTTTTCTATTTGGGACGTCAAAACCCGATCTTGTTTGTGAAAGGGTTAATGTTAAAAGGTTGAAATTCAAATTGATTTTGAACATTACACATCTAGTCCCTAACAAAGCTCATCTTTTCTCATAAAAGACAATAATATTAGGTTTTGAGATGAATCATTTAAATTAAATTTCTCAACCTATTTTCCAATTTGTTCTTTGAGAGTATTATTGGTAAGGCATGCCACACAAAATTATATCACCTTGCTCTAGACAGATTGCTTTTCATTTTGAGTCCCCTCATGTAACATTCAAGAAATTCACCCTTTCCTTTAGTTATATTTAAAGGATCGCCTTTATGCCAAATTTTTTTGAAAAGAGAAGAAAGAAAATAAGAAAAGTTCTTTACCCCTATAAAAAGATTTCTGGGGTATTTTCAAGTAAGCTTTTTGGTCTGCTTTTCTGTCTGGTTGTCTCGGCTCTCCAGATTTAATTTTTCAGGCCAGATTTCGTACATTATGAATGTTAGCATCTTTAACACTTTTCCATACAGGACCTGGTTTCTGAATGTTATACAAAAGGCTTTTGGAAAATATTGAGGTAAAAGATGTTAATGCTGATAATTATCAATTATTTCTTTTGCCTCAACATTTATCAGTGCTATGTTATACTCTAAACCTTTTTCATCAAAACTAGTTTTGTTGTATGTAGCAGCTTTCCAATTTGAACCATCTATTATTTCTGCTGTTTAGGAGAGGGTTAACCAATTACTACATATTGATGCTTTTTGATGCCAGAAAATAAAAAGGCTTTGGAAAACTCAGTGGAAAATGAAGAAATTGCTTGTGACAAGCAACTTCTTCATTTCCCACAATATTGTCTATCCCAAAAGATCATAAATGTAAAATTCCATTCACTTGAAATTGTCATCTGCAACATTTTTGAATTAGGAACAGTCTAAAATTTTGCATATGGTAATGGGTCAAATTTCACACACTAATGAATCACATTGTACAGAAGTCCAATGCACAAGGGTGGTAACTCTGACATATTATTAGAGTTAATCCCGTTTGTTGTTCTTATAATTTATCATGAATTGGCTTTGCTCCAGTACAGCTATATGCCATTTTGAGGCAATTCTTGTGTGATCTGGAAAAGGGTAACAGAAAGAATTGGTTTGGGTGTTAATCAATTCAAATTACATTTGTCAACTTATATTCAAATTTATTATACTAGAGAGGTATAGCGAAGGTTTGCTGTGCAAAATTACATTTCCTTGTTCTAGACAAATTAATTTTGATTATGTTTTCCCATGGGTGACATGGTTGGGGAATTCACCCTTTCTCAAACAATACAAATTTTGACTGTTCCAATTTGAAAGTTGGCATTAGACAGTGTTAGGGTTTTTGGTTTATTCATCCTTTGCTTCAGTATTTTCTCAGGCTTTCTTTTAACCCATTACCAAACGACAAAATTTTAGGGCGGTCCAAATTGAAAGATACTGCAGACGACAATTTCAAGTGAATGGAATTTTTTGGTCTTTCTGGATGGAAAACATTGTGGGAAATGAAGAAATTGTTTGTTACACAATTTCTTCATTTTCTACAATGTTTTCCCAAACCTTTTTGTTATGAAGGAGTCAAAAGGTGTCATTGTGTGGGAATGGGTTGAGTGCATCAGACCAAGAATTTAGGAATTTTGTAAAGTAGGAAAATTACAAGGGAAAGAAGAGAATTCTGGCGGCCAGTACTTTTGCATTGTAAATCAAGGCAGTGGTATTTCCTATGTCAAGCCATTTTCTCTAGTACAATAGATTATGCCAACTTAATCATCTTTTGGAATTGCTAGAACAGCAAAAAATACCAAAATTATGCTCTTCATGTTGCCAAAATGACTTTTTATAAAGCATCATAATGTCATATATATGGAATGTGTCAATCCATTACATGAACATTCCCCCAACAACAGTTACAACTGCCTATTTGTTGTCCATTAGAGACAAAGATTTTGAAATATGTTTATGGAAAATGAGATCTTGCTTGTCATCAGCATTTTCTCATCACTTAATATTTTCCTATGCTATATATTTCAAACATATAATTTAGAAACATTGATTTTGTTATCTATGCCTTGGGTATAATTTTGTTGACTTAAGATGGCAAAAAGACATTATAAAGCAAGAGCTCTAAGTAATGCCAAAATTATGCATTTTGTTGTAGCCAGATGTCAGGAAGATACATTTCACTGGTCAGTATATCAATCTCTCTGCCTCCTTTAGACCAATGGGGAACCGTAGCGGGTTAATTGCCCCTGCGAGTAGTGTGGTGGCGCCGTTGTTCCCGGTCCAACCAGCATCCGGAAGTTCCCTTTATTTACATGTAAAAGCTATCACAGAACGTAAATAAGTCGCTTACTTTCAAGCTTTTTTCCTAAATTAAAACGTAAAACACAGAAAATGGATTAGAAATTTGGTTTTATGAAGAATCCGGAACTGAGAAATGAATTACGAAAACGAAATGCTAGAGTTTCAGGGAAAAAAAGCGATTAAGTAGAACTGTAAGTATCAGCACGAAAACGAAAGTAGACAGCCGGAAACCGGCATGAAACTCAATATAAAATCTCAGTTCTATTCGCAAAATTCATTTGTTATCATAAAGTTTTATTCTTGAAATGGATATATATAATGTTTAGACTAAGTTTTCTTCGTAAAATCCAAACCATTTTCTGTTCTCACGATCTTTACATCCCTTAAAACTAGAAACATAGCATAATTTATGCTGTGTTAAAACGGTTGTAAAGCGCTAATAGCTTTATGGGCGCACACGATATTGTTACTCATTAACACCATTAGGTTGTTAATCAATTTTTAATTCTTTTGAATACAAAACGATTCCTTTTGGTAATCCTTATTGGTAAAGTTTTAACCCTTTTCCAAACAAAACCTTGTTTCAACATCCCTAATACAATAGGCTTGGAAACTTTTAGAAAAGGAAGAAAATGCTGAAAATGCTGTAAACCAACACTTTCTTCTTTTTCCACGATATTTTCATTGAAATATGTTGTGCACAAACAACATTTTTACCAATATCTGTTTTGTTGTCAGCAGGAACTTACCATCCTAAGATTGTGTCATTTAAAAAAGAGTTGGGTCACCTTTGAAAACAAATGGGAAAAAAAATATTTTCATTTATTTTCCTGAATCAAATGTTTTGCAGTTTAAACAAATAAACTATTACATGTATACAGTATTGAGTAAGCGTGTGTGCATTAGTTAGAAACATTGTTAGAAAAGGAAAAGTGCTGGATATATCAGCCTTTTCTTCTGGTGCTTTCTTAGCTTTCTCAGAAATTTGAGATCTTTCACTATTTACCCTTTTCCAAACCTACGTGTCTTAAAGTTTTCCAACATTAAAGGTAATGTAGATGCCAAATGCATCTTGATAAAGGTAGGACTTGTGTGCAAATTATCATAGACTACCAAAAGAGTATCAAGTCAAAAGGAGACAATGCTAGATATCAGTATTTACTTGTTTTGCCTCAATGCCTTTCAATCCTTATCTATTATTGATGTCAAATTCTGGTCTTGTCGAGAGAGGGTTAAAACCAGGTGAAATTATGGGAAATGGTTAACAAACTGAATGACATAAACTTCTAAGAAGTGTGTATCATGAGGGAAAACAGAGAAAGAAGAGGAGAATATTTGGGTTACCGGGAATCCCAAAATTTTCATTATTTTCCCTCCAATTTATGTTAGATCTAATAGGGTTCTACTTAATCAAGTAAACAGTGATATAATTTCGGACATTTCAACATTTTAACAACAGTTTAGTTCGGCGATGTGTGTTTTCCGTGTTGTGCATTACCAGGTAAAAGGGCTAGTGTAGTAAATATTGGACCGTGAACCACTGCGCCACCTATCAATATAAAATTTCATTCACTTGAAATTGTTGTCTGCAACATCTTTGAATGTGGACAATTCTAAAATTTTGCTGTTTTGTAATGGGTTGAACTTTAAGATGTAGTATGGAAGAATATTAACCCTTTCCCAAACGGCCAAAATTTGGACTTTTCCTACACGAAAACTGCTGAAAACGACAAAATTGATGTTGTTAAAGATAAGATTTGTGTATAATATAGCACAGAAAATATTGAGGCAAAAGGAGAAACTGCTGGTTATCAGCAGTTTCTTCTTTTGCCTCAATGTTTTCCCAAGCCAGTTCTATTAGGGACGCCAAAACCAGGTCTTGTTTGGGAAAGGGTTAATTCAATTGTTTTCGTAATTTGTGTATTTCAGTACTGGAACCTACTAGCCCTAGATGGAAGTAACTGGCAGAGGGTGGACCTGTTTGATTTTCAAGTGGACGTAAAGGTAACATACTAACTTGTAAACATGTAATGAAAACATATCTGTCAAGTCACATGCATTTCTAATCTTAACCCTTTCCCGAACAACACAATTTTAGGGTTTTCAAAGTCAAAAGCTGCCACTGACGACAAATTTGGAGTAAATGAGCACATGAATTGTGTATAAAACAGCACAGAAAATATTGAGGCAAAAGGAGAAAATGCTGATTATCAGCATTTTCTTCTTTTGCCTCAATGTTTTCTCAAGACTTTCCTATCAGGGACGTCAAAACCAGGTCTTGTTTGGGAAAGGGTTAATCACACACCCATGCTTGCATGACATTAGTTCATACATTTTCAAAACGGATTTTGAGATCTAAAGAAAAAAATACGGAATGATGAATTTTTTCATCGATGACTGTTAAACTGATTTATCTTTAAACTTAGTATCTGTATTGTAAGGATAACAAGACCAGGAAATTCATCCAAGAGGGCATTAAAACCCTAATAATCCAAGATTTTCCGGGGCTGGAGGCTCCTAAGATCCATGGCCAACCTGGAAACCCTGGCTGCCCCAAGGCCCCACCTAAATATGTCATACTCCTGACAATAACCCTTTCCCAAACAAGACCTGGTTTTGACGTCCCCCAACAGAAAATGCTTGAGAAAATATTGAGACAAAAGAAGAAACTGCTGATAACCAGCAGTTTCTCCTTTTGTCTCAATATTTTCTATGTCATATTTTACACAAATTCTATCTTTAATAACTTCCATTTTGTCATTTGTGGCAGTTTTGATGTGGATCACCCTAAAATTTTGCCATTTGGGAAAGGGTTGAGAGACCCATGACAAGCTCTACTGGAGTAAATTCAAACTTGCTACAAAATATCTCTGTAATGTCTGCTTTATCTTACATAATGTATATTTCCTTTTGGTCTTGATTTATAAAATAAAATATAATATAATAATAATTTCTGTTTTTAGGCTCCTGTGGTAGAGAATATATCCAAGAGATGTGGCGGGTTCCTAAAGTCTCTCAGTCTTAAAGGCTGTCAAAATATAACAGACGATGCACTGCAGTAAGTACTCAATGAGGATTCCTAAAGTCTCTCAGTCTTAGAGGCTGTCAAAATATAACAGATGATGCTCTGCATTAAGTACTTAATGAGGGTTCCTAAAGTCTCTCAGTCTTAAAGGCTGTCAAAATATAACAGACGATGCTCTGCAGTAAGTACTCAATAAGGGTTCCTAAAGTCTCTCAGTCTTAAAGGCTGTCAAAATATAACAGACGATGCCCTGCAGTAAGTACTCAATGAGGGTTCCTAAAGTCTCTCAGTCTTAAAGGCTGTCAAAATATAACAGATGATGCTCTGCAGTAAGTACTCAATGAGGAATTAGTGCAACTCTATTGTAAGTGCACATTGTAAACGGATGTGGATAGCCCTGCACATTACTTGAAACAATTTTTAGCTCCACTGGCCTTTCAGGCCAGCGGGCTATTGTCATGGCGATGTGTCCGTCGTGCGTCAGTGCGTGCGTGCGTCCGTCCGTCCGTAAACTTTTTCTTTAAAAATCTTCTCCTCAGAAACTACTGGATGGATTTCAACCAAACTTCACAGGAATGATCCTTGGGTGACCTTCTCTCCGATTCCTTGAAAGAATTTGGATTGAACCAGAATCACCAGAGCTATCTGCCCTTGAATGTCAAAAATAGCTGATTATGACTTTATTTTTACTCTAAAATCTACAAATATTAACCAATCAAGACAAAACTTGGACAGAATATATATCAGCATAATATCCTGCCTGGGTGTAGTTTTCAGCCTAATCGGAATTTTACATCTTGAGTTATGTGCCCTTGAATTTGACAAAATTGCCATTTTCGACTTTGTTTTCCCTCTTACATCCATAATTGCTAACCAATCAAGATGATATTTGGACAGAATCTAGTTTACAACAGGATCTTGCTTTTGTGTAATTTTCAGGACGATTGCATTGCTACAATCTGAGTTATGTGCCCTTGAAATTGACAAAATTTCAGTTTTCGACACTTTTTTCACTTTTGCGGCCACGATTATAGACTAATAATGACAAAATTTGGACAGTATGATGCTGACCATAAGATCTTGCACAAGTTTAATTTTCAGCTTGATTATAAACTCACATACTGAATTATGTGCCCTTGAATTTGGCATAATTACAGTTTTCAACTTTATCATCAGTCTGAAAATCCCCAAAAGATTGGTCAATCATTTACCTTCTTTTCGCTTTGACCACATGATTGCTTCTTTTTACTTTGATTTCTCTCTAAGAACCACAAGTTTTGAGAAATCTAGTTTTTCTTTGACCACATTGCTGTATTTTACTTTGTTTCTGCTTTAAGAACCACAAGAATTTTATAATATATAAGTTTAAGCATTTAGATAAATTTGCCAAATTTTTTATAGTAAACCACAAGAAATTCAGGCCTGTGGAGCGACTCAAGACCTTCAGGTCTTTCTAGTTATGCATAATGTTTAGACTCTATATTCTTATCAAAGTTTTTGCTAAACACTGAATTCCTTATCTCCTAAAAGAATGAATTTTATAAAATGAATAAGAAATATCTACATTGTTAAGGAAACAAAAGTCTTAATTGCATATATCATACTGTATATTGTAAAACAAAAGCCTTGGCTGTATGTAAATTCTCAACTTTTTGGTTACATAATCATTACGAATATGGAATGCATGCAAATACTAATTAGGACATTGTTATGTGTGTGTAGATCTTCGGGAAACTGATTTTTCATTTCTTAAAAAAATATCAAACCTTGTTTTTTAATCCTCTACAAAAATAGTCTTGGGAAACATTGGGGAAACAGTGGAAATTGTGTAAAACCTGTATTAATTTTACTCCTTTTATCTGGATATTTCTTGTGCTTTATTGTACACAAATCCTTACTGCACCAGTGCTACAGATAAGTGGGGGTGAAGGCATTCTAACTTTCTTATTTCAATTCCAAACCCTATGTTGTGGGTACTCATTGGAATCGTCTCGATGAGACGATACAAACGAGTACCCACAATATAGGGTTTGATGAACGATAGCATGATTATTGCAGTTTAAGAAGTCATCACCCCCTCTTATTTGGACCTCTGCTGCACCATTTCTAACTTTGTAGTTTGGAGCAGCTTTCAAATTGTAGGGCTGTAAGATTTTGCCTTATGTGAAAGGGTTTATAAAGAAATGACTTTTCATTACAGAAAATTTGCAGAGCAGTGTCGGAATATAGAGGTGTTGAATCTGAACAATTGTAAAAAACTCACAGATACGTAAGTGTGCCATGTATTGTTGTTACTGTGCCTAGACAATTGTTTTTACACTAAACCCTTTCCTAAACAAGACCTGGTTTTGACGTCCTTAATAGAAGAGGTTTGAGAAAACATTAAGGCAAAAGAAGAAAGTTCTGATGATCAGCACTTTCTTCTTTTGCCTCGATATTTTTAGCTCCACTTGCCGAAGGCCAGCGAGCTATTGTCATGGCGCTGTGTCTGTTGTGCGTGCGTCTGTGCGTCGGTTAACCTTTTCTTTAAAAATCTTCTTTTTTCAAACCAGTTGGCCAATTTTGAGCAAACTTTGCAGGAATGTTCCTTGTGTGACCCTTTACTGAAATTGTTCAAAGATTTTTTATTGGTCCATAAATGTGGGCGTTGCAGGGCGGGGCTTTTCGGACTAAGAGAAATCACAAAATAATTCTTTAAAAATCAACCATTCAGCCAATTTTGACCAAATTTGGCAGAAATGTACCTTGGGCATGTTGGGTGACCTTGGGTGACTCTTTACTTTAATAGCTAGTGAAATTTTGATTGGTCCATAAATGTGGGCGTGGCAGGGTGGGGCTGTTCGGATATGGAGAAATCACAAAATAATTCTTTAAAAATCAACCATTCAGCCAATTTTGACCAAATTTGGCAGAAATGTACCTTGGGTGACTCTTTACTTAATTTGTCTGTTAATTTTTGATTGGTCCATAAATGTGGGCGTGGTGGGGGGGCTTATCAGAATTGGAGAAATCATAAAATAATTCTTTATAAATCAACCAATGGGCCAATGGAGACAAATTTTGGAAGTAATGTTATGGATGGCCCTTTACTTACTTTGTTTGTGAAATTTTGATTGGTTCATTAGTAAAGGCGTGGTATGGCGGGGCCTATCAGAATGGGAGAAATCACGAAATAGTTCTTTAAAAACAACCATTGGGTCAATTTAGTGCAATCTTGGCAGAAATTTTCCTTGGATGGTTGACAGTGTTTGTGGACTATAATTGGTCTATATATGTTGGTGTGGAAGGACAGGTCTAATCAGAATTGGACAAACCATGAAATAATTCTTAAAAAATAAAACCAATGGGCCAATTCAGACCAAACTTGGCAGAAATGTTCCTTGGGTGACCCTTTTCAAGATTTGGCAGTGTGAGGCTTACAAGAAATCATGAGGTAATTCTTTTACTTTAGCCAGTGGAGCGATACAGGGCCTCTTGTGCGTCTTGTTTTTGTTTTGGAATGGATTAAGAAAGTGTTTTGTTTCTTAAGTTCTACCCTGCTTGAGTGAAACCAAAAATGCTAAATATCTGTTCGATATGATGCAGTGGAATAAACAAAATAAGTTTACTTTTCTTGGACTTGCAATTTGTTTTCAACCACATGTTTCCTTGATAAAACTGGAAGAGGCCATAAAGCCCCTAATGTAAGTGTAACTGTGGAAACTGTGGAAAGATTTTCAAGATGTCAATATTAAGACATGTGGAAATTAAAGCTTTGAGATAACGAAATAACTTTGTGCAGTTTTGCATGTGGAAATGAGTTATAATTATCTTATTAGAAACAAGACAGAGTTACAGGTAAGAATGGCTAAAGGATTTTTAAAATGCATTACCGGTATCATTTATTGCTCATTACACCCTATGTTGTGCATACTCATTAGAATTGTTTCATCAAGTTTTAAATAAGTGCCTACAACATAAAGTTTGGATTTGAAATGACAAATTAGAATTGTTTCTCTTCTATGCTCTTCTATGTTGCTCTGACAAGGTATATTAACATGTAATGATTACAATATTTGACTGTTTGTAAATCTTTCAGGACGTGTGAAAGTTTGGGTCGCTACAGTAAAAAGTTACGACATCTTGATCTAAGTTCATGTCAGTCAATCTCAGACAGAGCTCTTAAAGCTGTCAGGTAAGTTTAACATCTTTATTTGTCACTCCATCAAGCAATTTGGGGCATAATAGTATTCACAGTGGGAAATCATGTGTCACAGCAGTTTCAGTGAATCTTCAATAACTATGTAAGCGCTTGACATATTTGAATTCAGTTTCAAGCAGAGGAGTAAAAACACAACAATTGCTGGAAGTCTTAAATAATTCTGTTAAAATATGACCCATTTTTGAGAAGGTTTGAAGCAGAGAAGATAGAAATACTTATGGATTAGAGGATCACATGATTCCCCACCTTGGTTTTGCTCATAATGCCTGTCGTTCTGTTTGTCAGCAAAAAGAATTAGCATTTGTCATAACCTTTAAATTGTAATTGATAGGGATTTCATATGTGTATTTCTTGTAAAAAGACATATCCTTTGATTTTAAGTCAAGGTCAAGGTCAAATAGAAAGGCCCTACTTTCAAAATTCACCTATAAGAGTTCCTAGAGTATTGATGTTTTACAAATGCATCTTGCTGATTAAGAATTAATAGACATGATTTTAGCTTATTAAAAATTAATGATCCATTAAGCATCATTGTAATTGAAGTTTACTTTAGATACTCTCTGAAATTATTTACATCTTCAATAGATGAAAAGACCAACATGAATGAAATAAATTTGGCCTATATTGATTGTTTATAGGAATAAAGATTTTGACAATATCATCAGAAATAAATTAAAATCTATTCTAAGTAAGATAAATGCCATTTGGATTTGAAATATACCAGTTAACATATATAGCGTCTTGATTAGGTTTGTGTATATGTGTAACCCTTAACCAAGTGGCAAAATTTTAGATAGTTCCAATTTCAAAGATGTCGTAGATGACAATTTCAAATAAGCAAAGTTGTAAATTTTTGTGTCTTTTTGAGTAGGAAACATTGCATTGCGGGGAATGAAGAAATTGCTTGTACAAGCGATTTTCTCATTTTCCACAATTTCTTCCATAGCTGTTATCTTTTAGAGCACCAGAGTGTCTTAATGTTGGATGGATTAATCAATCTACTTGTTTTGTTTACAGTGATGGGTGCCATGCATTAGAACATATCAACATATCTTGGTGCAAAGACATAACAAATGATGGGCTGGAGACGCTAGCCAGGGGATGTATAAATATGAAAGATTTTATATGTCAAGGATGTAGTCAGGTATCATGTTTTAATATGTCATAAACAAGACCTAGGGCCTGTATTATCAATAATCTTATGACCATGTTATTGTGTAAACTGTGTAAGAAGACATCTGATTGCATGAGATTTCAGATTGGACCAATCGGGTCTGTTGTTACAAATTACTATGCAGAAAAAAATCATACAACTTTAAATAATATGGGACATTGGTTTTGACTTCCCTAACAGAAATGGCTTGGAGAAGACATTAGGACAAAAGAAGAAAAAGCTGATGACCATCATTTTCTCCTTTTGCTTTAATATTTTCTATGCTATATTTTACACAAATCCTATCTTTATCACAATTTCACAAAATTATTCCGTATGGAATATAATAATTCCACTATAAAAAACACTTACAACCCTATATTTTGGCAATTGCCTTTTTCAAGAGAACTGGAAACACCTTTTTTACTACATTATTATTTTGATAATGCTTGCAGCCATATGGTTTAGCCTAACTCCCTTTATCAACATTCTTTTTAGCGAGCCGGGACTTTATGTCCGGGGAGCTAATGTCACAGCCCTAATGTCGGCGTCAGCGTCGGCGTCGCGTCTTCAAAAACTTAAACCTGGTCTATATCTCAGGCACTATTACAGATACAGCCTTGATACTTCACACATGGATACCTCCTGCCAAGACCTTTCATTTGGGACCATGACCTTTGACTTAATGACCTTGACCTTGGAGTTTGACCTACTTTAAAAAAAAACTTTAACCTGGCCTATATCTCATGCACTATTTCAGGTAGAGCCTTGATATTTTACATATGGATACCTCATGTCATGACCTTGACCTTGAGACAATGACCTTTGACCTAGTGACCTTGACCTTTGAACTCCTTTTTTTTGTGACAAGCTCTCGTATAGGCGAGCTATGTTGTCCGCGGACAACTCTTGTTGTTGTCTGCAACACTGATATTTTGTATGTTTCTATCAGAAGGTATTGATAATCAGACTTCCCAATTCAGATAACTCTTGTAGATCTTAAATTATCAGCCCTTGGATTAAAAAAGCGACACAATGTATTCCCATTATGTCTAGTTGTGCATGAGACCTTGGAAATTCAGATTGTGTAAGGCATAGTTCAGTTATTCCTCATGAATTATAATTTCCTATTTTCTGATAAAAAACGTGTTGGGCATGTATATGTGCCACTTCGCGAAGGTTTCCTTAAATTAGAAAGGATGCTCTTTTAATAAAGGACTATGGACTTATGAATCAAATTATGTATTTATCATTGCCTCTTAATATATGTTGTAAGACTTGATTTGAACACTATAGTTAGTGAACTGTGTCAGTCGTAACAATTCAACTTGGAAAATGTTGAATGTTAACCCATTCCCACACAGAGACACTTTTTGATGCCCCTCAAGGAAAAGGCTTGGGAACACATTTTAGGAAATGGAGAAATTTATTTTTGACAAGTAATTTCTTCATTTCCAAAATTTTGTTTTCTTCCCAGAAAGACCAAAAATGTAAAACTTCATCCATTTTAAATTGTCATCTGCAACATCTTTGATTTTGGAGCTGTCTAAAAATTTGCTGTCTTGTAATGGGTTAAAGTAGTTTCCACTTAAAGTTGTCTGATGTTTGTTTTATTTCATTTTGTTACAGATCACAGATGTAGGAGTGGGCCATATAGCACAACATTGTAAGAATATACAGAGAATTAATCTACGTTCATGTCAGGTGAGTCAAACATTAGTTTCTTTCGCATTTCCCAAATGACAGGCGATAGAATGGGTGCTGTCAACCCATTACCAGACAGCGAAATTTTCTACTTATCCAAATTCAGAGATGTTGCAGACCACAATTTTAAGTGAATAAAATTTTACATTTTTGCTCTTTTTGTATAGAAAACACAGCGGGAAATAAAGAAATTGCTTGTCACATGCAATTTCTTAATTTTCCACAATGTTTTCCTAAGCCATTATCTTTTTGGGAGTCCAAAAGAGTCAATTTGTGGTAATGGATTAAAACTAATACTTGTGAATGATATTGCGCAGAAAACATTGAGGCAAAAGGAGAAAATGCTGTTCACCAGCATTTTCTTCTTTAGTCACAATGTTTTCCCAATCCATATCTACCTTGGAGGTCAAAACTATGTCTTGTTTGGGAAAGGGTTAACTTGAAGTTGGTAGTGCATTGAACTCCTCTCATGAGGATCTGGGTTCGGTCCTCAAGGTTGCCACAAATATTCTTCAGACAAAATTGTTTCCAACCAATAGTTTGATAATCATTAACCTATGTGGGCAAGCAGCTGGATGCTTGATAAGGTTGTTGTTGTAGTGCTGGTATTAGAAACAACAAGAATCCATTGTTAGGTGTTCTAGCCGCTGTGATATGACCATAGCAGTTGAAAGAGCTGTTAAACCCCAATTAATCAATCAATCTGTAGCTTGATTGTTTTTGTACAAAACCTGTTTTGGCATAGCCTTATTACGGCTAGTTTTTCTGACATACTTAGACTTTGACATCAATTTTGTTTTATCTTTGCTTTTCTTTGAATCCCCATTTTGCTTAAACCTAATAAGGTTTTTATATGTAATATTAAACTTTCATTCATTTATCATGTTGTCGATGTACCATTGGAAACATGAGAAGAAAAGGAGCATTAACAGAAACCCCCTATATCTGTCTATTTCAGAACTGATGACTCAATGACTCTTCATTTGTTTATTATAATGCCAATGTACCACTTAAAACACAAGTACAAAAGGAGCATTAAACAAAAACCCTCTATATCTTTATTGCAGAACCTAACAGATGACTCGGTACAGTTGATCGGGGATCATTGTCACAATTTAACCTTCATTTGTTTATCATATTGTCAACGCCTCACAGATAATTCTCTCGTATCCATTGGTAACGGATGTCAAAACTTGAGGTAAGATTTACACATTAATCCTGCTCTAAACAAGACATGGTTTTTATATCCCCAATAGAAATGATGCAGGAAAACCAGCATTTTCTCTTTTTGTCTCACTATTTTCTGAGCTTTAATGTTCACAAATTACTTAAAATTCCATATTGTCATCTACAACATCTTTCTAGATGAAAAATTTGCCATTTTGGAAAGAGTTTAAATAATGGAAATTTGTGAATTCATCTGTGTAATATAATGTCATCTACAAAACTGATGTAAGTGTGAGAAATGATCTGTACAATCTTTGCAAGTGTTGTTCATAAGCTGCTTTTGAACCATTTTTAAAATTCCCAATTTTTAGACCATTTCAATTAGAAAGCTACTACAGAAGACAACAAGAGTTGTCTGCGGACAACGTAGCTCGCCTATACTGGAGCTTGTCACAAAAACAGCTATTTGTTTAAAAGTAGGTCAAAGTCCAAGGTCAAGGTCACAAGGTCAAAGGTCATGGTCACAAATGAAAGGTCTTGGCAGGAGGTATCCATATGTGAAATATCAAGGCTCTATCTATAATAGTGCATGAGATATAGGCCAGGTTAAAGTTTTTAGCTCCACTGGCCGACAGGCCAGCGGGCTATTGTCATGGCGGTGTGTCCGTCGTGCGTCCGTCCGTCCGTCCGTGTGTCCGTCCGTCCGTAAACTTTTTCTTTAAAAATCTGCTTCTCAGAAACAACCAGATGGATTTCAATCAAACTTCACAAGAATGATCCTTGGGTGACCCTCTCTCAGATTCCTTCAAAGAATTTGGATTGAACCAGATTAGCCTGAGTTATCTGCCCTTGAATGTCAAAAATAGCTGGTTTTGACTTTAATTATGCCCCCTTTCGAAGAAAATGGGGGTATATTGTTTTGCAAGTGTCGGTCGGAAGGTCGGTCGGTCTGTCGGTCGGTCGGTCGGTCCGTATGTCGGTCGGTCTGTCCGTAGACCAAACCTTGTCCGGAGCATAACTCGAAAAGTATTAAAGGTAGAATCATGAAACTTCATAGGTGGATAGATCTCATTATGGAGAGGTGCAGTGCACAAGAACCGTAACTCTGCCGATCAAATTTTTTTAGTTATTGCCCTTTGTTGATTTTATAACTTGATTCTTGTCCGGAGCATAACTCAAAAAGTATGTAAGGTACAATCATGAAACTTTACAGGTGGATAGATCTCATTATGGAGAGGTGCAGTGCACAAGAACCGTAACTCTGCTGATCAAATTTTTTGAGTTATGGCCCTTTGTTGATTTTCAAACTTAATTTTTGTCCGGAGCATAACTCAAAAACTATGTTAGGTAGAATCATGAAACTTTACAGGTGAATAGATCTCATTATGGAGAGGTGCAGTGCACAAGAACCGTAACTCTGCCGATCAAATTTTATGAGTTATTGCCCTTTGTTGATTTTATAACTTGATTCTTGTCCGGAGCATAACTCAAAAAGTATGTAAGGTACAATCATGAAACTTTACAGGTGGATAGATCTCTTTATGGAGAGGTGCAGTGCACAAGAACCGTAACTCTGCTGATCAAATTTTTGGAGTTATTGCCCTTTGTTGATTTTCAAACTTGATTTTTGTCTGGAGCATAACTCAAAAACTATGTTAGGTAGAATCATGAAACTTTACAGGTGAATAGATCTCATTATGGAGAGGTGCAGTGCACAAGAACCGTAACTCTGCCGATCAAATTTTATGAGTTATTGCCCTTTGTTGATTTTCAAACTTGATTATTGTCCGGAGCATAACTCAAAAAGTATGTAAGGCAGAATCATGAAACTTAATAGGTAGATAGATCTCATTATGGAGAGGTGCAGTGCACAAGAACCGTAACTCTGCTGATCAAATTTTTTGAGTTATTGCCCTTTGTTGATTTTCAAACTTGATTATTGTCCGGAGCATAACTCAAAAAGTATGTAAGGTAGAATCATGAAACTTAATAGGTGGATAGATCTCATTATGGAGAGGTGCAGTGCACAAGAACCGTAACTCTGCCAATCAAATTTTCTGAGTTATTGCCCTTTGTTTTTGTTTTTAACTTGATTCTTGTCCGGAGCACAACTCAAAAAATATGTAAGGTAGAATCATGAAACTTTACAGGTGAATGGATTTTATTATGTAGAGGTGCAGTGTACAAGAACCGTAACTCTGCCAATCAAATTCTTGGAGTTATTGCCCTTTGTTGATTTTTACACTTAATTCTTAACCTTGCCTATATCTCATGTCCTTTTACACATACAGCCTTGATATCTCACACATAGATACCTCCTATCAACATTGTTCAGATTTAACCATGACCTTGGACCTTATGACCTTGACCTTGGAGTTTGACCAATTTTGAAAAAATTAAACCCGGCAAATATCTCGTGACCTTTTACAAATACAGCCTTGATATTTCACACATGGACACATCTTACCAAGACCTTTCATAATTGACCATGACCTTGGACTCTGTGACTTTGACCTTGGAGTTTGACCTACTTTTGAAAAACTTTAACCTGACCGATATATCATGTCCTGTTACACATACAGCCTTGATATTTGACACATGGAAACCTCTGACCAAGACCTATCACATACGACTATGACCTTGGACCATGTGGCCTTGACCTTGGAGTTTGACCTACTTTTAAATAAATTAAACTGGGCCTATATCTTATGTGCTATTTCACATACAGCCTTGGTATTTCACACATGGACACATCTTACCAAGACCTTTCACATTTGACCATGACCTTGGACCTTGTGACCTTGACCTTGGACTTTGACCTACTTTAAAAAAACTTTAATCTAGCTGATATATCATGTCCTTTTACACATACAGCCTTGGTATTTCACACATGGACACCTACGACCAAGACATTTCACATTTGACCATGACCTTGAACCTTGTGACCTTGACCTTGGTGTTTAACCTACTTTAATAATACATTAATCTGGCCTATATTTCATGTCATTTTACATTTACAGCCTTGATATTTCACACATGGTCACTTCCAACCAAGATATTTCACTTTTGACCATGACCTTGGACCTTGACCTTGGAGTTTGACCTACTTTAAAAAAACTTAAACTAGGCCTATATCTCATGTCCTGTTACCTATACAGTCTCAATATTTTACACATGGACACCCCCTACCAAGACCTTTCACATTTGACCATGACCTTGGCCTGTATGTCATTGACCTTTGATTTTTACAAATCTTTAACATAGCCTTTACAGGGTTTCCATTAGGACAAGAATCCCAAGAGTCATTGACCCTTGAGGCCAAAATCCCAAGAGTCAAAATGAAGCGCGAGAAAAATCAAACCATAATCCATTTATAAAGGGGGGGGGGGGGGAAATGTTGAAATATGTTCTTCGCTCTTTAGAGGTCATTGTAACATTCTCCCAAGCTTAACAAGGTTAAACTGCTATTGAAAATAATGGGGATAAGGAAAAAATGCTGATTTATATGAAAATGTTTCAATAAGACCAAAGTGCTTATTTTAAGAGTAAATGTAACACCTTTTCAACCTTTAGAGTGCTACAGATGAGAAGGGATATTGACTTTTCAAAAAGCATTGTTGTTATCAAACCCTATGTTGAAGGTACTCATTAGAATTGACTCATTGATACTATTCAAATGAGTACCCACAAGATTGGATTTGGATTTGAAATTAAAGGTTTGGAATGCATTTACCCCCATTTTACCCCCCCCCCCCCCCCCCCCCCCCCCCTTCCTTTTATTAACAAATTTAGTACAAGATTGAAATCTTGTGTAAAATGGTAGAAATCAAATTCTTGATACTGAAAAGCTGATAATTTTCATTTATGCCAAGGAAATTTCGTAGAAAAATATTTATCTTTGATAGAGTGCACCTTTAAATTTTCCTTTGATGATGCCGTGTCTAAACCACGAAAACCCATGACAATTACGATATCTGATCATTTTACCTTTCCTTTAAGAACATAAACCAGCTAGATCAATTTTATTTCGAATAAGTAAGAAAACTTAGCATTAATTACTACAGGTACAAGGGATTCTGTCTGATATTCAATGATAATGTAATCAGAGTTTCATGGCCGCCGCCGAGAGCTACCTGCTGGTTGAAGATAAACTTCTTCAAGTTCTTGGTATTTTTACAAGCAGATTGTGTATTTTATTGCCACACAGCTACTTCAAATCAAATTAAGGACTGTGACAAATTAATTAATGGATTTACGACTGATAATCAGCATGCATCACTGATGTCAAAATTAACACACGACTTGCAAATCAGCGAAAGATTGCGTAACACAGATTATCGATTTTTTTACTGCTCTGAACTAAAGGTGTGACCTGGATAATGGGTCAATTAGTAGATATCCCTTGATCTTGAATGATGGGTGACGCATGGGTCGTAAAAATCGAGAGTCAGAATGATGCATCAGTTGAAATTTCTGAGAGTCAAATTGGGGTCATTTTCATTTTTCATGCGTCAAAACCCGAGCTTCCGGGTCAAACGGAAACCCTGGCCTTTATCTTATGTCCTATTACACCTACAGCCTTGATATTTCACACATAGACACCTCCAACCAAGACCTTTCACATTTGACCATGACTTTGAATATTGCAACCTTGACCTTGGAGTTTGACCTACTTTTAAAAAGACTGAAACCAGGCATATATATCATGTCCTTTTACACCTACAGCCTTGATATTTCACACATGGACACCTCCAACCAAGACCTTTCACATTTGACCATGACCTTGACATTTGGCCTACTTGTAAAAACTTTAACCTGGCCTATGTTTCATTTTACTTTTAAATATACAGCTTTGATATTTCACACATAGACACCTCCTACCAAGACCTTTCATATGTGACCATGACCTTGGACCTTGTTACCTTGACCTTGGACTTTGACCTACATCAAATGTAGGCCCTTGAGGGGGCATATATGTTTTACAAACATCTCTTGTTTTACTCTAAAATCCACAAATATTTACCAATCAAGACAAAACTGAGACAGAATGTTGGTGACTATAAGATCTTGCCTTGGTATAATTTTCAGCTTGATCTGAATTTTACAGCCTGAGTTATGTGCCCTTGAAATTGACAAAATTGCCATTTTCGACTCCATTTTGACTTTGTTTTCACTGTAGCAAATACAAATATTGACCAATCTAGACAATACTTGTACAGAATGTTGGTGACCATAAGATCTTGCTTTTGTACAGTTTTCAGGTTGATATGAATTTTACAGCCTGAGTTATGTGCCCTTGAAATTGACAAAATTGCCATTTTCGACTCCATTTTGACTTTGTTTTCACTGTAGCAAATACAAATATTGACCAATCTAGACAATACTTGTACAGAATGTTGGTGACCATAAGATCTTGCTTTTGTACAGTTTTCAGGTTGATATGAACTTAACATCATGAGTTATGTGCCCTTGATATTGACAAAATCACGATTTTTGCTCTATTTTAACATTGCTTTCATTCTAGCAACTGCAAATAATGACCAATCAAAACAAAACTGAGACAGAATGTTTGTGACCATCAGATCTTGCCTTGGTATAATTTTCAGCTTGATCTAAATTTTACATCATGAGTTATGTGCCCTTGAAATTGACAAAATTGCCATTTTCGACTCTATTTTGACTTTGTTTTCACTCTAGCAACTACAAATATTGACCAATCAAGACAAAACTTGTACAGAATGTTGCTGGCCATAAAATCATGCCTTGGTATGATTTTCAGCTTGATCTGAATTTTACATCATGAGTTATTTGCCCTTGAAATTGACAAAATTGCCATTTTCGATTCCATTTTGACTTTGTTTTCACCCTAGCAACTACAAATATTGACCAATCAAGACAAAACTTATACAGAATGTTGATGACTATGAGGTCTTGACTTGGTGTAATTTTCAGCTTGATCTGAATTTTATCTTAGTTATGTGCCCTTGTTATTGACAAAATTGCCATTTTCGGCTTTATTTTCACTTTTACAACTATTAGTATAAACTAATCAACTTTCACAGAAACCTTACTGACCATACAATCTTACTTGCATGTAATTTTTAGCTTGTTCATGCATTTGCTTGTTTGCGCAGCCTGAACCTTTGAAATCACATTCAACAAGACGAACAATCAGGCCTGTGGAGCGCTTCCAGGCCGACAGGACTGTCTAGTTTAAAAGTAGGTCAAACTCCAAGGTCAAGGTCACTAGGTCAAAGGTCATGGTCGCAAATGAAAGGTCTTGTCGAGAAGTAGCTATGTGTAGACCAGGTTAAAGTTTTTCAAGTGAAGACGCGACGGGACGCGATGCCGACACTAGGGCTGTGACATTAGCTCCCCAGACATAAAGTCCCGGCTCGCTAAAAGCATGTTGCTGGGAAAAGACTTTGTACAGCACAGAAAATTCATTTGGTTGTACCATTTAATGACAATCAACAAAAATTGTTGCCAATTGTTGTAATAAAAAAGAAACAATAACCAAAACAATGGAGTCTTTGTGATGTAATCTTTTTACATTACATTGTATATATAACATACATTTCGTCTTTGTGAGGGAATTGAAAAAGCACAGAATGTAAAGAATCAAATTGTCCTGGGAGATTTGCAGACAATTCAATAAGACATTACTTGATTGGACCAAAATTAATTACTTCAGTCATTTCATAAGTCTAATGGGGCTGTTCGTTTGCTGTTATTAGGATCCTTCTGTCTGACAATGGAATAATGTTCCATTTGCGATATGTCACTTTTTCTTCAACATTATTTTGTTGCTGATGAATCAACAAGATAAAACAATGAATTTTGAGAGAGAAGAAGAAAAAAGATTGATAAAGTTTACGTTCTTTCTCTTAACCCATTCCCAAACATTGAAGCTTTTTGACGCCCTTCACCATAAAGGCTTTGGAAAACAATGTGGAAAATGAAGAAATTGCTTGTGACAAGCACTTTCGTCATTTCCCACTATGTTTTCTACCTAAAAAGACAAACAAATACGGTATATATAAAATTATATTCACTCCTAATTGTCGTCTGCAACATTTTTTAATTTGGACCAGTCTAGAATTTTGCCATCTGGAAATGGGTTAATGCTGTCTTCCTTATCTAATACAGATGTCATTTTCCCCCAAAATGCAGTATTTTTTTTTTAAATTACTGCTCTATTGTATATTTTGTTTTCATTTGTACTTTGTAGAACCTTAGAAGTGGCTTGCTGTTCACATTTAACAGACAATGGTTTTCAGGCATTAGCAAAGGTAATCAAGCTTCACTTTATCTGATGAATTTTGCAAAGATAGACACTAAATTAAAACTGCTTGGTTAGAAAAAAGATCAAAGTTTGAAATGTTGTGTATATATTTGATACCCCACCATATGAGTCTTGCTGATGACTTTCATAATTCCAGGTTTTATTTCCATAATGACCCGAGCTGTTTAGTTGGAGATAAATTAAATCTTCAATTAATCAATTAATCACAGAGTAACAGATAAGAGGGAGTGAAGGCTCTCCAAATTTGTTATTTCAAATCCAAACCATATGTTGTGGGTACTCATTAGAATCGTCTCGACGAGATGATTCAAATGAGTACCCATAACATAGGGTTTAAAGTACAATAAAAGAAATATTGCAATTTGAAAATCTGTCACTTTCTCTTATCTTGACTGTTTTATATTTCAGAATTGTCAGTTGTTAGAGAAGATGGATCTGGAAGAATGTATACAAATAACAGACAGTACACTGAACTATCTGGGGACGTATTGTCACAGTGTTACAGCACTGGTATATCTAACAAAATGTTACATCACGCTGAACAGCTGGGACTTTATGTCAAGGGAGCTTAGATATCACAGCCTTTGTGTCATGTCGCGTCGTGTCAGCGTTGAATCTTCCTAAAACACTTTAATCTGGTCTCAGCAATTATGACAGATACAGCCTTGATATTTCGCACATGAAAACTTCTCTCCAAGATGTTTCATCTGGGACCATGACCTGCGACCTTGACTTTGGAATTTGACCTACTTATAACAAAACTACTACCAAAAACTTTAACCTGGCCTGTATCTCAGTATCTCTTTTACAGTAACAGCCTTAATATATCACACATGGATACTTCCTGCCAATGCCCTTCATTTCGGACCATAACCTTTCACCTCTTGACCGTAGAGTTGCGCTGTTTTTGTGACAAGCTCCTGTATATGCCAGCTATGTTGTCCATGGAAAACTTGTGTATATTTTTATAATTTGTCAGTGTTAAAATTTAGATAATATAAGGAAAGATTTTTTCTGCAATGGTGACTAAATGCACCAATAATGTAGAGGTTCAATTTCTGCTACTTCTGTACTTCTTCGGAGACTTTAACCCTTTCCCAAACGACAAAATTTTAGGGTGATCTACTTCAAAAAGTGCCACAAATGACTAAATAGAAGTTATTTAAGTTAAAATTGTGTAAAATATGGCACAGAAAATATTGAGACAAAAGGAGAAACTGCTGGTTATCAGCAGTTTCTTCTTTTGTTTCAATGTTTTCCCAAGCCTTTTCTATGTAGGACGTCAAAACCAGGTCTTGTTTGGGAAAGGGTTAAACTGAGATCCTGTTTCCATTTAAACTAGGGGGTTGAAGAAGAAATTTTGGTAAGAAGCGTTTTCTCATATTGTCTCCATATTCATTATTTTATATTGTACAAACATACTTTCTTCACAAACATTAATTCTTCATCTACATTAGCATTGAATTTGATAGTTGCTTAACCCATTGCCTCACAATAACTCTTTTTGAAAACTTACAAGATAATAGCTTTGGAAAACATTGTGAAAATGAGGAAATTACCTGTTACAAGCAATTTCTTCATTTCCCACAATGCTTTCTACCGAGAAAGACCAAGAATGTGAAATTTTCTTTCACTTGATTTTCTCATCTGCAACATCATTGAATTTGGATCAGTCTAAATTTTTTGCCATTTGGTAAAGGGTTAGTCTGAATTCCAATTTATCTAATCTTTATTTGCTTTTTTCCAGAGTTTATCACATTGTGAACTTATCACAGACGAAGGTATCCGCCACCTGGGTTCGAGCCCGTGCGCGACGGAGCACCTAACAGTCCTAGAACTTGATAACTGTCCGTTAATAACGGACGCTTCACTAGAACATTTAATGGGATGTCAGTGTTTAGAACGTATAGAACTGTATGATTGTCAGCTTATCACTCGACAGGGAATCCGCAGACTCAAGGTAAACATTATTTTTCTAATACAAAATACACTATTCAAGTTTAGAACATAGGAAATGTGATGTAATTTACTAGACTGTGTTTTTCAAAAATGTGTGTAATTTTAGAAAAATAGCTATTTCGGGGGCATTCATGTTTCATACGCACATCTTGTTTTTTTTATTATATTAGATCTATTCAATTTTTATTGTGGTACTGTCAACATCCTTTCTGATTATGTAAAATGGGAATTATCTTTTTTTCTTTCAGCAACGTTTACCCAATATAAGAGTCCATGCCTACTTTGCTCCGGTCACTCCGCCTGCGTCGGTGGGTGGTGGACGACAAAGATACTGTAAGTGCTGTGTTATACTCTGACGACAGTTGGGCGATCATATGTGGACAGAAATTCCAGCGAGACTTTCTGGTAAAGTCTCGCAGTGTGTGCAAATCTTTGTGCAAATCAAGGCACTGGAACCTTGAGGATTGCTTCTTTTCAACAAAAACCTTGTAACTGCAGCTTAAAAGAAGCTGCAGTTACGAGATTTTTGTTGAAAAGCGACAGTTTGGTGTTTTTGTGCTCCTAGCAAACATTTCCGGGGGGAGCATGATATTAGTTATTGTTGAAGTTGCCATGCTTTGCATCTGTCCGTCCAAGTTGTTTGTGACCAGCATTTGTTTGGGGAGCACAAGATTCAAAGCATTAACTTCTGTGATTGTCGGCACCAGTAAAAAACCTTGTCAGGACAAGTGGATCCTAGCTCTGTGTTAAACTGAAGAACGAAGGCTTGATTAACCAATTTAAATATGGCAGAATTCCAAATCCAAAAATGTTTTAGACGAGTTCAGATGAATGAAATTGGATGTTTTTATGCTCCCCGAAAATATTTCGGTGGAGCATAATATAGTCGCCATGCTGTCCGTCCGTCTGTACGTGTGTCAGTCCGTCCACAGCTATATCTCAGCAACCCTTGGACCAAATTCAATGAAACTTCACATGTGATTTCCCTGGCATAATTTCTATGGACCTGTTTCTCTGTTTCTTAATTTGAGGCTGTCATGGAAAAAGGGGCCTTAATGTAAAAATTAGATTTTTTCTAATTTCTCTTCATCCAATGGGCAGAATTTAATGAAATTTTATGCTTATGTGATAAATGAGATGTTCTAGACCATATTCTATAAATAATGTGTGTACAAAAAATCTGTCATGGGAAAAGGGGGCTTAATGTATGATAGTTTTTATTTTGTGACAAACACTTATTTGGGGAGCATAATCCGTCTGTGACGGCTCTTGTTTGGTCTTTTTATGCCGAAAACATATTAGGAAATTACAAAATTGTTTGTCAAGCTACCCTTAGAACTGTACGCACATGCTCCTGCATGCATGTTGCAACAAAAATTTATGTTGGAAATCACATTACTGGAAGGGAAAGTTTAGGCCTGACAAAATTCAAAGATTATGCAGATGACAATTTTAAGTGATTGAAATTCTACAATTTTTGGTTGTTCTGTGTTGAAAACTTTGTGGAAAATGAAGAAATTGCTTGTCACAAGCAATTTATTCATTTTCCACTATGTTTTTCAAAGCCTGCCTTTATGTTGTGGGGCATCAAAAAGTGTCACCATGAGGTAATGGGATCTTATGGTTGCTGCCATGATCAACTTGTAACAATAAATCTCCACATTTACCCTGTGTTGTGGGTACATGTTTACATGAATAAATGCAAACTATGTGAGACAGTTCTAGAGGTATTGTGAATGCAGATAACCCTTTTCCAAATGGAAAATGTTACAATTGTTTCAATTTAAGCCTTCTTCAGATAAAAAAAAATATTAAGATATAATTTGTTAATGATATTGCATGGAAATTTTGAGACAAAATGATTAATGCTGGTCATTACTATTTCCTTAAAATCCAGGGTTTTCCTTTCCTTTGGGAAAAGATGCAACCCTTTTCCCATGGAATGAAAAGTGCTTATTAGTAATTGAAAGGGAGAATAGCTTAACCATTTCCCAAACAGTATGATGCTCTAAATTTTATGTTATCGAAGTTGCTGCCATGTTATTTTGGACCAATCTAGAATCTTGTCTTGTGTGGAAAAGTTTGAATTGTTGTTATTGCAGAAACTGTGAAAAGACTTCAAAAAAAGTTCTACACTAATAAATCAAGAAATTGAACTCTCTTCTTAACCTCAATAAAACATTAATCACCAAAGTCAAATAATGCATAAGTATAAGGGCATTCATTAACCCTTTCCCAAATGACCCAATTTTAGGGTGATCCACTTCAAAAACTGCCTTAAATGACAAAATGGATGTTATTAACGATATGATTTGTGTGAAATATGGCACGGGAAATATTGAGACAAAAGGAAAAACTGCTGGTTATCAGCAGTTTCTTCTTTTGTCTCAATGTTTTCCCAAGCCTCCTCTGTTAGGGACGTCAAAACCAGGTCTTGTTTGGGAAAGGGGTAAAATCTGAAGATAACTTTGAAGCAACATTTGACAGGCACCAGTTAGAGATCATCTTTGATAACCTTGGGAAATATAATATCATTATTTTTAACCTAACCAATCAAATTTCTTGTTGTATTTTTATGATTGTCCATGACAAACACATGTGCATACATTGTGATTCTGCACTAAAATGATATGGCTTCATGGGTTAGTTTTCGGTTTTAATCATTTTCAGATTGTTATTTATTAAGTATTCATTTGATATGTAAGAGGTAAAGGTCATTGAAGAAGACCCCTAATGGGTGCCTGTCAGATGTAAATCTTCATAACAATAACATCTAATTTTATTCAGATTGCACTTCAATGAGCCAACTTTAAATGTGAAATGACACAATATTGCTTGCATATGTTGCTTTTACCGCTGTTGCCTTTTGTATGTTTGTTAGGTGGTAAAAATTTAACCTATTCCCACACAGTGACGCTTTTTGATGCCCCTGGAACAATACTTTGAAAAACTTTGAAGAAAATGAAAAAATTGCTTGTGACAAGCAATTTCTTCATTTTCCACAATGTTTTTAAAATCCTAATTTCTTATGGGTATGCCATGCATGTTGCAGATTTTCAGCTTTTCTTTTATTTTTTTAAACTCCTTTGAAAGTTGACCAACTCTAAAACTTTGTTTATTTGTAAAAAATACATTAGACTGCCAAAATATGGGAATATTTTTGGATCAGCTGATAACATGACAAGGGTTAAGATAATCAACATAAATGTTACATTGGTTGATATATATGTAGTACAGAGCTTCAGATATGAGAGGGGTTATTATACCCCCCAAATTCAATTTGGGGGGTATATAGGAGTCAGCTTGTCCGTCTGTCTGTTGGTCTGTCTGTTGGTCTGTCTGTCTGTTGGTTTTTCTTCAAAAATCTTCTCCTCCTCAACCATTGGTCCAATTCTTACCAAATTTGGCAGGAATGTTCCTTGGGTGACCCTTTTCAAAACTTGTTCGTGAATTTTTGATTCGTCAAAAATTGTGGGCGTGGCAGGGCGGGACTTATCGGACTTAGAGAAATCATGTGAAAAATCTTTAAAAATCAATTATCAGGCCAATTTGAACCAAACTTGGCAGGAATGACCCTTGAGTGATTATATTCAATGTATGCTCATGATTTTTTCATTCGCCAAAAAATGTGGGCGTGGCAGGGCAGGGCTTATCCGACTTCGAGAAATCGTTAGATAATTCTTCAAAAAACTTCTTCTCCTCAACCACTGGGCCAATTCTTACCAAACTTGGCAGGAATGTTCCTTGGGTGACCCTTTTCAAAACTTGTTCGTGAAATTTTGATTCGTCAAAAATTGTGGGCGTGGCAGGGCGGGGCTTATCGGACTTAGAGAAATCATGTGAAAAATCTTTAAAAATCAATTATCAGGCCAATTTGAACCAAGCTTGGCAGGAATGACCCTTGAGTGATTATTTTCAATGTATGCTCATGATTTTTTCATTTGCCAAAAATTGTGGGAGTGGCAGGGCGGGGCTTATCCGACTTCGAGAAATCGTTAGATAATTCTTCCAAAATCTTCTCCTCCTCAACCACTGGGCCAATTCTTACAAAACTTGGCAGGAATGTTCCTTTAGAGACCCTTTTCAAAACTTGTTCGTGAAATTTTGATTCGTCAAAAATTGTGGGCGTGGCAGGGCGGGGCTTATCGGACTTCGAGAAATCGTTAGATAATTCTTCAAAAATCTTCTCCTCCTTAACAACTGGGCCAATTCTTACCAAACTTGGCAGGAATGTTCTTTTAGAGACCCTTTTTAAAACTTGTTCGTGAAATTTTGATTCGTCAAAAATTGTGGGCGTGGCAGGGCGGGGCTTATCGGACTTAGAGAAATCATGTGAAAAATCTTTAAAAATCAATTATCAGGCCAATTTGAACCAAGCTTGGCAGGAATGACCCTTGAGTGATTATTTTCAATGTATGCTCATGATTTTTTCATTTGCCAAAAATTGTGGGAGTGGCAGGGCGGGGCTTATCCGACTTCGAGAAATCGTTAGATAATTCTTCCAAAATCTTCTCCTCCTCAACCACTGGGCCAATTCTTACAAAACTTGGCAGGAATGTTCCTTTAGAGACCCTTTTCAAAACTTGTTCGTGAAATTTTGATTCGTCAAAAATTGTGGGCGTGCAGGGCGGGGCTTATCGGACTTCGAGAAATCGTTAGATAATTCTTCAAAAATCTTCTCCTCCTTAACAACTGGGCCAATTCTTACTAAACTTGGCAGAAATGTTCCTTTAGTGACCCTTTTCAAAATTTGTTCATGAGTTTTTGATTTGTCAAAAATTGTGGGCGTGGCAGGGCGGGGCTTATCAGACTTTGAGAAATCATGTGAAAAATCTTTAAAAATCAATCATTAGGCCAATTTGAATCAAACTTGACAGGAATGACCTTTGAGTGATTGTTTTCAATGTATATTCATGATTTTTTCATTCGCCAAAAAATGTGGGAGTGGCAGGGCGGGGCTTATCCGACTTCGAGAAATCTTTAGATAATTCTTCAAAAATCTTCTCCTCCTTAACCACTGGGCCAATTTTTAATAAACTTGGCAAGAATGTTCCTTGGGTGACCCTTTTCAAAACATGTTCGTGAATTTTTGATTTGTCAAAAATTGTGGGCGTGGCTGGCGGGCGGGGCTTATCAGACTTGGAAAAATCGTTAGATAATTCTTCAAAAATCTTCTCCTTTGTAACCAATGAACCAATTCTTACCAAACTTGGCAGGAATGTTCCTTTATTGACCCTTTTCAAAACTAGCTCTATTTCCCAATTGAACAGCTCCCAGTTCAAATGAAATCAACTTCTCAAAATGCACAAAAACTGCGCCTTTGGGGGGTATGATCACTTTCAGTGATATTCTAGTGTTTTTTTAATGCAATATTTCACTTTTTATACGCCTGTCAAAGACTGGACATATTATGGGATCACCCGTGGTGTCCAGGCGTCTGGTTGTCCGGGCGTTTTGGCCGTGTCCACTTTTTTGTCTGGAGTATAAATCTGTTACCTTAAGTCTGATTTACTTAAACTTATCAGTTATATTCTTCTAATCATAACAAAGTGCAATGCACAAGAACCATAACTCTAACTGGCCTATTTTTTAGCTCACCTGAGCTCAACGAGCTCAAGGGGAGCTCTTAGGGTCAGTCACTATCCGGCGTCCGTCGTCCGTTTTGCGTTGTGCGTCGTGCGTCGTCAACAATTTCTTTAAACATCTTCTCCTCCTCAACCACTGGGCCAATTCTTTCCAAACTTTGCAGAAATGTTCCTTGGGTGACCCTTTTCAAAACTTGTTCATGAATTTTTGATTCGTCAAAAATTGTGGGCGTGGCAGGGCGGGGCTTATTAGACTTAAAGAAATCATTAGGGAATTCTTCAAAAATCTTCTCCTCCTCAACCACTAGGCCAATTATTTCCAAACTTGGCAGAAATGTTCCTTGAGTGACCCTTTTCAAAACTTGTTCATGAATTTTTGATTCGTCAAAAATTGTGGGCGTGGCAGGGCGGGGCTTATCGAACTTCGAGAAATCATGTGAAAAATCTTTAAAAATCAATTATCTGGCCAATTTGAATCAAGCTTGGCAGAATTGTCCCTTGAGTGACTGTTTTCAACACATGCTCATGAATTTTTGATTCGGTGAAAATTGTGGGCGTGGCAGGGCGGGGCTTATCAGACTTCGAGAAATGGTAAGATAGTTATTCAAAAATCTTCTACTCCTTAACCATTGGGCTGATTCTTACCAAACTTGAAAGCAATGTTTATTGGGTGACCCTTTTCAAAACTTGTTCGTGAATTTTTGATTTGTCAAAAATTGTGGGCGTGGCAGGGCGGGGCTTATCAGACTAAAAGAAATCTTTAGGTAATTCTTCAAGTCTTCTCCTCCTCAACCACTCGGCCAATTCTTTCCAAACTTGGCAGATGTGTTTATTTGGTGACCCTTTTCAAAACTTGTTCGTGAATTTTTGATTCGTCAAAAATTGTGGGCGTGGCAGGGCGGGGCTTATCGGACTTAGAGAAATCATGTGAAAAATCTTTAGAAATCAATTATCAGGCCAATTTGAATCAAGCTTGGCAAAAATGTCCCTTGAGTGACTGTTTTCAACACATGCTCATGAATTTTTGATTCGTCAAAAATTGTGGGCGTGGCAGGGCGGGGCTTATCAGACTTCGAGAAATCGTAAGATAATTATTCAAAAATCTTCTCCTCCTTAACCACTGGGCTAATTATTACCAAACTTGAAAGGAATGTCCCTTGGGTGACCCTTTTCAAAACTTGTTCGTGAATTTTTGATTTGTCAAAAATTGTGGGCGTGGCAGGGCGGGGCTTATCGGACTAGGAGAAATCATGTGAAAAATCAATGGGGGGTATGATCACTTTCAGTGATATTCTAGTTTACAATAATTTAATTTGACATAATACTGACATATATATTTGTTTACAACAAAATTTATATTGTACACAATCAAATACACGAAGAATTCAGGTGAGCGATATCAGTGCCTTTCAGGCACTCTTGTTTAGTTATTGCCCTTTGTTGTTTTTCATAAGCAGTGTAACGGGTGTATCTTGTGACAGTTTGACACCTTGTTCTTCATTAAATCCTATATTGTGGGTAGTCATAGAGGCAAATTAAATGGCTACCCACAACATAGTGTTCATATTTTGAAATAGCAAACTTAGAATGTCTTTACCCCATCATATTTGTTTCTCTGTGTACGTGCTCTATTTATATTTAGTTGATTTTACTACCATTCTCTGAAGGGCCCTTATTCACCAAATAGCTTAATTTCAAGTCTCTATTTTATAATCACGCGACAATTAATCCTTTCCCAAATTTCAAAACTTCAAAGGTGACTTCAGACCACAAAATAGATGCTGATAAGAATTCGCTTAATGCGCAATATAGCGAAGAAAATATTTAGGCAATATAAGAAAATGCTGATAATCAGCAATTTCTCCTTTTGCCTTCAATTTTTCTTTGCTATATTTTGCACATCGCCAATTTTATCAACATCCATTTTGTTGTCCCTTGAAGTTTTTGATATTGACCCTATTGCTGTTTGCTAATGGGCTATTTCAACTGGTGATAAATACATATACCACAAAAAGGAAAACTTACTGTGTTATATTGAATGTGTATAGTGACATTGGTTGAGATGTTAGTTATTTATTAAAAACTCATTACTACTTACTTACTAGAATTCAAATAAAGATTTCAAACACACTGAGGAAAAAGAAGAAAATGCTAGTTTCAGCAATATCTCATTTTCTTCGAAAGTTTTAAGTGATTAAAATTAAGTGATTTTTGTTGTCTACAGCTTTAGTCAATTTTGACCAGTCTAAAATTATGTCATATTATAATGAGTTTCAAGAGTCAGTTTTTGCTTGTGAATACTTGCCTTGATTTGATAGAATGTTATGTTATTATTTATTTTCTCTCGCACAAAAATACCTTCCTTGTTCTGACAGGCCAAATCCAGAAAAGACAGAAGGAAAAGGAGAAAACGCTAGCCTATTGTTGAATATTTTTTTCTCGAAAATCTGTCCAAAAGTTTTATACAAAGGACTTAATTGCCTAAATTGTAAGATAAAATACAGACAAATTTGAAGAAAAGGGGTTTAAAGAGCAGCAATATTTCTCTTCTAAAATGCATGACTTCATCATTTTCTTAATCCTTAACCAAATGGCAATATGTTAAACTGGTCCAAATTTAAAGATGTCACAGGTAACTACTTTAAGAGAACTGAACTTAGTTGTTATATTTCTTGGTAGAAAACATAACATAATGGGAAACAAAGAAAGGGCTTGTCACAAGCAGTTTCTTCTTTTTCCGCAATATTTCCTAGAATAATTTTCTTTCAGGCATCAAAAAGCATCTATGCATGTGTGAGAATGGTTTGATAAAAATCTTCAAGGAAGGTGTTTCTGAGTGACAAGTCAAACTACACGAAGCAGAGCTACAGGTAAGAGGGAGCGGAAGTCAAAATATTTCATTTATTGTTCATCAAACCCTATATTGTGGGTACCCATTGGAATCACCTCATTAACCCCCAGAAATGACTCTTTGACTCCCCACAAGATAATAGCTTTGGAAAACATTGTGGAAATGGAGAAATTGCTTGTGACAAGCAATTTCTTCATTTTCCACAATGTTTTAATAACAACAAGATATAAAATTTCATCAATTTGAAAATGTCATCTACAACTTCTTTCAATTTGAACCGTCCAAATTTTTGTTGTTTGGATTTGGGTGAAGACGATTCAAATGAGTACCCACAACATAGAGTTTTGAGTTGAAATGAGAAATTTAGATTGTCTCCACCCCCGCTTATCTGTGGCTCTGAGTTAAGGTGTTTATCGAACAAGCAGAAACAATGCACTGTGAACATGATTATGAATTTGTTTAATTGTTTAAGATATTTTTAGTATATCTATATCCATAATTGTGATGTATATGAATAAAATTCATTCCTTAAACAAGTTTATTCTTATCAAATTGTGGCCTTTTAAGTATTCAGATACTGATGTCACGTCCCATAAGCCAGCTTTAATGGAATTTGTAAAAAAAAAGAGTTCTGGAAAAGGGCTAGATTACATACAGCTGAAACTATTTTTGTAGTTCTAAGTCATCTAGGTTCCTGAAACGTCATTTTACCTCGATATATCTGGATTCGACGTAGGCCCTATCTGATATTTGAATGGTATAGACTAAAATGATGGCCATTTATGCTGCTACTCAAGTAGGTTTATAGATCTAATTGAAATATAGAAGGAAAATACGAACAATTTCTGTCCTTTTCCCACTAAATCTCATTGGATCCGGTAGGAGTATTTTATCGAAATAAGTTTGTTCATCGTTTATTTTATTTCCAAAGGGGCCAGATTTTCACTTCGACCGAAGCGGAAATTGGAATTATCCCATGTCGAGTTAACGAATATCAACTGTAAATATAGGAATCGTTTGGGGAAGGGTTAACCCATTAGGCCTACCACTTAAAGACGATTTTTGACGCCACACAAGATGAAGGCTTTGGAAAGCATCGTGGAAATACGAAATTGCTTTTGACAAGCAATTTCTTCATTTTCCACAATGATTTTTATCCAGAAAGACTCATAGTTTTTATTCATTAGAAATTACCGTCTGCAACATCTTTTGGTCAGTCTAAAATGTCACCGTTTGGGACAGGGTTAAATAAAGAATGTATTGGTATCTTTAGAGCCGATCTGTTAAACCCAAATTTGAATTGTCTCTGAATGAATAGAACCCGTGATTTGGGCACAAAAACTCATCGATAATTGTTCTGTGTGTCTTTGTTTACTCGAGTGTTCAAACTTTATTTATAACCTCACAATCCCTTGCCATATATTGAACCCTTTCCCAAACAATACCTAGTTTTGGTGTCTGTAGAAGGACAGCTTCAGAACAAATTGGGTGCTAAAAAATCGCCACTGTTTTTTCACATATAACATGCAAATATTAAATGTTTTTCATTACACCATTTTGCTAGACTAAGTTAACATCACTGTCCGATTTGGACAAGTACAAATTTTCTGTTGGTGTCAATCATGTTGGTATGAAAAGCCTACTTGGCAAGATCAGAAGATGCTCCAAAGCGTAAACATAGTACTTGGGACACTTTTTGGTACTAACCCTTTCTGTGCCATGTGATTGATTTGAGTTTAATGCCTCGATCAACTGTTATCGTAATATCGCGGCGGCTTGAGTACCTAAACATTGATTCCTCTCACTTCTCATACCAGTACTGCCACAGCATTCTTACCGAGCCTCCAGCTGCTCGCCCACATAGGTTAACGATAATCAAAACCGATGACAGGAGACAATTTTGTCTGAAAGAATAATTGCCTCGACCAGGGTCCGAAACCTCGCACATGTGACAGATAAACAAGATCTATTTTTGCAATGCGAAATTTACCAAGTTATTTTTAGTAACATGTTGCGGTCGAAAGGCAACATGGAAGCTGCATACCATGACAACAATACATTAAATCAGCAAATGAACTCTTAATGTACAAATTGGATTATTCTTCGACATTCGGACTGTTCTTTGGTAAAGTTTACCTTTGTTACACTTTCAACCGCGTTTGAGCGGCGAGTTTTAGGAGCTAGATCCACTTGCAACATCGTATCCAACTCCCGAATGAATTCGGGAGTGAATCTGTATCTCCCAACCACCTCCTGGTCTTGAAAGCAAGTCGTATCGGTTAGTCTAGGGTTAAAAATTCTTTCTTTCCTCGAATTTAATAACAGCGCCGCCATCTTTTTAGAACGTACGACTGCTCCTACCCAATCGTAAGATTTTGGTCAAAATCTGCGATAATTTTACAATATCTGCGATAATCGTACGATTTCGAAAATCGCAGATTTTTGATAAAACACCTATGATATCGTAAGACCGATCGCAGATAAATCTGCGATCAAAATCGAACGTACGATCGTTAGTAATACGGGCCCCTGATGAGTGAGAGACCAGTGCGCTACTAAATGCGCTTTGGCCTCTGCGCCATGAGAATAATATAAGATCGACGTATAATTGTCATGTCGGGGTCACATCTAGACTTTGACAAATTTCGTCATGAAAACGTTATCAACATGTAATGCCGTGAGAATTGTTATCCCTTTCCAAAGCTGGTCTTGCTTTGGCGTCTTTGATGGGGAAAAGGTTTGGGGAATATGAAGACAAAATGACAAACTGCTAATAACCAGCATTTCTTCTTTTGCCGCAAAATTTTCTGTTGCAATCTTTACCAACTTTCTTTGTAGCCTGCAACAGTTTTGTTTGGGAGAGCATTGATGTGGCGTAAAAGTTGTTACTTACTAAACTAACGTGGTCACGCGAGTTCGATCTGGAATCAATGATTGATTTTTGTAATCGCTTACTTACGGATTTCATTGTCTTTCAAATGGCATTAATTATTAACTGGGTACTAAATACTTCGGACAAAGAACCCTTTCTCAGCTAAAACAAGTTAAGTTGCACAATTACGAACGAAAAATGTCCAACTATAATTTCGGTCCTAGATTTTTCTCATTGACATATTTCGGTTTACTATCAATTATCTACTTGAATTTAATAAAGATTTTAAAACATGACCCGAGTGTTTCTAATTTTGCGACATTTAATGAAAAAATATTTTAATGAACGTAAAATGACGTAACGTAATTCACAGACACGTAATTCACAATTTTGAACATACAATAAAATTCCACAGGTAATAATTCTGAAGAGAAATTTTCTTCTTGGTTTATGTAATCTACACATGTGTAGGTACATGCCCAACTATGTATTTGACTTAAGCGTTGATTGTGTGAAATTTTAAAGAGCATTAACGTAATTCACATTTACTGCTCCTTGAGCGGGGTAGCTTCCTTCATTGCAAAGTGTGACTTACTACAATCTACTGCTACCTTCAAGAGTAATACAATGTGTTTGCACATGCTGTTGACTATTTGTAAATGATATTTAATATCATGTATTCAAAACATGGTTTCGTTTTAGGATGTGTGTAAAACTAAATAACGTAATTCACACCAGACCATGGGACATATGCATAATTGTTCGCAGAAAAATGCATTTATCTTAAATTTCTTTGTTTCACCACTAAAAACAATTTGGAAAAGCTACTGGTTGGGATACTAGGTATACTGTAAATGTATTATATATGTACTCTCCGTACAAAAGTGATGAACTGGACCACGCCCGAGGTTGGACAGCTGTTTTTACCCATTTTCCGACTTATCGAGACATTACTCTCACATATTTCATCAGATATATGGGGTTTTGTTATTATTTCTTTTGACCACCCCCTATGACATTATGTTAAAGACGATTCGTCAATATAATTGTCAGATTGTACACACATAGCTTCTTAGGTCCATGGGACAGGTATTCCTCGTATTTGATACATTTAACTCGTTTTAGCTGTTCTAATGAAACACTATCATTAACTTTGTCTAATTTCGTTTTACTTCGTGAATATCAATTATTCGTCAAATTGTTTAAACCTCAGTTGCGCCGGTTGACCAATGTTGATTTTTAAATAGGGACCTATAGTTGATAAGTAATCACCTTAACCCTTTTCCAAACGACAAATTTTTAGGGTGGTTCAATTTGAAAGATGATGTGGACAACAAAATGGATGTAATTAATGATAGGATTTCTATAGAATATAGCACAGAAAATATTGAGGCAAAAGGAGAAAATGCTGATTATCAGCATTTTCTTCTTTTGCCTCAATATTTTCCCAAGCCTTTTCATTCATGGACGTCAAAAGCAGGTCTTGTTTGGGAAAGGGTTAAATAAAATTTGTTTTAAGGTATTCCATCCATCATTATCTATCAAATAATTCGCGCAACTTCGGGCATCCTTCGTGGCAACTGATAGGCCTAATGCATCTTCGCAAGCCAAGGGTGACATCTACGACGTAACGTCGTTTCTGATTATACAAACGTAGGTTGGTTCAACCTTGGCTAGCGAAGATGCTGATAATGACGAGGGCATCCGGATACCCTTGTCAATTTCCGTTGCCATGTATGGCGCCCGGAAATTGACGAAGGTAGATCTATACTCTCGTCAATTTTGACTGCCACGAATGACGCCCGAAGTTGCACAGAGTGTTTGTAGGGGCCTATCTAATGGTGGATGGAATACCTGGAATATTTTACTCGGAAGTGTCCATAATATGTTAACAAGTACACATTTGAAAGAAAGATAATTCGATGCCTTAGAAGAAAAAGGTCGTAAGTGGTACTTACGACCTTTTATGATGCACACATATTTGGAAAGGGCATTTCAAGCTCTAAATATGGTGCAAATTTCATAGACATTTGAACCTGTCATGCTGACCAATTTGACTGCAGAAAAAGGTCGTTTTTTCTTTTTTCTTTTCGAAATAAAACAGTTTTTTTTTCACTTTTCTCAAAACTATGGTTTTTTTTTCACTTACGCCCTTCTTCTTCTTCTTCTTCTTCTTCTTCTTCTTCTTCTTCTTCTTCTTCTTCTTCTTCTTCTTCTTCTTCTTCTTCTTCTTCTTCTTCTTCTTCTTCTTCTTCTTCTTCTTCTTCTTCTTCTTCTTCTTCTTCTTCTTCTTCTTCTTCTTCTTCTTCTTCTTCTTCTTCTTCTTCTTCTTCTTCTTCTTCTTCTTCTTCTTCTTCTTCTTCTTCTTCTTCTTCTTCTTCTTCTTCTTCTTCTTCTTCTTCTTCTTCTTCTTCTTCTTCTTCTTCTTCTTCTTCTTCTTCTTCTTCTTCTTCTAAGGCATCGAATTATAGCCGGGCTCTCAAAAATGTCGGTTATATAGCATTTTAGATCACCACTGTTCCAGGTCAGTTTGTGCCTATAAGCTCACTATTTAGGATCCTTGCAGCGTTCCTACAGTTGTTACTTGCCATGAAGAAGCTGTGAGTTACCAGCACGATCCTAGTTATTTTGTAAAGCGGCAATGCTTTGATCTCGATCCACGTGAGTATCAAATAATAGAATTATGCATAAAGAGACATTTCACGATATATTATTTCATACATTTTACTTTTATCTTTATCTGAAAGAGCATATTTTCTAATGAAAATTCTGAAATATATATTTTTGTGCTAAAAGTGATCAAACTGTTCTCCACAACAGTTGGGATTTATATGTAATTTGCCATTTTTGTCTCAACTTTAATGGCGTATTTTTCGCTTATAGATAACAACTTCAGAAACTTGATAGCATTTATACGCATTAGAATTGCATGAAGACATACTTAAAAATTGAAATTGGAATGTTAGGTCCCTTTAAGGACTTAAGGCACTCCATTCATCATTAGATACCCAACACTTCGTGAAAGTTCAGACATCATCCATGGCAACAGAAATTAACGATAGTTCATCGTCAATTTAAGAGCGTCATCTGTGGCAACGGACATTGACGAGGGATACCCTCGTCGATTAACGTTGCTACATGTGCTGATGACGCCTGAAGATATAGGAATCGTTTGTTGCCTAACCACGGTGTATAATCACGTGACTTAGAATTTCCGATAATCTTCAATACCTTTTTAATACATGTACTTGACCAATTTGTATTCGGTTTTAAGCTTAGAATGTGGGAAAATGCCAGGAATAAGCTGGACGTGTTGGATTTTTGAAAAATCAACTGATAAAAAAGTTATTGAAGACAGACCAAATTTTTGGTTTATCTTCAATAACTTTTTTATCAGTTAATTTTTCAAAAATCAACCACGTCCATCTAATGCATGACGTCTGTCCACATTCTCTGCTTCAAACCGAATTAAAATCGGTCCTGTATTTACAAAATTATTGAAGATTTTCTGAAAATATTGTATCACGTGATTATCAACCGTGCTAATGATCGGTGGAATACGCTAATGAAATAGGAATCATACGCATCGCCACCAAATTACCAATAGCAATGGCGTCTGGGATTACATCATAAAATGAGAGAAGAAACTTAACTCATTTATTAAAGTATTCCACCAACCATTAGATAACAAACACTTCGTGCAAGTTCAGGCGTCATCCGTGGCAACGGAATTTGGCGATAATACCCTCGTCCTTTTCCCAGTGTCATCCGTGGCATTGGAAATTGACGAGGGATACACTCGTCGATTTCCGTTGCTACGGATGAAGCCCGAAGATGTACGAAGCGTTTGGCATCTAATGGTGGAAGGAATACATAAATGAAATAGGAATCATAAGCATGTTTAACAATTATTACCAGGAACAAAGGTGCCAATGATTACAAACCAAATAATTAATGCGGGAAATGAAATTATGAATAAGGAAAAAAGAGTTTGCATTAAACAGAAAAAAACTTAATTCAATTAAGCATTATATTCATGTTAAGTAACTGAAGCCGTATTCTGACTTTCGCAAATGTGATAATTGGACCTTAATTCTGACTATTTTAGTACATGTATGTACTAATGTGAGTGTCTGCGAGGAATAGAACCAGGCCCGTAGGAACAGGGGGGGGGGGCTAGGGGGTCTAAGCCCCCCAATAATGCCGAATTTTCTTAATTTTACACTGAAAATTTTGGGAAAATCCAAATTAGCCCCCCCCCCCAATATTCAGGACAAGGGCTTTAGCCCCCCCCCATATGAAATTGCTTCCTACGGGCCTGAGAACGACGACTTAAATGAGTACGTATTCCTTATTTTTCTGTATATCAATATACATAATAGATAGGCAGTATACACCTAGTTCACATAATTACAACTCCTGCAAGTCTATATCTTCGTTGTATGATCAATAATATCGTATCTTCAACTTATAACATATCCGGTTATGGCCTTTGGGTAACAATTCGACGTTTCATGTACACAAAGCAGTGGATAAGGTTGATTAATGGATTTCTAAATTCGCTATTTGAACTCAAACCAGATGTCGTAGGTACTCATTTGAATTGCCTCGACGAGGCCATTTAAATGAGTACCTACAATCTAGGGTTAGATCGTCGTTTAGAGATCTTTTAGACTTAGAAATAGGCCTACCCGTAATTATTATAACTGAAACCCTTTGTACATTACTAAATTATCGGTATTTCTTTTGTTATAGGCGAATAATTTTCTATTGTCATTTTAGAATCGTCTTGTATTTAAAATATTTCGAATATAACTACGTTCTTGTCTCGTAGAATACAATTGTATGGGATAAAAATTATCAATACGGGAGTGGGGTGTCATGATTTTTATCCATTTGAAGTTATAATATATAATTGCCAACTCAGTGACATAGCTATTCTGTCCATCACTGAGTAATAGGCTACAACTGTTCTTAGTTAGAATATTGTGCGTTTCGATGGAATACTCATATTATGTAACTGTTTAATTCAGTTTTAATGGTTAAAATCAGGACGATTCAACGTATTAAAGCTGTAATGTAGTTGGCTACAGGACAAATGAAAAGGGAAAAAGCGAAAATGCACCGAGTGGGCATATTGCCGCTTTATGATTCCTATACATCCTAAACTAAAACAAGCATATCTTAAACAGCGCATCTTAGTTATTCATGATATGTCAAAAAATAGTTTGCCCTTTAACCTTTTCCTAAACAAGACCTGGTTTTGACGTCCCTTACAGCATAGTCTTTGGCAAATATGGATACAAAAGAAGAAAATGCTGATGATCAGCATTTTCTCCTTTTGCCTCAATATTTTCTATGCTATATTGTACACAAATTCTATCTTTTTAGAATACATTTTGTCATCAACAATAGCTTTCAAATCGGAGGAGTCCAAATTTTTGCTGATTTGGAAAGGCTTTTTAAACGCATTAACCACTGAAAAGTTTTGTTACTTAAAATATCTATTCATGTATTTTCGTTCTTTTATAGAAGACTTACACATGTACCAATACTTGGTGTAATTAAGGAAACAAAGTATCGTGTGTGTCATCTAGCCTTAATTACGGGTGACACAATGTTTACCTAGTAACCGTACTCTACGATGTCCCATACTGTTTGGAAGCAGTGTCGTTCTAATGAAGTGAATTGTTCAACAATGATTTAGGATTATATTACATTTCATGTATACATAATACATACATTATTTGTATTGCCGTTCAGTTCTATTCATTAATGTTCTTTTTTTCTATGCCTTTAAAATAAATAGGAGAGAAAAATACTTTAGAAGGCCTATGTGCCATACGTTTTGATCCTAGCTCAGTATTTTCGGATGGTTTTGACATGGATTATTTTCGAAAGTGATGGAAATTAAAAATAATTCGAAGAAATTGGAGTTTTATAGAATGACTGGGATATTATTACTTCTTGGAATTTTCATTCCGTTATCGGTAAGTGTTTTGTATTTCCAAAACTACACGAACTTTTTCTAGACAACAAAATTAGTTTTCCTACAATTCGTTTGTTGTATTCACGTTTCTGTCTTCTATTCGAGCCTGACTATTAGAACATATTGAGAGGAATATCGAGAGCACAAAGAACATGTTGATTGTCATTTTTTTAATTTCTTTAGATATTTTACCAAGCTTTCTGAATCGTGGACGTTAAATTCGAGCACACTTGAGTAGGCCTAACGGTTAAACTTGATTTTTTGAAAATAAATTTCAAGCTTTTTAAGGTGTTAAAAATGATTAAATTATTATTATACTTTGATATTGTTCCTATTTATTCGAACGGGACGAAAGTATGCAAAATTATAGGTTATTGCATTTACTCAGTATATTGCAATATATTGTGTCGAACGAGTTCTTTTGGCGTAGTATCCCTCGGCAAGATCGGGCTACTCTACCAAAAGAACTCGTTCGACACAATATACTCCCATATTAATGCAACAACCTTTGATATATGATATTTTCTCATTATTTTCCCTTAATGATTATACGGTCATAGTTTAAAGTAAAGTTTCCAAATTATCTGTGATCTCTTACATACATTGGTTTTCTTACAAAATCACATTCTTTAAGACAGGTATATACAGATGAGAAAATGTTTTGTTTCATAAGTAATGACATATCTGCCAAAAAGGTAGAACAAAGACGTGCCATTTAAGTTATAAAACATTGGTTATACAACATTAACTTTTTAATGAAAGATACACATCCTTACAAATGAAACATTTGCACAAGCTTGGTTTTCTCCATGAAAGAAGAAACAACAGTTTGACGTACAGTCCGCTCTTTTCCCAAAAAGAAAATGTAATTGTCGTTTGGCCGGACTAATACACTAAATGTGTAAAGGGCGTGATTTGAATCTGATGTCCTGTGAGACGTTGTTTTTTTTTTTTTTTTTTTTTTTTTTTTTGCACAGAAAATCATGTGTAGCTTTCGAATAAGGCCTGCTGTATTCTAACATTATTGCCCGTAACAACTAAGTCTTCTTTTTGGCTGGAAAATGCTTAATTGGCCACCAATTACATTGTTATCAACTGATTTTTAAAAGACCCTCGTATATAAAAAATACCCTAGCGTTTTAGAACACCGCCTTCTCTGCTTCAAAATGAATTCAAATTGCTCAAGTATTAACAATAGTTTTGACTATTTCCAGCAATTGTTGTGTCCAAACCGTGTATTATGATACATGAATATTTCTAAAATAGATTTGCAAATAAGCATATTTAGTAGGTATACCTCGGCTATAATTATGATTATAATTATGAAATAATAACAAGTTTAGCGGTCTTTATTGCGCAAATAAAACCCGATGTGCGAAGGACTACATGTGTAGGTAAAAACCGAGGCGCACAGCGCCGAGGTATTTGCCTTAACATGTAGTCCAGAGCACAGAGGTGTTTATTGCGCAATAAAGACCGCTTAACTTGTTATTATCTCCATTATAACACTCTAAATAACAAAACGCACATCGGAAATGTGTTATTTTGTGGAAATTCTACCATGAACTAGTTTTCGGCGTAGGAAATGCATTGGTGGTTAAGTGAAGTCATTGATGACGTCATTTGACGTTACCTTGACGGCACGTGACGTTTTGTCGCATACACAAAGCATAATTACATAGAGGTTTTATTGGTCAAATAAAACCTGCTGCGGTTCTTCTTTCACTATATATGGATTCTACCGAAACGTGTTATAATATTGTTTAACAAACAAGCCTCGTCATCTATTTTGAATACAATCCAATTAAAACCATCTACCTTTTTAATTGATCGATTGACTGACACATGTTTTACAGGGTTAAAATAGGAGTGAATTTCATACATTAAAAGTCGACTCAAATTTCCAAATTCCCTATATTATCTGATTTTAAATAAACACAATAAATGGCAGTCAACACAATGCAGGTTAAAATTTCAAATTTCTGGTATTAGATTTCTTGGCTGGTTTCATATTTATCTATACCAGCTGAAATATAGCCGAATTTATGGAAAAGGATGTAATCTTATCTATATCATGTACATATTAAAAGTGCTCGACAGATTCCAATGATCTCCTAACTTTAACAAAGTCCAGATTTTAAAGCAATATACCTTAATGAGGAAATATAAACGGTTACATGGGGTAGACATGTCGTGTTACAACTGTCCCACCTTCCCGAGGCTTATGTATTGGATCATGAGCCCTACTACCTTCCAAGCAGGGGTCATGATTCATTGTCATTTAACATACATGTGTACTATAAACGTTTGAACGGCGTTCTAAGAGAGTAGAGCCCTACAAGTACAAACCAAGCCATTTACTACTTAGCCTATTTTCAGCCTCTCATACAACATGTCCTGCGTCCTCCAGTGAGCGGTCTGCGTCTGAAATTAAGGCATAGTCGTGCGTTGCACGCACGTGACACGCACGTGCAAAGTACTTCTTTGGAGGACGCAAACACGACGAAGAATGACCCTAGCAAAGAATTGACCAGACAATTATTTGCTACGACCATTCGGCGTCCATTTACAACGCAATGAGCACACAAGAGGTTTTCTTACAACTATTACAAGACGCACGATTTATGAGTACACACAACGGGTTGTAAGAGAGGCTTTGCATCTAGTCAGACGAATATGCATAGGAAAAGGGATATATTCATAACTATGCGATTGAAGATGGCAAACAGAAGCTGCATGTTTTCGATTACACGTGATTATTAGAACCATGACTTAGGCTATATTTTTTAATATTGAAGGAGCAGTGGAAAAGTAAACTATTCAGAGTTCAGATGGGTTGTCCTCTCTCCTTTAAGCAAAGATTTTTATGTTTGATAAAGAAATGGCTGGGTGAACATGCCACAATAAATATAGATCTATCGCACGTCTATCAATAATTACTGAATATAAATGAACTGTGTAAAACAGAATGAAAGAACACTCCAAACATACCCTTGTCTATTATAGAACAAGGATTTGGTAATTATTAGGATTTTTATTTTTTGTTGGGGGCCTGTGCGTTTTCGTTTTCTCAAAATTGCTAAGACTAGAAAGAAATATGTAGCGAAGATTCTCGCTGCAGAATCAAAGTATTGAAAATAATGATTACTGTATGTATCCTAAGCCTATATGGTGGTACAAGAAGCGAGCAAGTTTGACAAATCTCTATTTCTACTAATGCTTTTGCTCTGAAACTTTGCAAAATATCAGCCACTAGTCAAAGATGCACCACACTAACATGTGATTTAGTGGAGTTTTACCCTTCTGGACTTAGAAATTCTTGGTCAGGTTTTAACGTGCAACTTTCATATATCTGTGATAACTTTATCTGTAGCAGCCATATTGCTTCCAAACTTTGCACACGCTTAGACTGTGACCATAATATCAGTCTCTAGGCAAAGATTCGTTACTCTAATTTAATGCAACTTTCCCCTTTTCGGACACAGAATTGTTCACTATCCAGCATTTGATACTCGTGAGACAGCTCTTTTATTCCGGTCCAAATCTACAAAATTATTGGCAGATCCAAATTGACAGCTGTTGTAGAAAACAAAATAGATGATACTGAAAACAGAAAACATGCAATTCAAAGATTAGGACTCCATTTAAAAAAAGGTCTAAATGCTAATCATCACCATTTTCGTCTTTTTATATTGCGTTCGATGACTTTGAAACTAATAGGCTGAATGGTTTCCAGAACCAGCCCTCTTTTGGGAAGGATATATAACAATGTTGTTTTTTGTATTGAACAATGTCGTTCCATTCATGAAATCCGGATAAAATAAGAACAATGTAATCATTGGATCCTATTCAATACTTGACAATCTGTCATTACATGAATAACCCAGTTTGTTATATCGACAAATACTAAATCATGGAACACACAGCATGCGGAGATTACATTAATGAAAGCTAGAGTGATGGAACGCATTTCGAACTTTTTGCTTTCCACGTCCTTGCATGGAAAGGCAAGCGGGACGTAGGCTATTGTCTTACCGGTATTCATCTATCTGTCTGCTAGCAAAACCTAACATGGAAACTAAACATTGTCTAGAATATATAGGCTCCTACCTCTCCATTCGTTTTTAAAAGTCACAAAGCTTATGCCATACATTGATTATGATTAGAATTATTTTTCATGCGCCAATGAAGTCCTCTCGGAAAACACGGCTCCCTCTGGGAAAAATGTCTTGATTCACACAGGCTACTTGTACAATTCATAGAATGAGATAACCACTTGACTAGATCAGTCTGTTGTTTCGTAGAGTCCACAGTGGATAATCACGTGACTCAGAATTTCAGAAAATATTCAATATTTTTGTTGATACTTGACCAATTTGAATTTGATTTGAAGCAGAGAAGGTTGTAAAATGCCAGGAGTTAGCTGGAAATGGTGGACTTTTTTTTGAAAAATCAGCTGATAAAAAAGTTATAGGAGATCAACCAAACTTGAATCAAGTCGTAGTTACATGTACCAGATTTTATTCCAACACCAACGAAATACTATACTAAAGGAAAAAGCAAACGCAACAACAAATGAAATTGATCATACATTTTGTTTTTGTCTTTTTCAAAACCACCATCATTCGAGTACTTATATCACTACATAGTTAAACTTCATTAACATTGTAGTGTCAAAATTTCATCAAGGTCACAGGCGGTACGTACAATAAACATGCGTTTAAATGAGAGCGGTTTGGCGTCAACGTTAAATGCGTTCTTGCACGCAATCCAAGTTGACGTTAACGTTTCCTCGCTGAAATTTGATTGCTGTACTGTCCATGAATAGTATCAACAGTTTTTTCGATAAGAGAATTTGTTTCCGTATGTAAAATAAGCGAACGCTATGGTCCTGACGTCGTGACATTAGGCGTTGACGATCGCTTTTCGGGTGACCGTCAGTCGTTCCGTTCGTTCTAAGACGTTAGCTGAAGCAGTATTTTGTCAACCGATGTACACCAAAGTCAACAGCATTTGCGGCTTAAGATGTTTCATTCGTAAACATCACAATTCTACAGGACGACGTCTTTGAATAAGTCTCAGAATGATATGAGGGGTTAAATCCAAACGAAAATCATTGCCTTTTGTCGATTCGACGTGCATCTACACAAATCAAAAGAGTTTTATGTAAAGTTTGGATATTCAATAGTTTGCACGTGAGAAACGTGTAAACGTCTATTTTGACCTTATCTCAGAAGTAAGACAGGTTTTAACGTAAACACAAGATCAATATCACGATACAGTTCTCTGTAATAATCAGTAACATTTTGACTCAATACCATAAAAGATTTAAGAGAAATAACAAAAAATAGTTGTTGCGTTTCTTCTTTCCTCTAGTATATTTGTTTGTCCTAAATTACGTCACGGTTAACTGTATAAAATCGTTCCCTATTCTGTTTATATATGACCGATTTGACGAGTATGAAGCAGAGAATGTGGGAACGACAGAGATTTGCTGATTGCAAAGGGTCCTTTTTAAAAATCAGCTGATAAAAAGTTATTGACGATTAACCAAAATATGAGTTCTACCACAATGCATGCACATATTTCTTGGCGTTTCAGCTGCTCTGCTTCAATCTGAATTCAAATTGGTCACAATTCAACAGAATCTTTAACGATTTTCTGAAATTGTTATGTCACGTGAAAATAATTTCAAGTCAAACAGTCATAAGCAATTTAAGACAATTTTTTGTGAGTAACAGTTAAGGTAGTCTACCCCTTATGAGATTCGTGTGACGTCGGAATTATTCGAGCGACCTCGAAAACATTTGGCGGTGGAACTTTCCACAGCTCGGATACGTAACGACGCCACTCGAAAAAATTCGATGTTATACAATGAATCTCAAAATGGCCACATTACGGGTATTCTACCTTAAGCTAGTAGACTGCATTTATGTGCGCAATATGTGTTGTCACCTTAAAACTAGGAAGAATTACCTATGTGGGAATTTTGAATTATATTCTATAGGTATTTAACCCTATCCCAAAGAAAACCTGGTTTTGACGCACCTAACAGCAGGGCCTTGGGAAATCATTGAAACAAAAGAAGAAACTGATGATAACCAACAAATTCTCCTTTTGTCTCAATATTTTCTGTGCCATATTTTACACGAATCCTATCTTTAACAACATCCATTTTGTCTTTTGTGGCAGTTTTTGAAGTGGGCCACCCTAAAATTTTGTCGTTTGGGAAAAGGTTAAATACATGTAGTTTATAAAGAAAAGAAATATTGCGTGACAAAAGGTCGTTTGCATTTTATTACATGTCCTGGGATACGTTCGATTTGTTTTAATAGCTATTGATTTAGTGAATATTGGATATACTTCACTCATGCTAAACATGTGTCAAGCTAGCCATTTGAAGGCCTTACCGGCCTCAAACTACAATAACCTGTTAATCAGTGTTCCCATGCAACTATTTAATGCGTTTACTACAAGATGACCACAAAACAAAACATTCCACCATAAGAGATTGATTTGCTACACGTCTGAATATTGCTGAATGAGATATTCATGATTAAGTGATTCGATTTTCAAAAGGCATGTCTTTCGATAAAAATTCAAAATACTGTTTTTCATAGTTTCGACAAATGCTATATTTTTGCCGTAATCTGAAGAAAAAACAATAATAATAATAATAATAATAATAAAGACTTTATTTAACGAGGCTACACAGTTGGGATAATACCCAGTCTTCCCTGTGGGCCTCAAAAAATATTTACAAAGACAAAGCATAAAAACAAATATGAATATGTACAACAAAAGAGAAAGAAGAATCTATGTACAATGCAATTTGGAAGGAAGCCATAAACTCTTCCTCAAACAAGACCAGTTTTGATAGACAAGGATAGACTTAATGATTTGGTAAGCATTCCTTTAAAATGAATACGAAAGGGACAGAGTCATAATTTTTATATATTTTGATAGGAAGTATAGACAAGGAGCAAATCGGACAATTAATACAATTTGTTCCTCAGCCATTACCTCTGTACAGTACCCATATTGTATGGTAATGTATAGGTTAATATTGGGTCCCAATTTGAATAAAAAATATTTATTAATAATTATAATGAAAATGTAAAGTTTAGATATTTAAAAGAAGATTAGAGAACAAATCACATATTGTCGGCTGTATTGGAATGCACTGTAACAACAGCTAATCCAAGTTGTAGTTACAACACATGCCAAGACTGCCGACGATGTGATATATTTCAATCGTTCTTTATGTACATACAGGCATGTTTTTTCCACTAGAATACCACCATGCTAAGTAGGCAGATTTGAACCTTTGTACATTTTCGCTTTCTCTAATGCAGATGGGGATCTGGTTCCATAATTTTGGACCTGAATAAGTGAAAGATTTTCTATGGAATTCGATTCTTGGTTTGGGTATTTCAAGAGTTCTGTTAGTGTAAGACCTACGATTTGGCTTATTACTTTCTTTTAAAAGTGAAGACATATAATCAGGCAATTTATTGTTGATAGACTTATAGACTAAAATCGCTTTTTTGTATAGTACACGCTCTTCAAATTTCATCCATTTTAATTCATTAAACAATTTCTCACTCGAGGTTTCATAATTTTTATCGAGAACTATTCGAGCTGCTCTCTTTTGGAATTTATACATTGAATATAAGAGGTTCTCATTACAATTTCCCCATATAGTACAGCAATAATCAATATGAGGGAGAATGTATGCATTAAAAATAGTTTACGTGTATGAATGTCTAAAAACTTCTTATTCTAAGGAGAAGGTATAATAAAGAATTACACTTTTTTAGTACTTTTTCAACTTGAGATTTCCAGTTGAGCTTGCTGTCTACATTGACACCTAAAAGTTTTTCACTTTCTGTGAAATCGATAATTTGGTCGCAAAGGACTAGGTTATTAGTTTGCTGACTGAATACTTGATTTGTTGGTGATATAGCCATTGCTTTAGTCTTTTCTGGATTAGGAAGCATAGAGTTTCTTTCGCACCAATTTTCTATAACAGTGAGACTGTCTGTCTTGAAGTAGGGAAACAACTTCAGTTGCATTATGACCAATAACATCAATAACATCAATAATATAAGGCAATCGAAACCAAGATAGATCCAGATCAACTCAAGGGGGTATCTAGAGGGTGGTTGTGTGGGGGTGGTGGGAAAATTGAATTTTGAATATAATATGACTTTAGCAGTTTGTTACAAATAACACATTTTTAAACCATCATTTAGGCTTTGACCTCCCCCCGACCCCCCCCCCCCCCCTGGAAACAAATCCTGGATCCGTCCTTGCAGCCCATGCCTAAGTGCAGATGTTACGCAATATAAAAGAAACTATTAAATGACAGGATGGCTCATTTCCAGACTGCGTATGTACATACTGATCTGTAACCGATTTAGTCTCAAATGCTATAACGGCATATTTGCAAGATCCCAGCTCATTTCTGTTTTTGCTATTTTCAGAATTCTCAACAGTTAACAACGAAATGTCCAAGTTCAGGTAAGAACATTTTCTAATCCATGTGGTCATTTCGGCCACTGATCGTGTGTCTTGTATTTCTTCTATTCAGCCATTTATGTTGTGTTTAACGATATTGATGTACGGTATAATAATCTGTGAAAGTTGCCCATGCTAGGTTGTCGAACATACAAAATAGGTAAAATACATTCAAGAATATTCTTATGGATTGGTTAACCTGTAGGCTAAGGGAAAATCATTTTAGTCCAGAAAAAAATCGAATAAAATTTATTCAGTCCTTCTAAATCATGTTTGTACTGTTGTAACTAACTTTACATATCGGCACAATGCATTTCTGGAAGCTCTTAGAGAACTAGGGAACTGGTCCTCGATAGAAATTGAGAAACTTTCTACCAGCACTAAATCTTTTTTTTTCTTTTTGGTACTAGATAATACGGTAATTTGCATTACTGCCGCAATTCTGGCTGCCCACATGTTGCTCAAATGCCTGAAATAGGCCTATCTAGCACAGTATGCTTTTTCATGGAAATGCATGTAGGGCCTATAGATCACGATAAATGACCTGACAGAGCATCCCTAGCTATTAGCTAGGGATGCTCTGTCAGATCATTTATCGTGAACTATTACTTTAAATGAACTTATCACCGATTAGGCTAATGGTGTCTACTTGTATTTCTTTTTCAGATTGGACACAATATTACGAAAAATGTTACCTTGCTGTAAATTATACTCTAAGTTGGTCGAGTGCTTATAACTATTGTCAAAAGTAAGTTTACACGTACATTTACTCTCCAAAGCCGATGTCTATTGATTAACCATCAAATATGACATCATTATATCATAATGGAATGAAGAGAGAATGTGCTCTGTTCTTAAGAGAGTAACGTACATTGTGTTAATGTGTTTTTGTGATAGTTTATATTTCTTCACATCTGTACGAATGCTGCTTTGACACTCTGCAATAGACGAAAGACGCTGATAAAAGGCGTTCCTACCATTCCTTAATTTCAATGTTGATAACGTTGGTCTTCACATAGGCCTATTAGATCTAGATGTAGGCCTATCCTTCACTGAGTTGGTTCAATGACTTGATCTAGCATATTTCAATTTTTCTCTTGTCAAAAAGACGAAATATGAAGATAATATTGTATTTGTAGATGTTTCCAACCAAGTTGAATGCTTCTTTTCAGATACGGTGCTAAGTTAGTAGAACCTCGAGGGTACACCCTAAATGACGTCATACATGACGACGTCACGTCGAGAATGCCAACAGTGTCTTCTTATTGGACAGGTAGGCCTAAGGACATTCCGTAAAAATCATCTTAAGGTTTACAGACCCTCAATAAAAAACACCACTTTCTAGCCAGACGAAACGCATCAAAGTATAGGGCCTACACACTTGTAAATACACTTCACATAAGTTGATTCACCGTGCCGGATTTCAAGATTATGGTTCAAGAAGAAAATAATTTACAAATATTATTTTACTCTATAGGCTACTTGACTCGATGAAAATATATAATGAAATGGTAACTTTCCTGGTAGGCCTATCTATGCAGCTTTATTTTAGCATTGATCCTCTCGAATTGACATTTCGTTTTTTTTTATTAGAAAATAGAAATCTAGGTTAAGATAATGAGATTCGACTCTGTATAGTAGTCCGCTTCGGTACTGCGTCTTTTACGGTACCGAAGTTTTCAAAACAGTGTTTATTTGCGGACGAAGTAGGCCTATCGCCTACCAACTGCGTGCTTTAGCAAAACTAAAATCAAAATCATTTACTCCAATCTTCGTTGATTACTTTCATTATCATTTTGACTGCATTTGATTTACTTTAGAAAAGGAAATCATGGAATGTTTTCATGTCCCTATTCATTATTGATTTTTCCGGACAACATTAAGTACCGTAGGCCTAGTACTCAAGAGGACCATCCTGCATACTGAAAGACCGTTGAAATACTTTTTGCATAATTCAAAAGTTACTCCCCTTGTTTTAAAATCCGCCATTTTTAATCGTTAGGTACAGACGACGGTTTCCATTTTTCTAAAGTTCTAATTCACCATCATTGATGTGTAATTTGAAGACAGACTAACTATAAAGTGTATCTTTTTCACAATTTAATGATTAACCGGTATCAAGAATTGATTTTTTCCCGAAAATTCACCGAAAAACGTGAAATTGTTGAAAAAAGGCTCCTTTCGTACCATATATTTTTCGTAACTAAATAGTCGTTATGAATGTACATAGTCTACAGTAACACTAATTATTTACCAAACTGCAAATTTTTATTGACATGCTCATTTTAACTCTTTTGAACTTGAAAAAAAAATATTGTGTAAAACCCTGTGAGGAGATTTTATCACAACACAAACATGTGTCCCTTACTTCCATCACATGTAAGGTTATGGAGCATGTTGTAAAGTCGTTTGTGCAAACCTCGCGGTACTTTAAACCTAGCGGTAATCAAAAGATTAACCATGGGGCAAAATTGTGTTATCGACGAGAATTATCCTCATGAGCGTTGATTAGCCTGATCTAAATCTTGACAGCTGACAGCAACTAGATGAAAAAAATAACTAAATTGGTTAGCAAAACACATTTTCAGCGATGATACAAAGAAACTGACCTTTTCCAAAATTTGCTAATCCCCTGATATGAAATGGCTGGTGCAATAAATGCGCAAAGTGGAGGATATTTGCTGAATTTTGTGAATAATATCTGCCTTTTCTGCTTCTGTCAATTGTGGTTTCAAAATGGCAGATGACGCGTCATTGATGACGTCACAGCTCTTCCAAATAAGGGAGTGGAATAAGTAGGCCCAGACAGAAGTTCAGAATGTGTGTCTAAGGTAGACTAAACTTAATAATTTCAAAACAGTTTTCTTCAGACCTCCAAAGTAAAAAATTCTTATCACAAATTGTAGCTTATTCATTTTTTAAACATTTGTAAGTACACATATTTTTTTAGATTGTTGAAGGGGCCCAGAAAGGGGTTTTCTTACTGGGAACTATTTAAATATTCTTAAGGTTTTGCGTTCAAAGCAATTTTTTCCTGGGATCCATTTTGAACCTTTTTTTTCTTTTTCACATTCATTGGATGTTGGAAAAATATTAAAATAAATTATATTTATAATTCATAATCTATATCTGACAAAAATATCCCTGCTGATATTCTGTGGTACACATTGCAGGGCCTCATATGAATACCGCGAGAATTCCAAAATACCTATTTTTAGTAACTAGGTCAACATGCCTAAAGTCACGTGGCACAGAAATCAATATTATGCAGTACACGAAAAAAATCTCTTAGTAAATAAACTCAAGAGATGTTGATGCAACCATAGAGTAACAGAAATATTGAAAGTAAGGAGTTGTTCTGGAAAAATTTCATTCAGAGATGTTAGTACCGCGAGGTTCGCAAGGCCAATCCTACACAGTAACGTCATGGACCACTTTGAAAGACACAAGATCCTATGTGACGAACAACACGGCTTCAGGAAGAAGACATCATGTGAGTCCCAGCTGATTACAACCATACAGGGGATAGCCAGTAAACTTCGCTCTGGAAGGGATCAAGTAGATGTTATTCTCCTTGATTTCTCCAAAGCATTTGACAAAGTTCCCCACCAGCGCCTCCTGCACAAACTTGACTATTATGGAGTGAGAGATGAAAACCTCCAGTGGATCAAGTCATTCCTCACTGACAGGAAACAGTGTGTCTTTCTTGATGGAAAACAATCCACCCAGGCGGATGTAACCTCTGGAGTCCCCCAAGGTACAGTCAATGGACCTCTGTATTTTCTTGCCTTTATAAATGACCTGCCAGAATGTACCTCGTCAGATACACGGTTGTTTGCTGACGATGGACTGCTATACAGAGAAATAAGGTCAGACAAAGACGCTAAAGCTCTGCAGAAAGATCTCCAGGCATTGGAAGAATGGGAAGAAAAGTGGCAGATGAGATTCCACCCAGAGAAATGTCAGGTCATCCATATCTGTATGAATTCTAGATTCCGGAAGAAACGTCAGTATACCCTCCATGGTCATGTCCTTGAGGCCGTTGATAGTGCAAAGTATCTGAAGGTGTCCATATCAGCCAAAATATGTCATGGGAGTCCAACATCAATTACACTGCCGTGAAAGCAAACAGAACCCTGGGATTTCTCTGTAGGAACCTGTACAACTGTTCCAAAGAGGCCCGAGAGAAAACCTACAACACATTTGTAGTACCAACTGTGAGCTACGCTGCAGCAGCCTGGGACCCATGTCAAGCAGCCGATGTCAACCAACTAGAAAAGGTCCAACGCCGAGGAGCAAGGTTTGTGCACAACAACCATAGAGACAGGACACCCGGCTGTGTAACCCAGATGATCAGAGACCTTGGTTGGCTCCCGCTGGTAGACAGGAGGCGTATTCATAGGCTACAGTACCTTTTCCAAATTAAGCACCAAACTGTAGAGATCGACCCTGGTAACCTCCTTCAATTAGGCGATTCCCGCACACGAGGTAAGGGACGACTACGACAACAGGAAGTACACTCTACGGTGTATCACCAATCCTTCTATCCAAGAACGATCAGGGATTGGAATCAGCTCCCGACCCAGATCACAGACATTGAGACGAAAGACGAATTCACAGCTGCCCTCAAAGACCTAGTAAGGAGCGGCTCCTTCGTCTTCAGCGCGTAATTCCACCGACGCATGTATATAGTTTTAACCTGTACATAAGATATGTGTTTTTAACTCTGGAGGATGGAGGCTGTCTCCCCCCTTCAACACAGGTCAACACTACAGTCAGATATGACTCCTGACCTTACCAAGGAAGACAAAGACGTTTTCAATATATCGTCATACCCCCTACCTCCGCCCACCACCTACCTTCGCCATGTTTTTTGTTTTGGTTCTAAAAAGGCGAGAATTACGTCTGGGCATGGGAATATTTTCAACTAGTTGACATTCCACTACACAGACTAAAAACAAGGCCGAAAATGTGTCAAAACATGTAAATAATGAGAAAAACAATTAAAATTAGCTGATTTTGCGGTAATTTCCTATTCCTGATGTAGTGCTCACTTTAAAATAGCGTTTTTTTCACCCCAAAAATCAATGCCGAAGTTGATTGACAGTGTGTGTGCATTGTTTACTATCCTATGAACGAAAGTCATGTGATGGTCTTAAAAAATTGTAAGACAGGACAAGTTTTATTGTTTGTAAATGATAAAGTGGGCCAAGGTACATACAAACCAAAAGGGCCGACATAAAATGGCTGATCACTCTAGGACTCGATTTATCAACCTGTGATTCATCTTAGAGGAAGATTTTCGACTTATATGCTGAAAAATGACTATTCTTTAAGGTAGGGGTATTATCTTTGCGATAGCTTTAGTTAATACTATGTAATTTCGAAATAAAGCTTAGCATGGCCGAGGTAGGTTATTCGAGGATAGATCTACCCTCCTTTCTCACTCATCCGTTCACCTCTGATATTTTACATATATAAGACTTTTTCATACATGAATTGTATTCCATGTTGAAGACTTGATTATCTGAAGTCGAACAAGACCAGAAAATGTCCAAATGTGTATGAAACAAATTTATGATACATGTTTTGTTGTTGGATTCCTTGCTTTATTTTGGGTAAAATCACACATTTCAATGAGGGATTGTTTTGAAAACAAGATACAATGTAGAACAATAACTATCATACTCATTGAGTTGAAATCATTTCATTACTTCCAAAAATTGATCGGAATAACCAATCAAAACAGTTACTAAGAATATTTCATTTGTCACAACCGAAATTCTGAACCTACAAATCAAATAAATGGATAAACAAGAAATCTACCATGACACCCACATATTAGGGTATATTTGCAATAATGTAACTGAAACCTTTTTGAATTTTGATCTGGCTTTCGGTTGAAATTCCTTCCTATTCGTTACAATGGAGCAGGTGCAGGAATGATTCATTCCAGCAAGTTTAGCATAGTCCAAAATAAAGCTATGCAATGTAGTAAGAATGTTACCTGACAACAGGTTAACCATTTTTCTGTCAATCCAGCATAGTTTTATGTCGAAATCACTTTCAAATAAAGTTCAATTCAATTTTGAAGCGGAGTACCCACCTATTTTATTCTATTGAGACTTGAATTTTCCATTGGAAGAAAAAAAGCGATAACAATTCTTGTTGATACTTTTTTACCGAATTTGTGCCATGGAATATCTTTTTATGGGATTCACATCTGATTAGATATGATAGTATTATATTTATAATATATATAATTTATGCAAGAAAATGTGTTTTCCACCTTTTTGTCTTGCTCCAAAGAAGGAATAGGATTGACTCGTAGCCACAAACCAAAACCCATCATCAAGTTTCGCAGCTAATCAGAGTAAGTCAGAGAACATTGCTCTAAAATGACTTTTTTCTTATTCAACCCTTTCCCAAACGACAATATTCAGGGTGATCAACTTCAAAAACTGCCGCAAATGACAAAATGGATGTTATTTTAAGATAAGATTTGTATAAAGTATGGCATAGAAAATATTGAGACAAAAGGAGAAACTGCTGGTTATCAGCAGTTTCTTCTTTTGTTTCAATATTTTCCCAAGCCTTTTCTATTAGGGACGTCAAAACCAGGTCTTGTTTGGGAAAGGGTTAATGTTTTGTGATGATCAGGTTCGTCAGATGTTTATTCAATAACAAATAACAAAAAATAGCGGGGGGATTGTACCCAATTTCAGTCAAATAGGAGGGGTAGGAGGGGTAAATCCCCGCCCCGTTAATGAAACCCCTGTAGCAGTATAGCTAGTCTATTTTTAGCTCATATGGTTATACACCGCTTTTTCAGGCTATCATCGAATCACAGATGACAGTATATCACCCACCTCTGGTTTCTGGAGTGATGGTGCATCTACTGGGGTGGAAGTGGGGGTGTGGGGACATGGGCAGCCAGATGTCACAGCGGGTGACTGTGCTTATGTCAGCTATACAGACAGATTATGGTACATGACATCATGTAACAGTCTGATGTCATTTGTGTGTGAACTGGACCCATGTCCTGCAGGTATAATGATAGGTTTTATTTTCTACTCTTTTGATTCTCTCCAACTTTTCAATGCTAAATGTTTTGATGATCTTAAACAGTTACATGTTTGGAGAGCATTGGTAGAAAAAGAGAAAATGCTTATTAGATCAAAATCTTGTGATCTACAGTGGGGTTTGAAAATGCTGATATATATTTGCGCAGAATATTTTCATTGTAAGAAACAAAACAATTCTTACTTTTGAGGTGTTCTAGGGGAAACCTTTAGCCCTCAAATGTCCAGTAAATCTTACACACACATACCACGAACAACCAAATGGAGTCATTTATGACACTAGACACTTTTTCAGAAATTTAAGCAGGGTTTTCCATGACGCACAAATCATGCGTCATTGTCGCAATTTCAGAACAAATGACCACTTAGAAATTTACATAAGGGTCATTGATGACGCAAGTTTTAAAATCCAGATTTTCTTTTGATACATTAGTCCTAGGGCATTTGACCCACAAAATAGTATAAATGACCCCTAATTTTGAAGGCAAGGGGGTAACAATGACCCTCAAACTCTCACGCTCAGGGAAAACCCTGTTTAAGTCTTTGTTTTTGCTAGGATATGATGTATTTTCAGCATAATGATGTAGGAAAATGTATAAATAGAGAAAAGCAACTGGTCTTGACTTTTGGGTCATGTTATATCCCTGATTTAGATCTGAAAAAAAAAAAAAAAAAAACACACACATTTAAAATGTAATGCAATAAAATGTACAACTGATAAGAGACAATTTACAGATAATTTAATATATCAATACATTATGTTGGGACCATTTATGATCTGAGCACAGCATGAGGTAATGATTCTTACATAGAATAGTATTTATCCATGAAGGGTAGATTGGCATATAACTTTAATCCATTCCAACACAATGACTTTTCTTGACTCCTCACAAGATAATGGCTTTGGAAAACATTGTGGAAAAATGAAGAAATTACTTGTGACAAGCAATTTCTTCATTTTCCATGTTTTTTACCTAGTATGACATTCATGGTATTTCATTCACTTGAAGTTTTTGTCTGCAACAGCTTTGATTTTGGACCAGTCTGAAATCTTGTCATCTAGTAATGGGTTAAAAGCAGACTTATATTCCAGTTATTGTTCATTATTGCAGGTGACAGAGATACATTTATGTGTAACGGGAAGTGTTTAGGACAGGGGTATTTATGTGATGGTGATGATAACTGTGGAAATAACTATGATGAACAAAATTGTGGTACGGACGTCTTTTTATGCTAGATAGCATGGAGTGACAAAATTTCAAAAAGCATCGATAGGCGCAAATTCTCAAATATCATTTTCTTTTTCCAAACCTTCTATAATTGGTCATAATTGTACAAGCATCTTGTCAAATTCTAATGAATACATGCACATACTGCATAGAGTTGGAATTTAAGATAGAAGACAGATATACAGATATGAGCGAGGGATGATGGCATTTCAAATGGCAATTTTTCTTTAATTATTCAACAAACCACATGTTGCGGGAGATTCATTATTAATCCAATAAAAACAGATTGATAATAAGCAATTATTTTAACTAGATCTATTAACCCATTACCACACAATAACTCTTTTTGACTCCCTACAAGATATTGGCTTTGAAAGACATTGTGGAAAATGAAGGAATTGCTTGTAACAAGCAATGTCTTCATTTCCCACATTTTTTTCTACCAAGAAAGATCAAAGAATACAAAATTTCATTCAATTCATATTGTCGTCTGCAGCATCTTCGAATTTGGACAGGTCCAAAATTTTGTCGTTTGGTAATGGGTTAACAGTTTTAATTGATTTAATTGAATTTGTTGACTTCCTTTCAGCCTCCACAAGATGTTCTCAGACCCTCAAAAGCAATTCAGGGACAATAACTCTGGATACAAACAGTGGTCTTTATTCTGCCAATCAACATTGTACATGGCTTATAGAAACACAGCCTGGCACTAGAGTTAACATGACTGTAAGTCTTTACGGCTAGAGCTACAGGTATGAGGTGGTGATGTCTATCTAAAATGAAATAGTTCATTTATTGTTCACCAAGCCATATGTTGTGGGTACTTATTTGAATTGTTCCATAGAGACAATTCAAATGAGTACCCACAACATGGGGTTTGGTTTTGATATGAAAAAAAAAATCCTTCACACCCCTCATATCTGTTTCTCTGATGGCATTTATAGATTATTCTCTAACAATTAACTGGTATCACCTATCATTGTATTTTGACGTTAAAGCAATCGTCCGACAGGGAATGCATAGAATATGATCATTGACTCTTGGAAGAATTACAAATGTAGAAAAGGAGTAAGGATAGTCATGCTTTAAGTTATTGATATGGAGAATGTTTTCAAACCTGAATGTGAAATCTGTTGATCAAGTTAGTTGTAGGATTTACCATAGAAACCTTTGTGGTTCATGTATTTCTCTAAATGTTTTCCAAACGTTTTCTTGACACAGAGGTCTTTAACTTGTTTGGGAAAGGGAGGGTGTACTCTTTCCCACGCAGTGATGTCTTTTGACACACCAAAGGGCTTGGGAAAACTTTGAATCAAAAGACAAAAACACTGATAACAATGTGGTATATCATTTGTTTTCAGATTGCATCCTTGAACACAGAGTCCAACATAGATTTTCTGGAGATCTGGGACGGAGGATTAAGTATGTCAGACAGTACGTTGGCTGCCCGTCTGTCTGGTGACATGACTAACTACATCTATACTAGCAGTCTGAACTTTGTCTTCCTGAGATTTATATCGGACGAATCTATACAAGATTTGGGGTTTAGTTTGAGCTGGACCACAGGTATGTTTTTGGTAAAATCAATCGTTACTTTTCAGCAAAAACCTTGTAACTGCAGCTTAAAACAAGCTGCAGTTACATGGTTTTCGTTGAAAACGGATGCAATGCATTTTGAGTATGTCTGACAGCACTAGCAGTCCCAACTTTACTTTCCTTAGATTTATATCTGATGAGTCCATACAAGATCTGGGGTTTAGTTTGAGCTGGACCACAGGTATGCTGTTAGTAAAGTGACAAATCTGTTAAACCAATCACTACTTTTCAGCAAAAACCTCGTAACTGCAGCTTAAAACAAGCTGCAGTTACAAGGTTTCTGTTGAAAACCAACATAATTGAGTATGTCTGACAACACTAGTAGTCTCAACTTTATCTTCCTGAGATTTATATCTGATGAGTCCATACAAGATTTGGGGTTTAGTTTGAGCTGGACCACAGGTATGCTGTTAGTAAAGTGACAAATCTGTTAAACCAATTGCTACTTTTCAGCAAAAACCTTGTAACTGCAGCTTAAAACAAGCTGCAGATACAAGGTTTTCATTGAAAACCGACGCAATGCATATATTTAGTATGTCGGATTGCATTAGCATCTTTAACTTTGTCTTTCTGAGATTTGTATCTGTGAAAGCTGAACAATTCTTGGGTAAAATTTAACATAGGCTACTGGTTAGACATTTGAAACAGATAAAATGGTGGCATAATTTGATAAAAATGTGATTCTTTCCACTTAAAGGGACCTTATGGGTAGTGTGAAAAATATCAACGCTAGTCAGTCTGCACACAAACTGACTAGAATGTAATTTAATATGTAATTTTCTGAGTCTAGAATGTTTTCTTTATCTTACAATATTTTCAATTCCCAATTTCCCAAATACCCCATCTGTTGACCTATGCTGGGTCTGGTCCATTTCTTGAAATTTGTTTCTTTTTTTACTTCACATAAGGTCCCTTTTAGTGTGACAGATCATGAAAACTTATTTGAGCTTCATTCTTATTGTAGAAAGAAGGAATAGAAAGCATTCCCTCTTAACCCTTTCCCAAACAAGACCTGGTTTTGATGTCCTTAATAGAAATGGCTTAGGAAAACATTGAGACAAAAGAAGAAACTGCTGATAACCAGCAGTTTCTCCTTTTGTCTGAATATTTTCTCAGCTATATTGTACACAAATCTTATCTTTATTCACATATAATTTGTTGTCTGCAGCTGCTTTTAAATTGGACAACCCTGAAATTTTGTCGTTTGGGAAAGGGTTAAAATAATTAAAATATTAAGAAAATAAGAAATCAAGTAAGAATGTTCAAACTTTGTTTGTGTAGGTTCTTGAAGATTTTATTAACATTTATTGTGTCAAATATTTTTTCAATATCATAACTCACTGCCGCATATATAGACACATTTCAAAATAGTTAACATTTTTTTAAAACAAGCTGCAGTTACGAGGTTTTTGTAGAAAAGCATCGTTATCTTGTCTTTCAGAGTATGCATGTGGGTATAGAGAACTAATGAACTACAACCTCACAAATACACAAGTTATCAACGAGTCACTGGCTCTGTCTTCACTAGCAAACGATGTCAAATGTAGGGCAGAATGTAATGATAGGACAGACTGTGTGGGATTCAGGTAGATTATGTTTAGTTACATGTGGGTATAGAGAACTAATGAACTACAACCTCACAAATACACAAGTTATCAACGAGACTCTGGCCCTGTCTTCACTAGCAAACAATGTCAAATGTAGAGCAGAATGTAATGATAGGACAGACTGTGTGGGATTCAGGTAGATTATGTTTAGTTACATGTGGGTATAGAGAACTAATGAACTACAACCTCACAAATACACAAGTTATCAACGAGACACTGGCCCTGTCTTCACTAGCAAACAATGTCAAATGTAGAGCAGAATGTAATGATAGGACAGACTGTGTGGGATTCAGGTAGATTATGTTTAGTTACATGTGGGTATAGAGAACTAATGAACTACAACCTCACAAATACACAAGTTATCAACGAGACACTGGCTCTGTCTTCACTAGCAAACGATGTCAAATGTAGGGCAGAATGTAATGATAGGACAGATTGTGTTGGATTCAGGTAGGTTGAAGTGATCAATTTGGAACATTTGGCCGTATTGAAAGATGGGGGGGGGGAATATTGCTTCATGTTGTCCATCTGTCTGTCACATCTGTCTGTCATTCTGAAAACTTAATGTGAAAAGATAACACTGGACTTTTCTCCAAAAGTGTTCCACAGACAAAGCTCAAATTTAGTGTGTTTCCTCCAAAAGTATTTGAGATACAAACCTCATACTCCTTCTTTCAATGATATTTAGTTACAAGGTCATGTTCATCCATGTAGGTCAAGGGCAACACTTCTTCTTCTGTTTTGGAAAGGATTAACCCTTTCCCAAATGGAAAAATATGTGGTGGTCCTATTTGTAAGTTGTTGTAGACAACAACATTGCTGTTGAAAAACAGGGAATTTGTGTACATTAAAGCACATACAAATTCAGGCAAAAGGAAAAAAAATCTGATTATCAGCATTTTCTCAATGTTTTCCCAAGCCTATTTTCATAGGGACATCAAAACCAGGTCTTGCTATGGACATGATGAATGATGGCAACTTTTCTTTTTCAGTTTTGACATTGCCAATAAGATTTGTTACTTCATGAAGATGTTAGACATACTGTCAGAGGTGCAAGGTTCAGCTGTGTATATAAAGACATGTCCTAACTATGGAATGGTTAAAGGTGAGTAACCATGTGACTAATTATACCCATTGTGGGAACTGTCTTTATCATATCATAATAAGCACTTAGAAGGGAAGAAATGACTAAACAATTTGGTATGTTAAATGGTCATTCTTATCAGCGTCAGTTTAATAATGTCCCGAGAAAATCTTAATCAAGCATTTGTCTTTTACATGTTAAAAGTTTAGTTGGGGTGTATACTGGAATCAGCCTGTGGTCAGTTTGGTGGTTGAACGATTGGTCTGTCAGAAAAATCTTGCCAGTGCAACTCCTACAGTTTCAGTCCGATTTCTTTCATACTTGACAGAAGTGTTCATTAGGACCTATTGATGTGTTACTTATTGAAGTATCTCTAATGTAGTGGTAGGGGTATTTTGCCACCTTCAGATATAGATATCTACTTTAGTCAATGCTAGTTTAGTTATTCCAATGCTAGAAAGATTTATATGTAATGTCCATACTCTATGTAGTGTTCAGATCAGTTGTGGTTGTCAAGGCTTGTCTTACCACTGGAATGATGAAAGTTTAGTCAGATGAAGTCTGTTTATAGTGGTCCTGGAGCTGACAACCCCTTCACTAAATAGTAACTAGAGTTTTCCACCATGTTTAACCCATTCCCACATGATGAGGCCTTTTGACGCCCCACAAGATAATGGCTTTGGAAAACATTTTTGCAAACAAGCAAATTGCTTGTGGATGCATTGACATTTTATCTTATTTCACCATGTTTATTTTTCAGGCTCTGTCCATCTATGGGATGAGGTGTTGACTGCAAATCCCTCCTCACAAGATTTGACCACACCCCTATACCCCATGCATTATATAGGTAACACAGAGCTGGAGTATCAGATTATTGCATCTGCTAATAACAGAATAACACTGGAGGTAAGCTTTTCTAAGAACTTGTCTGTCAACCATAGATGTAAAGACCATTACAATTCCTTTTATAAATACCTGGCTTTTATGGCCCTACATATGACACATCACCAAGAGCTATCTTTATAATGCTAGATTAAGTACAATTGATAGCTGTGGCAAAAAGTTCAGTGTGCAGCACCTGGGAACATAGAATATTGCAAATATTTTTACTCCTAAACAATAAAAATGTCTCATTTTAACAGAAGAGGGGGTATATGGTATATGCAAAAAAAGAGACCCCAAACAACCTTTCCCCCATTAAAACAAAACAACACAAAAACACCCCCCACCAAAAAAAAAAAGAAAAAATAATAATGCAACAGGACCATTTTTACCTATTCATGGACTTAGACATTTGTCATTTGGAATAGCTATTTCAAACAGGCCCTTTTAATTGTTTGTAGAGTTTAGAGATTCTGTCAAAATTACAGTTTTGTTTTAAATGTCATCAATGAACATTTTCTTGAAAAGAAAGTTTTCTTTTCCTGTAATTTCAGGTGTTATTTGTTGATCTATGTTGTGGTGATGTTGTAACTATCCATGATGAGAACAGAGCATTGTTGTACACACTTGACTCTAACAGTGTTCCTATGGTACTTGTGTCAACTAGCAGTATGATGTATGTTAGAAAGAGTCTGCATACACACAACAAATGTAGGGGTGTACTCATGAGATATAGAGAAGGTAAGGGTTTCAACTTATTTTATTGTGATTCGATATCAATCATTAAGCTGTGTGTATAAAAAGAGAGTTGCTATGGCGCGCGAACAGGGTCAAAAGTCAATATAGCGCTAGACCTTTAATTAGAATAGGGATAGACAGCTAAAAATAGCGGTCTACCCTTATATTTTTATCGGTCTACCGATAAAAATATCGGTCTACCCACAAAATAAGGGTAGACCGCCATTTCAATTAGCGGTCTAGCGATAAATTACCGGTAGACCGATAATTATTTTTGACCCTTCTGCTCGAAATCTCATTAGCCAATCAAATGGCTTGTTACATCCTCAACACACCGGATATAAGCCATATCTGTATTGTACAATCTCTGTGATTGGTTATCGAAAAAATAGTGGTCTACCGATAAAAATAGCGGTCTACCGGTAATTTTATCGCTAGACCGCTAATTAAAATAGCAGTCTACCCTTATTTTATGGGTAGCCCGATATTTTTATCGGTAGACCGATAAAAATTAAAGGGTAGACCGCTATTTTTAGCAGTCTACCCCTATTTTAATTATAGGTCTAGCGCTTTATTGACTTTATACCCTTTTCGCGCGCCATACGTTGCTGTATACACTTGACTCAGACAGTGTTGTTACAGTGGTTTTTTTTCCACAAGCAGCATGATGTATGTGGTAAAGACAGTGTTCCAGCTAGGTTTTGAAAAGGGCAGGGTGCCAAGTGCCCTGAAAGGGCACTTTGAGTCGCGAAGCGGCGAGAAGGGGGAGTTTGGGGGTCTCCCTCAAGAAAATTTTGATTTCTAGGGGCTTAAAGATGGGCTCTGGTGGGTTTTAAATAGAATTTTGGTATCTAAAAAGGGAGATTATTTCAACCCCTCCATATGTCTCATCAGACAAGTAGCACCTAGAAGTATGTGGAAAGGGTGAAGAAAGCATGGGGAAAAGAGGAAATATAGGAAATGCTCAATTTCTTCCTTGTTCTCAATTTTTAATTTCACTAATGCATAAATAGTTCTTCATTTTTGAACATGGATCTTGTGATATACTCTTGCTTTGAATTTGGAATTCTAATTTGGATCTCTTTTTTTTTTTGGAAAAAAAATCATCTGGTAAAGGGTTAAATGGGATGCAGATGTGTGTTTAATTGAAAGGGAGACTTTCCAATTCAGAGGAAAGGAGAAAAACAAAAGCAAAAATCAAATTGTCTTTTATCATTTTAAAACAAACAAATTTCATATTTTATTTCTGTGAGGAAAGGGATTAACAAATTGACTACATTCCAAGTAAAGTGTTACGCTCTTTGATAAGGGATGTAAACTATTGATTTTCTGGTATACGTTTTTGGTCATATTCTGGAGTCGAAGACTACAATCAGTTGTAATACTTTACTTCAGAATTGAGATGTTTAATTGGTGATGGATAAATAAGTGGACTAGAAATCGGTAGGTGAACTAGAATTTTAAAACTAAATTTTATAGAAGTAATACCTCAGACATTTTGGCCAGTCAACTCTGAATATTTTGCCGGTCAACGACTTTTCCGGGGCTTTCGCAAAGACTGTGAATTACAATTTTGAAATAAGTTCCATGAATTTAAAGTAAACCGCAAAACAAAATGGGACGAAACTGCCCATGTGAAGCGGCGATTTTTGAAAAAGTAAAATATCTTATCGCAGCCTACAACTTATCTGTAATTTTCTCAGTGAACGGTAACAAAGCTAATCATCATCCATTCAATCTTGTTAATGACCATTCGTAACGATTAAGTTGCTAATCAGTGTTTGCTTACAATTGAAAAATTGTTTTAACGGCACACGCTAACTATCATCAACAGATTATCGGAAAACTGACTCCTCGATAATGAATCACGCATTCTGATTGGTAGCCTTGTCGATATAAGCCACGCCTTGCCTTTATACTGTTTGTAATTAGGTTGTAAATAGTTAATCCCCGAGACTGCCCACTTAACCAATCAGTGATCACAGGGAGTTTTGATTGTCTGTTAAGGAAGGCGGCAATATACAAGATAAATGCTAATTGAACGAGTAAGGGCAAAATTTAGAGTCAATTTAAAGGGCAGGGCGCCGCACTTAGACGGCTGGGCAAGGCAGGGCGCAGCGCCCTTGTAAAAGGGCCTAGCTGGAGCACCGTAAAGAGCCTTCATACACACAACAAATGTAGGGGTGTACACATGAGATATAGAGAAGGTAAGGGTTTTTCCTTCGTATCAAGAAAAGCAGGCAATAAAGATGAAGATCAGACTGCCTATTTGTGCATGCTGATCTACATTTTTGCTCTCTGCAAATTTCAAACTCTTGATTGATGTGATATAACTTTTAAAATAAGCTTTACATTTAATTTACAATTTTCATCACATGGCTATTGTAGCTCAATTCTCTATGGTCTATTAATTATATGCATTGGATGGTTCATTTTCAAGACATAAACCAGAGTATTGTCTCTGTTTGGGTGATGATTTAACCCTTTCCCAAACAAGACCTGGTTTTGACGTCCCCAATAGAAAAGGCTTGGGAAAACATTGAAACAAAAGAAGAAACTGCTGATAACCAGCAGTTTCTTCTTTTGCCTCAATATTTTCTGTGCAATATTTTACACAAGTCTTATCTTTGTCAACACTTATTTTGTGGTTTGTAACAGATTTCAAATTAGATCACCCTAAAATTTTGTTGTTTGGTAAAGGGTTAAACCTTAACCATTGTCATGCTGCTTTGTAGAATTTACAAGCAGTATAAGGTAAGGCCAGACTGCTCTTGTGTGCAGGCTGGCCTTATCCTATGCAGCTTTTCAAACTCGTTATTAACCTGAGATCAACATTAGAACAGTTAACTTAGGGTAATTATTTCAAATTGTAAATCCTAAGCATTTATATCCCATTTTAGGTTGTGACATAAGCCTAACAGGCAGTGGACAGTTTTCCTCACCAGGCTACGGTAGCTCTGTTGGTTATGGTCCTTTAACTCTATGTACATGGACACTTCAAGCTCAGGATGGGAACAGTGGGGTGTCGCTATTGTTTGAAGATTTCAGTCTTCATAGCACAGACAGTGTCATGGTGAGTCAAGTCTTGGTTGTTGATTGCTGAATGAGATAATGTCTTTAATCATTTCCCAAATAGCTTAAGGTTTTCCAATTTGAAAGCTGATGCACACAACAAAGTTGGTGTTGATAAAGAAACTATATCTTTGTGTACAATAAAGCCCACAAATTTAAATTTTTGAGTAATGTGCCTTTGAATTAGACAAATACCTGTTTTCTACAATGTTTTTAGCTCACCTGAGCACAAAGTGCTCGAGGTGAGTTATTGTGGTCACTTTTTGTCCGGCGTCCGTCCGTCCGTCCGTCAACATTTGGGGTGTTTACACTCTAGCATCCACAAAAGTTAGGCAATCTTAATCAAACTTGGCCAAAACAAGTAGGGTCATAAGTTCTCGGACAAGTACGATTATGGGCCTGATTGGACCAGAATGTGCTGAGTTATCTGCCCTTGAATGTCAAAAAATGCTGTTTTGAAGTTTGTTTACACTCTAGCATCTACAATTATTGATCAATCAAGACAAAACTTAGACATAATATTAGAGACCATTAGATCTCTGATGAGCTCGATTTTCAGTCTGATCAGATCAGAAAGTCTAGAGTTACGTGCCCTTGAACTTGACAAAATTGCCATTTTCAGATGCTAAATACACTCTAAATACACTCTATTAATCTAAGGGAAGTAACTAGTGACACTACTTTTCTTTAGTAGTGTCAAGAATTACTTCCCTTAGATTACAATTAACTATAAATCAAGACAAAACTTGGAAAAAATGTTGGGGAGCATAAGATCTTCGATGCGTTTGATTTTCAGTCTGATCTGATCAGACAGTGGAGAGTTATGTGCCCTTGAATTTGACAAAATTGCTGTTTTTGGCTGTTTTCGACTTTGTTTACACTCTAGAATCTACAGCCGAGCCCGGATAGCTCAGTCGGTTACGTCGGAGTCTGTCAATCCAGGGGTCTCGAGTTCGAGCCCCGGCTTGGCCAGTATCCATTCTGACATTTGACAAAAGTCATTTGTCTCTCACCAATGGGTGTGAATCATCTATGTGAGAGAGCAGCTGGAGGCTCGGTTTGGATATTGTGGTTGTACTGGTGCGAGAAATACCAGGAACCCACGGTTAGGTGCTCCAGCCGCCGCGATATGACCCTGGTAGTTGAAAAACGGCGTAAAACCCCAATAAACTCAAACTCTAGAATCTACGATTATTAAATCAATCAAGACAAAACTTGGACACAATGTTGGGTAGAATAAGATCTCAGATGAGTTCGATTTTCAGTCAGGTCTGACCAGAAAGATGAGAGTTGTGCGCCCTTGAATTGGGCAAAATTGCCATTTTTGGCTGTTTTTGAAATTGTTTACACTCTAGAATCTACAATTATTAATAAATCAAGACAAAACTAGGACAAAATGTTGGGGGGCATAAGATCTGGGATGAGTTTGATTTTCAGTCTGATCTGATCAGAAAGTCGAGAGTTATGTGCCCTTGAATTTGACAAAATTGCCGTTTTCGGCTCTTTTCGACCTTGTTTACTCTCCAGAATCTACAATTATTAATCAATCAAAATAAAACTTGGACACAATGTTAACGAGCATAAGATCATGGATGAGTATGATTTTCAGTCTGATGTGATCAGAAAGTCAAGAGTTAAGTGCCCTCGAATTTGATAAAATTGCCGTTTTTGGCTGTTTTCAACCTTGTTTACACTCTAGAATCTACAATTATTGAGCAATCAAGACAAATCTTGGACACAATATTGGAGACCGTAATATCTCAGATTAGTTTGATTTTCAGTCTGATTTGGCCAGAAAGACGAGAGTTATGTGCCCTTGAATTTGATAAAATTGCTGTTTTTGGTTGTTTTCGACCTTGTTTACACTCTAGAATCTACAATTATCTAAAAAAAACAATGTTGGGCACCATAAGAGCTTGGATGAGTTTGATTTTCACAACGTTATTGACCATTAGTTCATATTCAGTCTTAAAGTCATGAATATCAATTGAATTGAACATAAGTGTTGCTCATATCATTTTGGTTCAGGTGAGCGATATAGGACCATCATGGTCCTCTTGTCTTTTTTTTATAATTGTAAATATTTACCAATTAAGACAAAACTTAGAATGTTGATAACTATGAAAATTTGCTTGAATTTATTTTACAGCTTGATTGGAGTCTTACATTTTGAGTTATGTTTGACTTATTCGGGGTAAATCCCAGACCACAGCTGCGTCAGTTATATCGTGGCAGAGCACCTAACAGTGGATTCCTTGTATTTTTCTCACCAGTAATATCACAGTATCAATCTGATCCTGCACCTGCTCCCTCAATAGATAATTTTAAAACACCTATAATTGGTGAGAAACAAATGACTTTTGACAAATATTAGAATGGATTTTTGCGGAGCTGGGGTTTGAACTCATGACCTCTGGATTGACAGACTGACATTACCAACTGAGCTAACCAAGCTGGGATTTTGAGTTATGTATACTTACCAAACTTCACCTAGATAGCTCTTTGAAAGTATCTATAGCTTAACTTTTATTGTGTTTTCTAGCTCACACACTTAGGTAGCAGCACAACTTACACCAACCAGGATCTAGACAGATCCTCCATCACATCAGATGGAACAGTGGTGGTTACCATGGTAACCAGTGCTAGAGATGGTGGACACGGATTTACTGCTTCATTCTCTGCAGGTACCTGTTTATTTTAAAAATAAAATAATGAACATGGTAATTTTGTTTAACCCATTACCAAACGGCAAAATTTTTGGGGTAATCCATTTCAAAAACGGCCACAAATAACAAAATGGATGTTATTAATGATAGAATTTTTGTAAAATATGGCAAAGAAAATGTTGAGACAAAAGGAGAAACTGCTGGTTATCAGCAGTTTCTTCTTTTGTCTCAATGTTTTCCCAAGCATCTTCTATTCGAGAGGTCAAAACCAGGGCCCTGTATTACTAAACATCTTACGATCAAGTTTTCGTGTTAACTGTGTAACAAGACATCTGATTGCACGAGAAATCCGATTGAGCCAATCAGGGCTGTTGTTACAAGTAATTATTCAAAAATCAAACATACGTTTGTTAGTAATACGGGTCCCTGGTCTTGTTTAGGAAAGGGTTGATTGAATTTCAAACGTTTTCGAACTTTAAATTTTTTCACTATCCAGCACTCGATAGTTGTGCTTTGCTGTCCTCTGACAGCTCTTGTTTATATACTGGCCAAAAGTCCTAACCGGCCACTTTAAAAATGACTATAACTTTTTAAATAGCCATTACATTTTAATGAAATTTGATATGTAAATTTTTAAGCATAATGTCCGTGGATTTTTAGGATGATTTACAAAAAATGTCAAATTTTAATGCGTAATAAAGGAAAAGCTCAAAAAGCTCTAAATCTTTATAGAGCTCGAGATAATACACTTTCAACAATTCAAAGTACACAAATCGTTAGCTGCAACCCAGACCAAGAAAAAAATTGGAAAACATTGTCAATTTTGTGTGACGTTTGACTTCAGAAGAAACAGAAAGAATGGGAGGCATGGTAAAATTGTGTTTAAATTCAACCGGCAGAACATTTTATCAAGCGAATATGCTCAAACATGGTCTTGTGTGGAAAAATGATGCAACAAACTGACTTTTTACACATATCCTACATTTTGTAGCTCGCCGTGAATCGTCAGTCTATATTTAAAGCATTTTCGAAGAAAAACGTGTTTTAGATGTTGTCTTTAAAAACCGTTTTTCTGTATATATGACCTCTTTCATTTTCTTTTACGGCCATATGCCACGCACAATTGCCAAATATTTTCAATTTTTTTCTTAGTTTATGTTGTAACTAACGATCCTTGAGACCAAAAACACTACATTGACAATATTCTGAGTTCTGTGTGAATTTAGAGCTTTTTGAGCTTTTCTCACGTTGCACTTTTATTTCAATAAAACAACGGTAACTTTTCGCCAAAATCATCTGGAAAGTTGCTTAAAAATGCACATAGCAAATTTCATGAAAATCCAATCACCACAGAAAAAAATATCTTTGTTTTTTAAGTGGCCGGTTAGAAGTTTTGACTAGTATATATGTTTTTGTGCTATGTTAGTATAGTATGATTTTTTTTTATTTTACATCGATTGGAAATGAGAAACCTAGAACAATTTCAGCTACTCAGTTGACACACAGAACCTCTTAATCCAGAAGCTCATGGTCTACCTCTCACCCACGGACACTACTATGTAAGAATTGTTTATTATTTTGTGCAGGTTGCAGTAGTTTAGACTCAGGAGGATACAGTAGTTCTGGTAGCAGTAACTATGGTGACACAGTGACCTTGGAATGTGCACAGGGATTCTATTTTGTGGGAGATTACGCGGATCAGACTTCCGTTACAATGTCCTGTGGGCTTGGAGGCTTGTGGAGCCTTGACCCTATACCCGTCTGTCAAAGTAAGTCATATTTACCTTTACCCAAATCTTTTTGAATATGATGAAAGAAATGCATTAGAATGTCGAAAATTTGGATGCTATGGCAATGAATGGGGAAAATGCTAAAAAAATGAATACTAAAGTGTTTATAAAACCTTGTTCATATTAGGATGTAAAAAACAAGTATCACAAGATGGTCCGTGTCTGAATATGCATGGTTTATACTGATCACATGTTTATGTTTATGAAATAATAACAAGTTTAGCGGTCTTTATTGCCAATAAAACCGGATGTGCGACGGACTACATGTGTTGGTAAAAACCGAGGCGCACAGCGCTGAGGTATTTGCCTTAACATGTAGTCCAGAGCACAGAGGTTTTTATTGCGCAATAAAGACCGCTAAACTTGTTATTATCTCCATTATAACACTCTAAATAAAAAAACCGCACATTAGAAATGTGTTATTTTGTGAAAATTCTGTCATGAACTAGTTTTCAGCGTAGGAAACGCATTGTTGTTTAAGTGACGTCATTTGACGTTACCTTGATGCTACGTGACGTTTTGGCGCATACACAAAGCATAATTACATAGGGTTTTTATTGTAAATAAAACTCGATGTAGTACTTCTTTCGCTATATATGGAATTTACGGAAAAGTGTTATAATTAATGGTACAACATTTATTAGCACCATCACATATGGTTATTATTACTTCAGGGGCGTACTGTGGACCACCACCACTAATTAACAACGGATATATCCTGTACTCATCTGGGTCACAAGGTGGTCACATGACAGAGTATGCGTGTAATGAGGGGTACAGTCTGACTGGTAGCAGTATTATTACATGTCTAGCTAATGATACATGGGAACCTGTACCCACGTGTTCCGGTGAGTATGTGTATACATGGATGCTTTTCAACAAAAACCTCGTAACTGCAGTTTAAAACAAGCTGCAGTTACGAGGTTTTTGTTGAAAAGCGACAATATGAAATGAGGGGTTCAGTCTGGCTATAGCAGTATTATTACATGTCTAGCTAATAATACATCGGAACATGTGAGTTAGAGAAATTTTGTCCTTTATCTGGTGACAAAATATTACACTGGTCTTAATTGGATAATGTTGCTCACGACAAAAAATTGGTTAAGTAAGGGAAAGGATGAATGAAAACAAGAGATTTTTTCATTCTGTCATTTCCAAAAGCAAACTTGTAAATAAGGGTTAATAAATCAATTCATTTTGTTGATTTATGTAAAAATTACATGTATTTTGTTAATAATGAGCTCAGATTGGCTTGCTTGTATAGATAATGAATGATGGGCTAAAATTATGCCACTATAGTCTTTAAACTGAGTGAGAAATATTGTTTGAGTGCTAGAGAAGTGAACACATATAACTAAAAGCATGTTTCCTTTTTAATAGTCCATTTGACGCTACTACATGCCCTATATGACAACCTTGCAATGTCGAGTACAATGAAGTTTTATTTTTTCTCTGCATTGTATAGGTGCTCTAGAGCAGATCTAGCTTGGTTGCCAGAATGGCAACCTTGGGCAACTCCCACAATTCGCAAAAATCCAAGATGGCCGCCAAACACAGCTGGAAAAATCAAGTTTTTGTCAAATTGACCTAAATTTATTCAGAAAATGCCTATTTCGGGGTTCTTTGGTATGCTGAATCCAAATCCATTGATAAATTTAACATTTGGATAACACAAATATGCTAAAATAAAGATGGCTGCTGGATGCCATCTTGAAAATCACATTTTTTCTACGCTATTTTACATGGCCCATAGAATTCATATATTTAGACACACTTGATAAGGTAAATCCACTTTATTTCTTCAATTCGCACATGGATAAAATTGTAGATAGAATTCCGACATGGCCGCCAGACGTCATATTGAAAATGATAGCTGGTTTAATTCACGTATTACTAATTATTTCTACTTGTAGAAAAAGCAGCTAAGATGGGATATTTGTGCATCATTCCCTCTATTTATTTGATAAACCATTTTGATATTTATTTGGATTTTACATTGATCTAAAGTGTGTATCAATTGGGAAATGGCCACCAGATGGCATATTGAAAGTGACAAAAAATACTGGTACTAAATATTACAAAGGGAAATACTTATCTTGTGCTTTATTTTGGTATTTCAATTTTTACAAATCCCAGATTTCTCCAAAACGCTATATTTTTCTATTGTAAACATGTCTAAATCTGAGAGTCTTGGAGCATTTTCGAAACTTTTACAGATGATATGATTAAAACAATTTTATCATTTCAAAAGACGATTATCACCTCTGTGTAATGATATACACAATTCTGACATTGAATAATAAAAGTTGCCAGCGTGGGTCAAAGTACCAGTATGAAATTATATCATTAATTACTATGGCTTCTTCCTAATTTTGAAGAAGTGATCCCATGCTCTACATCCAAATATAGAATGTAAACATCACCCAAATCGCAAATAGAACGTTGGCTCGTAAAGCAGAAATTTGTAACTTTCATTTCGGAGTTCTTACATGTTAATCTTACACACAGATCCGATCTACGAAATGAGTGTAGCTTAAGAGGAATTATTATGTATTATTGCCTAAAATGTGTGTTTTCAGTCTGTTATTGGCATTGGATAACGGGCAAAAATCAGTCTGATATCATCAAAAACGGTCGTTATTCAGTAAATTCACGTGCATTATCGGACTGATTTTGCACTCAAATATCCTCGATCGGGGATTTGTTGTGAGTGCTTCAAAAAATTGAAAATAAAGCCAAAATTTTGTCATTTCCCTTTTCCGCGATGTAAATTCTTATAAGACCCCATTTCCAGTGTACACCCCAATGAATAGTAAACTAGGTCTCCCAGTGTAATCACATCTAATGACGTAATAATTGTGAAGTAGGTTTAAATTCTTGGAATCAAAAGGTAAACAAACGGGCAGCTGACAGATTTTGAACTAAAAGTGGATTTCATGGACATGGTAGAATATAAATTAGAATTGAGTGGTTGTGGTCTATGTCAAATGTGATGGTAAGCCTATGTATTTCTTGTTCTTCTTTTAGTTACTGCAATTTTTCCTTTACAACTTTGTTTTTTATCGAAATGAACGAATGCCTGAAACGAACCAGAGATCTACCTCGGAAGTTCCGACCTTTTGTTTTATTACTCGCACTGAAATGAACGTTAGAATATCCAGAGTATGTTTCCAAAAGAAAACTTAGTCGAATATTTTTACGATTTCGCCAACCCAAATGAAGATTATGTCAGTAAAAATGCGATAAAACTTGACTACATAGCTACACGATGGAAATCTAACGGCCCGTCTAGTGGATTTCGTACTTACTCGATATATGTCGAGTCGAATGCCGGAAAACTCTGGTGTCTGTCAGTGTAAATGTGGCTAAATTTTCACAAAGTTTTTTAGTTATTCGTCTTATTTTATTACATTTCTTTGCAAATTCTTCATATTTTATGCAATAATAGCGTCAATTCACGTTTTTTCGGTCGTTAACATTCTCAGAGGCCCACAAAATGGGTTATCGCCCTCGACCTTCGGTCTCAGGCGATAACGCATTTTTTGGGCCTCTGAGAATGTTAACGACCTCAAAAATGTGAATTAACCCTATACTGTCAACATTGAATGCAGATACCATGTATGTGATCATTCTGCACCATTACAATATACTGAATTAATAGAAATAAAAGAAAATAAACGTGTTTGATTAAACTGTCAATACCGGTTCATAGTTGGTCTTGAAGATATACTATTTACAAGAAACTGTACTCGATGAAAAAGACAAAAACGATAAATTAAGAAGGTTGAAATTAACACGCATCTGATAACCTGGGTAAGATACCACCAAAACATTAATTTTGAAGAAAGAGTATTCAAATGTTTCCCTACCTACAAGACATCTATATATATTTTCACAGAGAAATCTTGTCCATTTTTTTCATTGTACCGGGATACCTTGTACTAATGGTTGTCCATTCACATTTATCGGGAATAGAACAGAAATGGCAAGATGCAACTCAACTTGATTAAAATTGAACGATTCTGATTCCTAGGCACTTCTACATCTGACTCTGAATGGTTTTTGCCTTTCAAATCACATCAAATGTATTAGTATATTTTACTAGAATATTTCGCTCTTATGATTTTTCAATAATTTTCCAAAAGTATTTTTCTTTTGTCAGACACCATGTTTCAGAAAATTTCTTCAGCAATGTTTGAATTTCAACAGTACATTCTTTGCAAATACAATGTCACTTCAGTTATTGCCAGAATTGATCTAAATCTATACTCTCATTGTTTTAAGGCCCTCTTTGTACATCAACTATATATTGTGTATACTTACAGTCTTCAAGCAATAAGTCTTTATGATTCTTTTGAATAAGATATACCACATATCAGTAAGAAGAAAACAACAACAAATTAGACCTAACGGAGTGAGACGCAGTTCTCTCATTAAATCATGTCAATTGGTAATGATTCTTATTCTTGTTTACAGACCCTTCTTAAGGAATGGCTTAGTCAGAAAGTCTAAAAAATGACATGCATGCACTTCATGCATATCCAATTTACATTGATTTCTCAAAATGAAATATTAATATGCTAAAATCCCACATTGTCTTAAATATGTTGTGTATATTTATAAACTTTTCAAAATGCGAGCTAACTCAAATTAGTATAATTGTCTCTTTAAATCGTTCATGATAAGTCTTGACAGAACATGATTGTATTCTTTTAGTTTCGTTATTCGGGTAAACAAGTTGAAACAGAATGGGACAACCTTCTTGCAATTATGTACTTGCACATCTACTCCATGCTATTGGAGCTATCTAGGGCTGGCTACCATTGCTTTACATGAAGATACATCCACGACTATACCATTTCCTGTTGTCGTTAAAATCGGTCATGGTTGTAGTATGACAATACTAAGCATTACATTATGCATGGCATTCAAAGGACTAAGCATTACCATTATGCATGGCACTCAAAGGGTTGTTGTGTTTACCATGATCACTTGGGGTTTTATTCATAAATTTTAAATTGTAAAGGTATGAAAGCTGAAAAGATCAGCTCCCAATGGAACTTAAGCCCATCAATCACGATTTTTCTATTAAGACTCCTTAAGATATTCACAAGGAAAATAATTTATAAAATGTAAATATTGGAACACTTTTAATGATACGTTTTCTTCTAGCATGACAGTTACCTTTAATTTCTATATAGTTATTACATGTAATATCCATTAATTTATATAATTTATGTAATTATGTAGATAAAATGCTTAGATTTGTACAGAAACTGAAATATTGCAAAATGTCAAAGATGTTTATCTTAAGTCAGCAGCAACAACTGAAACTTTACACTTCAACATGGTAACTGGTGACCATAATCAAATAAAATCACAGTTACATCCAGACATATCTCAAGCCTACAGCTCAAATATCGCCTTCATTTAACAATTATTATGGCAACTGGTAGCCTATGTATTACATTCTATATATTCATCTAGTTCTAGTCCTTTTCATAATTGTGTATAAGAACCTGATTTTCCAAAGCAAAAAACTTCAAACCTAGATAACAATACCCCCAAAACAGCACCTAACATTATGTTATTTGAATTTTTCACTGAGTGCGCTTATAAACAAAAAACTTTTAGTCATTAAATTGAAGAAATTAACACAGGCTAATTGATATTACATGTATATCATTGTTGGCGAAAAGAGCAGATTTTTAGGGAAATGATGTTCTACTTTGAAAAAATCTCTGAAAATTTGCTCTTTATGCCAAGATGGCAACTGGTTGCCATATCTGTTACTATCATTTATATGAGAACAGTAAAGAAATGCATGTATGTAATATCCAAATTTAGTCCAAATGTGTTAAAAATAAGTAAAGAGATTTAATAACACGTAAATATCGAAATTTGGCAACAATTTGTACCAGTACTTCAACCAATGATTATTTTCAATAAAGCATGTAGCTGCCATTTTTTATTTTTATTTGTATAAGGTTGGTATATAACAGAAAAGAAGAAATGGAAATATGAAGAAATGAGCAGTTAAGTAAATTTCGCTCACCAAATATTCTGAAAAGATGCCTTTTAAAGACCGTAAAAAACTAACGTAGAAAAAATGTGATTTTCAAGATGGCATCCAGCAGCCATCTCTAATTTAGTACTTTTCTGATATCCATATGCTATATTTATCATCAGATTTGAATTCAGCATACCCAAAAACCCCTAAATAGACATTTTTTGCATCTTTGTTGGACAATTTGACAAAAAGTTGATTTTTCCAGCTGCGTATGGCGGCCATCTTGGATTTTTGCGAATTGTGGGAGTTGCCCAAGGTTGCCATTCTGGCAACCAAGCTAGATCTGCTCTAGAACACCTATATAATGCAAAGAAAAAATAAAACTTCATTGTACTCGGCATTGCAAGGTTCCAAAAATTTCAAATGGACTATAAGGACATGTTATGCAAAAAGGTTTCAAGGAAAAAAGAGAAAAGCAACTTTAAAGTTAATATTAATGTTTTAGAAATTTTATATGAATGTAATTACATGTTTTTCCGAATAGCTGCATCCTGTGCTGATCTGAGCCAAACACTAGCTGATCCTATCAATACAACAGTCCTGTATGGCACTGTGACTGACTATAATAGTTTTATAGAACTATTATTTCCACTAAACATGGACATTGTTGGTGTTGTAAATCTTAATTTATTTCATAATTATCCATACAGCTGCGTCTTGCGCTGATCTGAGCCAAACACTAGCTGATCCTATCAATGCAACAGTGCTGTATGGTATTGGGACTGACTATGATAGTTTTATAGAACTATTATGTCCACAAAACATGGAGGTTGTTGTTGTTTAAAATCTTACTTAATTTCATGATTATCCTTACAGCTGCGTCTTGCGCTGATCTGAGCCAAAGATTAGCTGATCCTATCAATGTAACAGTTCTGTATGGCAGTGGGACTGACTATAATAGTGTTGTACAACTATCATGTCCAGAACGTTTTATCGCTTTTCAACAAAAACTTCATAACTGCAGCTTGTTTTAAGCTGCAGTTAAGAGGTTTTAGTTCAAAAGCGACAATATAGAGGTTGTTAGTATTATAAAACTGACATTATTTCATGATTATCCTTACAGCTGCGTCTTGCACTGATCTGAGCCAAACACTAGCTGATCCTATCAATGCAACAGTGCTGTATGGCAGTGGGACTGACTACAATAGTGTTGTACAGCTGTCATGTCCACAATATATGGAGGTTATCGGTGCTGCCACAGTCTCGTGTCAGGATGGGACCTTTGGATTTACAGCTGATACCAACCCTTCATACTGTCAAGGTAGTAACTCTTCCCCAAACTAGACATGGTTTTCAGTTTTCTAATAGAAAATGGCCAGGAAAAAATATTGGCTTTCAAATTGGAACAGAATAAGCTTTTGTCCTTTGAGAAAGGGTTTATGTTTACTTTTTACTGCAATTCTTCATAGCCTCATTATGCTTGTATGTAATATTTGTTTAATCTTAGAATAAATCTGTTATTTACGAAATAATAACAAGTTTAGCTGTCTTTATTGCGCAAATAAAAACCGATGTGCGACGGACTACATGTGTAGGTAAAAACCGAGGCGCACAGCGCCGAGGTATTAGCCATAACATGTAGTCCAGAGCACAGAGATTTTTTTTGTGCAATAAAGACCCCTAAACTTGTTATTATCTCCATTATAACACTCTAAATAACAAAACGCACATTCGAAATGTGTTATTTTGTGGAAATTCTGCCATGAACTAGTTTTTGGCGTAGGAAAGGCATTGGCGGTCAAGTGACGTCATTGATGACATCATTTGACATTACCTTGACACCATGTGACGTTTTGGTGCATACACAAAGCATAATTACATAGAGTCATTATTGGTCAAATAAAACCTGATGCAGTTCTTCTTTCGCTATGGATTTTACGGAAACATGTCATAATTATGAATTTAACGATGAACTACAACACGGTGGATAATCACCTGATACAATATTTTCAGAAAATCTTCAATAATTTTGTAAATACTGGACCCATTTGAATTTGGTTTGAAGCAGGGAATGTGGACAGACGTCACACATTAGATGGATGTGGTTGATTTTTGAAAAATCAACTGATAAAAAAGTTATTGAAGATAACCCAAAATTTTGGTTTATCTTCAATAACTTTTTTATCAGTTGATTTTTCAAAAATCCAACACACCCAGCTATCCTGGCATTTTCCCACCTTCTCTGCTTCAAACGGAATTCAAATTGGTCCAGTATTAAAAAAGATACTGAAGATTATTGGAAATTCTGAGTCACGTGATTATACACAGTGTACTATCTGTTTAATTTTAACTGGTCTAAAATATTGCTGCTGCAGATGACAATTTTTGGCTCTTGAAATGTTAACCACTAGATTTAATGTATTTCAGTTATTCCATGTGAGACTCCCGTGATTGAGAACGCCTTTCTGATGCCTGCAACCCCGTACTATAAGAATCAGGAGATCAGTGTGACCTGTATGGAGGGTTATGATCAGACTGGTAACAGTCCCTTCAGGTGTGATGTAGATACAGATCGGCCTGCATGTTTCAGTAAGTAGTATAGAGTATATAGTAGAGTGAACATTTTGTAAGAAGTCAGTAAAATCATAGAGTAAATTCTTTACAAAACAGCAAACAAATAGGCTTTAATAGTTGTGCATTGGTTCTCATTTTGTCAATAGATATAAGACAAAAATGTTGATCAGTAAATTTGACACAAAGGCATAGAAATGGGCTGGGATCTGGGAAAAGGTCCCTTTATAAGGCTTTTTTGCCCAACATGGTTCAAGATCAGCCTGCATATACACAGTCTGATCATGAATCATGATGTTCTCCAATATCTTCATCCTGACCTGTAGCAACCATGAGACAGCAGAATGGTTCCCAGTCAGACTGCACTTGGGCACAGGCTGACCTGGAAACACAGTAGTCTAAAAACCTTTAAGGGCCCTTTTTCCAGATTTCCGCTCAAATCAGAGGTAGAGATAGGTGGGGATGAAGGCTTTTCAAATGCAATATTCCATTTTTTGTTCATCAAACCTGATATTGTCGGTACACCATTGGAATCATCTCATTGAGACAATTCAAATGAGAACCCACAACTTAGTGTTTGGATTTGAAATAACAAATTTGGATTGCCTTCTCATTGAATATTCCACTCTGACTGTTATCCTCATGGATTTTTTATTGTGCTGCCTAACTAAGAAATAAGAAACTTGGTTTAATAATAAAAGAACATGGAAGAACTCAGATTCTTTCTTAAATCATGTCTTGTTTGGAAAAAGGTCAATTGATAACAAATTATTTTCAACTCTATTTCAGAGAAGACCTGTAGCCTGGCCGGCCTGACCAATATTTTACCAGTAAATGATGACCGTACAGTGTATTATTATGGAGAAAGGGTAGAGGTGACATGTACATCAGATCTTATGTTGACTACACCGGCCATTATAGAGTGTTTGTCTACGGGAAGTTGGAGTTCTGTACCTGATTGTAAAAGTGAGTACCAATATTGTACCAGTAAATAATGACTGTACAGTGTATAATTATGGAGAAAGGGTAGAGGTGACATGTACATCAGATCTTATGTTGACTACACCGGCCATTATAGAGTGTTTGTCTACGGGAAGTTGGAGTTCTGTACCTGATTGTAAAAGTGAGTACCAATATTGTACCAGTAAATAATGACTGTACAGTGTATAATTATGGAGAAAGGGTAGAGGTGACATGTACATCAGATCTTATGTTGACTACACCGGCCATTATAGAGTGTTTGTCTACGGGAAGTTGGAGTTCTGTACCTGATTGTAAAAGTGAGTACCAATATTGTACCAGTAAATAATGACTGTACAGTGTATAATTATGGAGAAAGGGTAGAGGTGACATGTACATCAGATCTTATGTTGACTACACCGGCCAATATAGAGTGTTTGTGCAGGGGAAGTTGGAGTTCACTAAAAGAATATTTTTATGTGTTGTACTTTCTTGTAAAAAAGAAGCCAATTTGGAGGACATTTTTGTGTCACAACTCATTTTATTTCTAATTTACAGACACATCCTGTGGTATACCGTACCCAGTAGCGGGAAGTATCTATATTCCTGAATCACCATGTCAGGAATACGGCTGTAGTTTTGAGTTTTTATGTGGTGTACTTTCTTTTTAAAAGTAGCCATTATGGAGGACATTTTTGTGTCACAACTCATTTTATTTCTAATTTCCAGACACATCCTGTGGTATACCGTACCCAGTAGCGGGAAGTATCTATATTCCTGAATCACCATGTCAGGAATACGGCTGTAGTTTTAACTTTACCTGCGACTCTCAGTATGAACGGTTTGGTGCTAGCATTCAGGGAGATCACATTGTCCGATGTGGGCTGGTGAACACTGGATTGTGGGACTTTGGCGATCTTCATTGTTTAGGTAGATATTCTATATGGAAATAACTTGCATAATGATGCATTCATGTCTTACTGTTACTTCTTTTCCGGGACAGCAACATTTTACAACTTGTTCAATCTGAAAGATGATGTAGATGACAATATCAATGCACACGATACTAATCAATACTGCATTTACCTTGTAAATATTTAAATAGAAAAATATTGAACATCAGGAAAAGAAGAAAATGCAGAGTTCTTTAAAAAAGAATTGAAAATATATGCATAATGATCATGAAAACCCAGCATTGATTGTGAGGGAACAAACTTGTTTAACCCTTTACCAAACTAAAACCTGATTTGGACGAAAGAGCTTATGAAATATTGAAGTAAAAGACAATTGCTAATAATCAGCATTTCCTCATTTGATGGTCTGTACTATATTCAACAAATTTTCTTTACATTTAGTGCAACCTGAATTTTTACTGTTTTTGAAAGGGCTTATCTTAAAAATCCATGTAACAGTGTGTATGATTATGTAATTCCAGGTGGTCAATGTCCGGACCCTGGTTATCCACCTAGCGGGTATTTGATCGGGGACAGTTTTGAGGAGGGAGTCCTTGTTACTTATGCATGTAACCAAGTTGGGTTTTCAGCGCTAAATGCTGACGGCAGTGAATCAGCTGGTTTAGTGTGTAGTCGTAATCCAATCAATAATGAGCTGTACTGGGCTGGAGAAATGCCAGAGTGTAGAGGTATAATATCATTCAACTCTTACAATTTTAACCCTTTCCCACACATTGACGTTTTTGGATGTCCTACAAAATAAAGGCTTTGGAAAACATTATGGAAAATGAAGAAATTGCTTGTGACAAGCAATTTCTTCATTTCCTACAATGTTTTCTACCAGGAAAGACCAAAAAATATTAAATTATGTTCAATGGAAATTTTTGTCTGCAACAACTATATATGAGTTTGGACTAGGCTGAAATTTTGTTGTTTGTTACTGGGTTAATCAAATTATATCCAATCTCACCAAAATATACCCCTATATCTTATTTTGCATTTGACTATTTATATTTCAGTTAATTACTTGATTAGTGTCAATACTTAGCTGAAGGTAGACATATGTTGGTATTATTATCTTTGTCCATCTGTCCATCCTCATGAACTTCTATATATTGTGAACTTATCTCCTTCATTTATTGAAATATTATGATATTAAGAAAATCTCACTGAATATTCTTAGCCAACTGATCTTGAACTTATTGTTAGTGCTTTGCAATTTTTTCCTGCTTCATCAGAATAAGGTTGCGTATTGTTACTGTGCAAATCTTGTCACATAAAAAAGAACAAGATAGGGTTATAGAAAAAACTATTAATGAATCTGCAATGATCAGTCAGTCAGATGGAAGGTGATCGATTGTCTAGATTGAATGAATAGAAAGTGAAGAATCAGCCTTTTAAAAAGAAATGGCATGACAGGTAAGTGTTTAAATAATAGCATTTTTATCCCCATAGCAGAATGGAGGTTTTTATTTCAAATTCTATTGTAGATTTACAGCCACCAGTTTTCACCAACTGCCCTACACAGACTGTAGAGATAGATTATCTACAGGCACCTGGCTTTACCGTACCAACAGCTTTTGACAACAACGGACTACAGGAAGTCGGGATCATCCCGGACAATTTTGATCCGACGATCCCACGAGGGGATAGAGAGGAAGTGTATTATATAGCAAGAGACTTTGCTGGAAACAGTAGATGGTGTAATTTTGATATAGAAATAAAAGGTGAGTGTTTTATATACAAACAGTACTGAACCCATAACCAAACTGCACATTTTCTGACTGGTCCTAATTCAAAGATGTTGCATATGGCAATTTCAAGGGAATGAAATTTTAGATCAAAAAACATAGTGGGAAATGAAGAAATTGCTTGTCACAAGCAATTTCTTCATTTCCCACAATGTTTCCCAAAGCCCTTGTCTTTGAGGCATTTTAAAAAAAAGCGTCACTGTGTGGGAAATGGGTTAAATCTTGTCTTGCTGATAGATCTATCCGAATGTTTCTGATTCTTCAGGAGGCATGATAACACAAATTTCGTAATGTAAACCTGATTGTCCTTTTCAAAATACATGTAATCATATGCTCCAAATTAGAGGTACCTGGTGCTTAAGCTTTGATTTTTATCTAGATTTATGCCTTTCAAATAAAATAATGAAAAAAAAAAAATGATATGTCAACAACATAAAAAAGTGTAAGTGTCAACAACATAAAAAGGTATAAATTGGTATTTATAATAAGATATTGTTACATTTCAAGTTAGTTATTGTATGATGTCGTACCTTTTTGAATGTGATGAACCTTTCACAAATGGCAAAAAAATGGACTGTTCCAATTTATGACTTCTTTATTTCTTACATTTTTTTCTACTGAAAAAGAACAAAAAATGTAAATTTTGTTTGCTTGAAATTGTTGTCAGCAACAGCTTTGTTGTCTGCAACAGCTTTTAATTTTGATTGACCAGTCTATAATTTTAACACTTTGGAAAGGTATATAGTCTAATGTTTAATTCCAGACTACATTGAATGTCGTAATGACATTACAACAGCCTACCCTATATCTACATCGACCTTGACCCTCTATGGAAACAACAGCGACTATTACAGACAAGTAACATTTGATGATAACATTACTGTAACATTTGAGCCAGAGTTCATCACTGTGGAACCCAATCTTGAAACACTGCAGAACTACTATGAGATTCAGGTTGTTGCGAGGAATACTACAACAAATCAAGAATTAGAAAGAAATACTTTGCAATTTAGATTTGAAGGTGGGTGAAAAGCACTTAATTATAATAACAACAAAGGACATTTATTTAAGTTCTACATCCTGAAAATTCAGGCTCTCACAATTCTACAATGTGAAATTTATCATAAAATGAAATATTCACTAATTGTATCACCTGATTTCTATATTTCGTCGGTGTAAATGCAAAACCTTGTATGTCGATTCTTGCAATTTCCAAAGTACAAACTTGTGTGCCCAGTTTAGACAATTCTCGCAGGTTTTGAGATATTTTTACTGATCAGTATTAATGACACATTATTTGTGAACAATATGTCAAAATTTCAAGTAAAACATTTCAGTTTGGGAAAAGTTATAACACTTTTTTCCCTCCCCTTTGAAATTTTCCAAAAATGAGATACGAGGTTTTGCATTTACAAAGACGATTTACACTATAGCTCTTGTCATTAGATATTGTTTTATCCTCTAAAACTCCAGTCAGTTTGGCTAAATCTTATATGGTGTTCTGGGAAACGGTTTAAAGTAAAAAGAGCCTGTTTGTTTTAAGTGTCCCTTGTAAAATTTTTCAGATAATGATTATCTCCTAGTTCTTTGAGGTTTTTATACCCCACTATATGGATTGAGCATATATTTAAACTTCTATCATTTTTGTAGCCCCAGCATGTGCCAGTTGGAGCCTCTATGTACCAAATGGGTTTGGTAACTGTGTAAACGGAGTGTGTAACACATCCTGTGTAGAGAATGCATATTTTATGGAGGATCCTGCCGCTGCCAATATTCTTGTTACTTGTGTAAATGGTGCCTGGAATAGGGAACCACCTGTGTGCGGTAAGCGTAAAATCTTAAATATTTTTATCAACTCATTTCGTATAAGTGAGCTGTTATGCTAAAATGGAGCATCAGGGAAATAATTATCATAGTCTGTAATAAAACTTCCAACCACAACACTGTCAAAGTAAATAAGATCTTTTTGCGGAAAACTCTCCATTCCAACTTGACATCTGGCCACTGCTATAGCACAGTTAGTAGGATGTCAGACTCTCAACTATATGAGCCGCGACGCGAGAAAATCGGTCTTCGGGAGTTTTGACCAGATCCGACACAAATGAGGCTGTACAGCCGCAGAAAGTGATTTGAGTCACGAAATTTTGTACATGGGAAGAAGAAGAACTAAACTTTCTCACCAGCGAAAACACAGACGCTGATCAGATTCGCGGTTACCGCGAAGCTGATCTGCGTCTTTGTTTTCGCTTATGCTAAATTCCGCTTTTCTCGCAGCGCGGCTCATATGAGGCCATAAGTTTGTTCTCTACGTGGGACACAAACGGTGGATAATCACGTGATACAATATTTTCTGAGAATCTTCAATAATTTTGTAAATACCGGACCGATTTGAATTCGATTTGAAGCAGAGAATGTGGACGTCATGCATTAGATGGACGTGGTTGATTTTTGAAAAATCAACTGATAAAAAAGTTGTTGAAGATAAACTAAAATTTTGGTTAATCTTCAATAAATTTTTTATCAGTTGATTTTTCAAAAATCCAACACATCCAGCTTATTCCTAGAATTTTCCCACCTTCTCTGCTTCAAATTGAATTCAAATTGGTCAAGTATTAAAAAAGATATTGAAGATTATCGGAAATTCTGAGTCACATGATTATACACCGTGACACATATCTATAACACATGACACATATCTTTGTCTCCCATCAATGGATGCTTAATAGTAAATCTAATTGGGATGAGCAGCTGGAGGCTCGGAAAGGAATGGTGGCAATACTGGTAGGAAAAATATCGTGAATATGTGATATTAAAAGTGTTCCAGATTCCACAAGATGATTGAAATACCATGAAGAATGGGTCAAAACCCTGTCTATGTTATCAAATAACCAAATAAGAATACTTTTATTGTAATTACATTATTATTGCTGGTGTATTTCAGCAATGTCTACTACAAACTATGTGATCTACACAGTAGAATACGGGATCAAGTACTTCATATCTGAGGGATTGGTACAGTTTTCTGGTAAGTCTGCCTGGCATTTACAGGGCAAAAAGTTATACCCAATTTTAAGTTAATTTGATTTAAATTCACCCCTCCCAAACAAAACATGATTTTGACGTCCCTAGCAAAAACAGTTTGGGAAAACATTGAGACAAAAGAAGAAAAATGCTGATAATCAGCATTTTCTTCGTTTGCCTCAACATTTTCCAAGCTGTACCATACACAAATCCTATATCTAACAATACTCATTTTGATGTTTGCTGTAGCATTCAAGTTGTATTCTCATGTACATGGAAATCACTGCTAAGCCCATTGCCAAACAACACTTTTTTGGACTGGCCCAAATTCAAAGATGTTGCAGACAATAAGTTCAAATAAATGAAATTTTAATTTCTTTGGTCTTTTTGGATGGAGAACATTGTGGAACTGAAGAAATTGCTTGTCACAAGCAATTTCTTCTTTTTCCACAATGTTTTCTAAAGCCATTTTTGTACATCTTTGCAAGCCAAGGGTGACATCTACGACGTTACGACATTTCTGTATTCACCCTTGGCGTATCTAGTCTGATTTTCTTGGTGTCCTGGAAAGCGTTTTCATTGGTTCCAGCGAGGTCTCGCTGGAACCAATCAGATTGTCAACTGATACATTTGTTATGAGTAACCAATTCATGACAATGGGCCGGAAAAAGCATTGTATTTGCATCTCAAAAACGCAAAGATGGGCAATTTTACCTAAGAGTTTCACTGCAATAGACAGGAATTCCTTATCTTTAATCGGCAACTCGACTAAAGAAGCAGCTAACTTTTACCTTATCGGCATGACGCGAAAGACAATGGGTGTTAGTGACATCATCAATAATGAATGAAATAACGTAAACAACCAGCAGGACAACCGCTAGGCGGCGCTTCGCGATTTCAAGAAAACCGGATTAAATCCGCCAAGGGTGAATACAAACGTAGGTAGGTTCAACCTTGACTAGCGAAGATGTTTTTGTAGGGAGTCAAATAGAGTCCTCATGTAATAATGGATTGAATGTATTTTATTATCGTTTGCAGATTGCGCAACTCACTATCAGGCAGGCATTGAAGAGATTTTAATAGAATTTGCTGCGGACATGCAGACCAAATGTAACATGGATTCAAATGGGGAAAATGATGCAGTTGTTGCCCTTTATGATACTTCATCACTGCAGTATAGTAATGGAGATTTAAGGGTAGGACCTTGCTTTCCTCTTTAACCTCTTCCCAAAATATAAGAATTAGTACTTTTCTAAAGTAAAAAAATGAAAAAAAAATGTTCTTTTCTAGACAAGACTGGTTTTGACGCTTTTGAGGAGAGAGGGCCAGAATATATTGAAGGAAAAGAAAAAAATGCAGATAATCAGCATTTTTAGCGAGCCAAGGCTTTATGTCCGGGAAGCTATATAATGTCACAGCCCTAGTGTCGGCGTCATGTTGGCATTGCGTCGCGTCTTTGAAAACTTATTAGAGATATAGCCTTAATTTTCACACATGGATACTTCACACCATCACCTTTCATATCAGACCACAACCTTTGACCTAGTGACCTTGACCTTTGAGTATGCCTATTTTTGTGACAAGCTCCTGTAAAGATGAGCTATGTTTTCTTCGGACAACTCTTGCTTCATTCTCCTTCAATGTTTTCTGTGCTATGATTTACAATTATGTAGTATTTAACAGCTTTCTAATTGAACCTCCGTGAGACATCAAACAGCATTTTTCCATTCACCTCAATATATTCTTTGTTATAACATACACATTTTCTACCTTTGAAATCAATTGCATTGTCTTTTGTAACTCTCTACAAATTTGGGCTGTCTGAAATTGTGATGCTTGGGAAACAAATATAAACATGTTTTGTAGTATTCAAATGTGTGGGGATGATTTCTTTGTCCTCATATATCACTCTTTTCCAAACCAGATCAAGATTTCATGTCCCTAAAGAAAGGGAGGATCATTAAACATTGAAGGGAAAGAAGAATTTCACAAGGCTAGAATATTAGGGTATTTGTATGCCCCCGTATCGAGAGATCGGGGGCATATTGTTTTACTCATGTCTGTCCATCTGTCTGTCCAAAAACTTAACATTGGCCTTTTCTCCAAAAGCATTCAAAATACAAAGCTCAAAATTGGTATGTAACATTCCTTCGATGATATCTATCTTTTCCATGCAATGTGACCTTCCTCAAGGTCATTCATTAACCCTTATCAACTCTAACATGAAACTGTACCTGAAAACTTGACATTGTGATTTCGGGGGCATTTATGTTTCACAAACACATCTTGCAGGGCTAGAATTTCCCTCAAAAAATGACTTGCAATATTTTGCTAGTGGCTTTTGAGGCTTTTGAAACCACTAGCAAAAAGGCAAATTCACTTGTAATCTGGTTTTGTATATTATAAAAGTTTTCATTTTGAAAAATAAAAGCATAATATGGTACATAATACAGTTGCTCTTTTAACATATATAACCCATCATTAGCACCAAAGAGCCAGAGGCAAAATTTGAAAAGTGCCAGTAATTCTTAAACTGTGTCACATTTTCATTCCAAATACAAAGATAAGCATTTTGAACGCTTTACAATTTTGAATTAATGCATACTTACGGAAATATTTGACAAAAATGTTCAAAATTACCACCCTTGCATATGAATATAGAGTTAAAAATATTTGTTAATTATTTTCTTCTTGAACCATAAATTTGAAATCTGGCACGGTGAATCAACTTATTTGAAGCGTATTTACAAGTGCGTGTAATTTCATGCATTTTGTATGGCTGGAAAGTGGTGTTTTTAATGATGGGTCATATACCTTAAAGGACATGTTCAAAATAGTACAGTTAGTGAGTATTTGGAAGTTGTTTTGTAAGTCTTTTCAGGCTGCATTGATAGAACTTGTGGATGGGGAATATGTTTCCTCTCACCAAAAAATCTAGTGTCATATATTATCGCAATTTTTAATTTTAGCTAGCAAATTGTCAGTATGCTATTGGAAATTCGAGCCTTTATCTTTCGTTTTCCTTCAATATTTTTTGTACTTTCATGTACACAGATTTCATATTTATTTAAAAACATTTTGATGTGATTAGCATATTTCAGCAGTCTTAAATTTCATTGTTGAGGAAAGGAATGACTTTGCAGGTTAAAGTGCAATGAAACAGACCTTTAAAATGTCTATGGCTACACTACAAATAATCCGGAATCTGGAGAAACGTCCTTTATAACATTTGTAAAAATTGAGTTTCAAGATCAGCCTGTTGTCAAATGCAGTCCAATTTACATCCATGCTATTCTCTTTAAGTTACCACAGGCCAGGAAGAAGCTATTAGAGAACAACATGGGTGCTGATCAGACTGTATATATGCACAGGCTGATCTGGATCTTTGTTGGGCTCAAAAGCCTTAAAGGACGTTTTTCCAGATCCTGGCTCAAATGTATTTGAAATAGACAAGACTTATATGTGGTCTACATTCTTTGAATATTTTCTGAACTTTTGAGATATTCAATTTGTGTCTTGTTGACATTTAAAATGCAACTTATTTCAATTGACTTTCTAAATTTCTAGGTTTTTTAGTATGATATATCGTTGGTGTAAATGCAAAACCTTGTATTATGATTCTTGCGATTTTCAAAGTACAAACTTACTGTCCCAGTTTAGACAATTCTCACCGGTTTTGAGATATTTTTACTGATCAGTATTAATAATACATTATATGTGAACAATATGTCCAAATTTCAAATAAAACATTTCAGTTTGGGAAAAGACATTACACTTTTTGCCCTCCCCTTTGAAATTTTCCAAAAAAGGATATGAGGTTTTGCATTTACAACGACGATATGCATGGTCAGTTTTGTGCTTGATATGCCAATTTCCCATACATATAAGATTAGATTAGTGAGATTAGATCAACGGAATCAAGTCAGTTGTGATGAATGACATTTTATATTAACAGGTCCCAGGTCATGTAAGTTATAGCAAATGGTGACAGAGTCCTTTCCCTTGTGTTGTTATAGTCTTGGAACCACATTTTTTGTGGATTGATCTTATGTTTAAGCAGCATTTCCTAAATCATAAATGGTACAAAATTTAGTTGGAAAGATTTAGTTGGAGAGATGATGCCAAAAACAAAATGTAAAATGACAAAGATGGGATTTTTGTACAGTACAGTACAGTACAGAAAATATTATGATAAAACTAAGAAAATGTGGGATGTCAGCTTTGCTGTCAATGTTTAAGTTTTTGAAAGGATTTGATTTTGAAAATTTATAAAATGGATTAAGAGTTTTGAAAACTGCAACAAACCTAACATAAATTTTATATATTTCCTACTTGGGATTGGGTAGTCTCTAATAGGTTTTTAGACATCAAAGCAACAAGAGAGATATATAGTTTTTCAAAATACAAAATATGATCTATTCTTGCTTATCAAAATGTATGGTTTTGGTGCTCATTGGAGGGTTTTTATTTGAAATGATAAAATTTGAATAATTGGCCCCTGTTTTTGTTGCTCTGGACTTAGGCACTTACACATATGAGCTTGAATGGGCAAAAAAGAGAGCTTAAGGCCATCATGGCTCTTGATCAGCTTGCCTTTAATAAAAAATTTAAATCACCCAAATGTTAAAAAAGGTATATTTACAGGTTTACAAAATAAATTATATAAATCAATTAAATAAATTGAAATAAAATAAAAAAAACTTTGATCATTAATGAAAGAAATATTCAAGTTTAGTTATAAGAACCTTTTTTACGCCCCTGCTTTGATAATGTGGGGTAATATTATATAGTATTTTGACTTGTCTCTTTGTTAGTCTGTTTCTCTGCTTTCATATTTTGCACATGTGTATTACCAGTGACAGTCCTGTGAGGTCATATTCAATTTTCACCTTTCAAGTTCAAATACAAATTAAGGTCATTCTTCAGAATTTTTTTTATGTCCCCTTATCGAAATATGGGGGCATATTGTTTTTCTCATGCCTGTCTCTCCAGCTCAATGTCAAAAGATAATATTAGCATTTTCGGGGGCATTTGTGTTTCACAAACACATCTTGTTTGTTTGAAACTTTTGTAGTTTGGGAAAAGGTTGTATTAGGTTGTTTTATTCCAAAGTGTTTATATTGTCATCTTTGATACTGAATTTTTCTTGATTTCAACATTTTTTATCTGTCAGTAACTTTTATAGCCAGCCATATTATAATTGAGTTCTGAGAGCATTTGAGAACAACTTTGATCTAGATTAGTCTTCATATACATGCAAACTGATCAGGATCTATATTGTTCTCTTATAGCTTCTTCACTTCTTCATGACCTGTATGAGAGCAGAGTAGATCTTCATTAGACTGCATTAATCACAACCTGATCTTGAACCATTCAAGTCCCAAACCCTATAACCCTTTTTCAAACAGAACAAACTAAGACTGCCCTTTTCAAAGCTGCTGCAAATGGTAATTTGTATGTTTTTAACCCTTTCCCAAACAAGACCAGGTTTCGACGTTCCTAGTAGGAAAGGCTTGGGAAAACATTGAGACAAAAGAAGAAACTGCTGACAATCAGCAGTTTCTCCTTTTGCCTCAATATTTTCTGTGCTATATTGTACACAAATTCAATTTTTAGCTCCACTGGCCTTCAGGCCAGCGGACTATTGTCATGGCGCTGTGTCCGTCGTGCGTCCGTCCGTCCGTGCGTCTGTGCGTCCGGTCGTCAACTTTTTCTTTAAAAATCTTCTCCTCAGAAACTACTGGATGGATTTAAATCAAACTTCACAGGAATGATCCTTGGGTGGTCCTCTATCAGATTCCTTCAATTAATGCAGATTGAACTAGAAGGTCCGGAGTTATCTGCCCTTGAATTAAAAAATGGCTGTGTTGACTTTGTTTTCACTCTAGCACTTACAAATCAACCAATCAGGACAAAACTTGGTCAAAATGTTGGTGACAATTAGATCTTGACACAGTGCAATTTTCAGATTGATCTGAATTTTATATCATGAGTTATGTGCCCTTGAAATTGACAAAATTATCATTTTCGGCTTTATTTTTACCTTGTTTTCACTCTAGCAACTACAAATATTGACCTATCAAGAAAGGACATTGACACAATATTTGTGAACATATTATTAAGTTCTTGCCAGAGTGTAATTTTCAGCTTAAACTGAATTTTACATTATGAGTTATGTCCCCTTGAAATTGACAAAATTACCATTTTTGACCTTATTTTTACTCAAACAGCCATAAATATCTCCCAATCAATATGAAACTTTCACATAATTTTACCGGCCAAAAGATCTTGCATGGATTGGATATAATTTTCAGCATCATCTGAATCTTAAATCCTGTTTAATGTGCCCTAGAATTTGTCTAAATTGCTGTTTTCGACTTTGTTTTTACTCTCTATATATCTACAAATATTGAATAAGCACTTCAAAACTTACACATGATGTAGACGAATTTAAGATCTTGCATTAGTGTGATTCTTAGCTTGATAGGAAGATAAATCCTCAGTTATATGCCTTTCAATTTGAAAAAAATGCTAACTGTGACTTTGTTTTCACTATCTAATCAACACTTGGATTAAATATTAAAAGAATCTCAGGCCTGTGGAGCGATTCAAGACCTTCAGGTCTTCTAGTGTTGTCTACAGCAGCTTTTGAATTGGAACACCCTAAAATTTTGTCGTTTGGAAAAGGATTAAGTAATGGTTTGTGTACAATATAGCACAGAAAATATTGAGGCATATGGAGATAATCCTGGTCATTAGCATTTCCTTCTTTTGCCTCAATGTTTTCTTGTTCCGTTTTCTACTAAGGACATCAAGACTATGTCTTGTTTTGGAAAGGGTTATCCTTTTTCTAGATCCTGGGTCAATTGTAATATGGGTGAAATTGGAGCTCAAGTATTATGTACATTGCAGTTTTTAAGAAGAAATGCAGTATTTATTTTGTTTATTTGATAATATCATATTAGTGTTTTCTTCTCTTTTCAAATGCTTTTCAAAGCTCTTACCATGTAAGACATTGAGTTCAGGTCTTGTTTGGAAATGGATTAAAAGATTTCCATCTTGGTTGCTGATTACTTAATGTATTTCTTCTTTGTTTCTTTCAGTTGCAAGTTTATTTCACACATTCTTCTAATGAAAGCAACAGTCACAATGTAAGAGAGCAGGGTTTCAGTACAATATCCCTTCCACAAAAATATCGTCAGTGGGGAGTCAAAACCTCGTAACTCCAGCTTATTCAAGCTGTAGTTACGAGGTTTTGACTCCCCACCGACGATATGCCTTCAGACACACTAAAGTGTTAAAACTTGAAAATATTGTAGAAAGAGAAACAGCTTGTTTTGAAAAGAATTTTGTCTTGACTATAAATAAATCTGTCTACTTTTTCTTGCTTTTCAGTTGCAATTTTCTTTCGAGTTCCAAATAAATGTCACCCATGAAAACATGTCCGGCAGTCAGACAGTGAAAGAGAGTTGTGTCAATACGATCACCAGCTACTTAAGCAATCCTGCATATATAGATGATGAGCCACTGTTTTTATTGCTGGGTAACGAGAATTGCGGTAACGGGACATATGATTACCCAATAGGCCCGCCTTCCTTCAGCTATAAATGTATTGGAAGCAGGAAGTTTGTGCTTGGAGATAATGTTTGCCGTGAGTAAATTATCCACCTATCTTCATGAATGACACAATTATTGATTGATTGGGGTTTAATGCCTATTTCAACTGCTATGGTAATATTGCTCAGCTGGTGCACTTAACCATTGATTCCAGTCATTTCTCATACCAATACTACCACAACGCCCCTTACTAAGCTTTCTGGTGCTCACCCACATAGGTTAACGATTATTAAATCGTCGGTGGTATACAGTTTTGTCTAAAGGGTATTTGTCAGAGCTTAGGATTAAACCCGGGACCTCTTTATTGAGAGTTTGGTGGGCTACCAAATGTGCTATGGGATGCAATTTTTTACTTCTGTTATGGATGGATAACAATGTATGGAGTACATGACATACTATTACCCATCAGGTCCTGCTGCTTTCAGCTATGAATTCATTTGAAGTAGGAAATGTGGACAGAAAAATGACTCGCTATGAGTAGATTATTTGAACTATCTAAAGCCTCTCTTACAACCAGTCGTATGTGCTCCTGCGTGCGGTCTGCATCTAAAACTTATGCATAGTCGTGCGATGCACGCAATGCAACAAATAGTTTCTGTGGACGCAACCACAACGCAGACTGCACACAGCAAAGTATTTGCCGTACAATTCTTTAGCCTCTCTTACAACCCGTCGTGTGTCCTTACAAATCATGCATTTTAAAACTCTCAGAAGTCATACAATTTATAAAGACGCACATTGTTGTAAAAGAGGCTTAAGCTTTGTCATAGGCGCCAAGAATTAAGATTAATGAATTAAATCAAGTCAAAATTGTCTAAATGATATTTTCCTTCAAAAATGACTTGACTCATTTGGACCAGTCTAAAATTTTGCTGTTTATGGTTTATCTTTGAATTACTGTTATGCTACTGGTGTTTTACATTAATCTATCCCAAACAATGAAACTTGGATGGTTCAATTAAAACATAAGTGTCAGATTGATGTCAAATTTAGCACAGAAAATATTGAGGCAAGAGGAGAAAATGGTGATCATCAGCATTTTCTTCGTTTTTCTTAATGTTTTCCAAAGCCCTTTTATTAGCTTGACTTTTCGAAGAAAATGGGAGCTTATACTGTCACCCGGGCGTTGGCGTCGGCGTTGCAACAAAGGTTAAAGTTTTTTCAAACATCAATAAATTCCATACTATCAAAGGGATTCAACCCAAACTTGGAATACTTATTCACCATCACACCCTCTACCTTACTATCAGGGCCCATGACGCTGGCTCCACTATATTTGGAGTTATGCCCCCTTTATACTAAGCAACTTAGAAAGTTGAGCGCGCTGTCTTCGGACAGCTCTTGTTTAGACTTGCTAAAACCAGAGGTCTTGTTTGTGAAAGGTTAAAATTTATTTCAGTGACATGTCCAACTGGTTTTTACTACAATGAGATGGGTGGAAACTGTACAAAATGTCCGAGAAATACATATGGCATGCAGACTGACCTTGGTGCCATGTGTCAGGCATGTCCAAATGGAAATGGACCAGATAAAACAGGATTGACCGATGTTGACCAGTGCTACTGGAAAGGTGGGTGTGGCTTTTTATGTTGGTATATGAAGAAATAGGATGTGGAATGAGAATGTTTCTTGAATAGATGGAATGATTGGACTAACAAAATTGAGCCATTTGAGTGATTTTTTGTACACATGTTTATAAAATCGATAGCATAGACACGATAACCTCCCAACCAATCAAACGTTATCTGAAAAGTAACAGCCTCATATTGGAAATTTATCTTGTTGGGCGTCAAAAGGAGTCAGTTTGTGTTAAAAGGTTAGCCCATTACCACATATTGACGCCTTTTGATGCCCTGCAAGATAATGACTGTTTTTGAAAACATTGTGAAAAAGAAGAAATTGCTTGTGAAAAGAAATTTCTTCATTTCCCACAATGTTTTCTACCCATTGCATACAAAAATAAATGTAGTTTCATTCATTTGAAATTGTCATCTACTTCATCTTTGAATTTGGACTTGTCTGATAATGGATTATCTGTTTCTTGTAGCTATCTGTGGTCCTGGGTATTACTCGGAGGATGGACTCACGACAGACTCTTGCACCCTGTGTCCACGTAACTTTTACAACCCACAAAATGTGTCGAGAATCTGCCAGAAATGTAGCGAGACAGAGATAACCATGCGAGAAGGCTCAAATTCCTCTGCTGATTGTGTCACGCAGGCAGAGGCGGAGAATTTGGTGACAAACGATCCTGATTATTTTGGAGGTATGTTATTAATCAATTACCACACAATGACTCTTTTTGACTCCCTATAAGACAATGGCTTTGGAAAACATTGTGGAAAATGGAGAAATTGCTTGTAACAAGCAATTTCTTCATTTCGCACAATGTTTTCTACTCAAAATAGCCAAAAAGATTTTAAAATTATTTGAGTTGAAATTGTCGTCTGCAACATCTTTGAATTTGGACAAGCCTAAACTTTGGCTTTCTGGTAATGGGTTAATCCATTTCCTTACACTGACACTTTTTGATGCCCATCATGAAAAAACCAGGGAAAACATTGTGGAAAATGAAGACATTGTTTTTAAAAAGCAATTTCTCCATTTTCTACGGTGTTTTCATCTCAATAAGAACAGAAAATGTAAAATATTATTCACTGAAATTGTCATCTGCAACATCTTTGAATTTTTGACCAGTCTAAAGTTTTGATGTTTGGTAATGGATTAATGTTTTTCCACTATAGTTACCCAAATAGATTAAATTAAGTTTGTTTCATTTTGAAAGCTGCTGCAAACAGTGAATGCTGAAAATTTTTGGAACTGTGTACAATTCCGGATTTTCGTAATTCCGTCGTGACAGAGTTGTCGTTCATGCGGGACGGTCTACCGTCTTCCGGTGTCAATGTAAACAAGCGCTATCATTGGGAAAGAATCGCTACTGAATTAATGAATGGCAAAATTTTGCGGATAGAATTGGAAATTTTGAACTGCACACACTTTATCGAAAGAGGCAAATACAAGACGAGCTTAGATTTGTGTAATAAGTCGCAAGAATTAGAACCAAACAACATCGTATCTGGCCTAGGCCTACCCGAGTCTGAGAGACAGTGTTAGCCGAAACGCGTAGATCGTTGGGAGATTCCAACAGGAATCTCAGCAGAGAGAAGAAAGAGAGAACCCATCGCAACATAGTCACAACACACTAAACGCTTACATATCAAAGTAGATCTAGTCTATTGAGACAGAAGGAGAAAATGCTGGTTATCAGGATGCTCTTAAATTTTGCCAAAATGTTTCTCTAAGTATTTTCTCATAAGTAATATTCATCAAAACCAGGCCTCGTTTGGGAACGCTTTAACAAACAAACAATGAATTACATAGATCTAATTGAGCGAAATAGCAAAGTTTTGAGAGAAAAGAAAAACATGCTGACTTTGCTTTTCCCTCAATATTTCTATTTCTACAATCTACACCAAACTGTTCTCCTTAGTAGATCTACGTATCAGCAACAGCCTGCTTCAAATTTGGATTAAATTTGAAATGATGGTTTATTATGTTAACCCTTTCCTAACCAATTCTTTGTTTTGATACCCACAAATAGCAAAATCGGGATCATTCTGACAACTAGTAGAGTAGAGGAGGGTAATCCCGACACTTTAAGGGAAAAGTCAATATATTTCTTTGAGATCATATGTCGAGTCGGGCTTACACGAACTAACCTTTATGCAACAAATTTGTGTATTCTACAGCGTCTTCTGGCCATAAACAATGATGGTACAATGGCATCTTTACCACATATGAAGCATCTTAAATCCGACACTTTTCTGTCAAACCCGTCACCAAACATATTATCGAAGCAAAATGAGCTATGTGATGCAATGTCACAGAGAAGTTAGGATTGAAAAGGGAAGAAAACCATACTTTCTTTTATTAGACATATACTGCAAACCTTTCTCTCAATTAGAAATTGGGTTATAGACGGAATATATTTTCGCTCATAATTAACACTCTGTTTCGGTCGGTCAAATCCGACACCCGAGAAAAAGATTGCGAACATATGTGAAAAAATATGCAAATCTATATGTTAAGGAGTCGCCATCAGCTCGAATAAGCTGGTTTAACATGTTTCTGTAACGTATCGTCGGTATTGTAAAGATTAAGTAAGCGAGAGTGGGAAATTTCCTCTAATTTTCACTTATGGTGTCGGAGTTAAACTCTCTGGCCGAAATTGACGGTTAACCCCGACCCCATGATTTATGAATAAAAAACGATCAGATACTGTTATTAGACGTCTAGGATGATAGAGAATTGTCTAAATGTTCATCTTATACAAAAATCTATCGAGGAAGATGGCTTGTACATGAATTTATTTTTACTTTTTTAGGACACCCCTCTTACAGAAATCTATAAGACTGCATTTTTGAAAATTCCGGAAACAGGGTGGTCTATCTTTAACCTCGAATTTTTAAGAAAGCAAGCCTTTACATGTAAATGAACATTATATAACTTCGGACAAATGTATGGCGTAGTGTTTAAAACAGAAAGATATTGATTTTGTCAAAAGATAATGTAACAGAAATGACCTTTTATCAAACAGTGTCGGAATTGGACGCATGTCGGGATTACCCTCCTCTACTCTAGCATGACTTAACTTGGAAAGGACCATATTTTTCGGCACATTTAAAAACGAATTTTTCATTTTTTAAACCTTTTTCTTAATATAACAGTCCCGTATTTGACCTCAGTAGATTGTTTGGAAAAACTTTGAGTAAAAGGAAGCAATTTGATGATAGTCAGAAATATCGCCTCTTACCTCAATATTTTCTGTGCTTTAACATTCACTTATTCTATTTTCGATATTAATCTTTTTCCGACAGTGAAACACCGTGTGGAGCGGAATGTTCAAGAGATTACAAACAATTACAAAATATTCGTTTGGAAAAACTCGCTCACAGCGTACATGTATAGATCTCTATATACATGTATCTTTTTATTCCCCAAAGTTGCCCCTCTTTTTATTTCTATGACGTCATATTACTAGAGTAAGTAACGCAAAGTCATGACGTCACAAATCGACACTGGCCTGATTTGAGGCACTCCACGGGGATAAATATGTTCAATGATAACCTATCATCGGATTATGGGAGATTTCTTTTGTTATAGATTTCCGAATGGTTTAAAAATTACGGACGGTGCAGAGGTATTATTAGATTCCATTATTACATTACAATAAAAATCATTTTCATTTAATTACTCATTGATTTAATGAAAATATTAAAGTTGCCGCTTGTCCTACAGGCAAATGGAAGTAAACATACCATCCCGCAGGAACGACAACTCTGTATCACCGGAATTACGAAAAGACCCAATACTGCTCAGAAAATATTGATGTAAAAGAGAAAATGCTAAATATCGTCATTTTCTTCTTTAGCTTCATTGTTTTTCAACATCCTTTTCTAATAGGGGTGTCGAACTATGTATTGTAGGGGCTATTTGGGTAGTAGGAATTTATCAAATGAAATAATTGATTCAAGATCTAGAATGAGAGTTCTTAAACTTAAACTGCAAAATTTTAGGATGGTCTAATTTGAAAGCTTCTGCAGACTACAAAATTGACCTTGATAAACACAGTAAATCACAGTAAAGCTTAGATTGTTTTTTTTCAAAGATTGGCGCTTCAGTTTCTAAAAGTAAAAAAAAGGAGCTATTACAGAGCAACATGGATCTTGATCAGACAGTATGTCAGCCATTCCACGAAAATTGACCCATTTACTGAAAATGCATGTCGCCGACCTTCATTGCATTATTTAACATCTTTATCAATTAGGTACAACAAAAAGCAAGATATCTTTTATCACGGGACATAATTTGCAATAAAGTAGTATGATTTTTAAGTTATTCAAACGATCTTATGAATGTGCTTGGTTGTGTTGAATATTGCAAAAACGTCAAAATGTTGATGTCGCCGCACAATTTTTTGTTTTAAACTACCGTCCAAATCAGCCGTTTTTGTACTTAGACTTTGATTTTCTTGGACATTATTTTCCCCAAACCCTACTACAACGACTAAATTAAGTATGATTCCATCATCATACATGAAATAGAATTTAAACATGTCTGTTTGTATGTCGCCAGATTTGCCTATGTGACCGTAACGAACTTTCAAAGGCATGAAAGAAAGTCAACTTTTATCTCAATTTGCCGATTTTCAAACTATTTTGGTTCGAGAATGGCTTAGTTTAACTATCAAAACCCTAAAGTTCATGAATATCTTAGTATTTCTTCACTAAAGCGAAGAACATGGACAAATAGAATTTGTCGCATTTTGTTTACTATGCTTCGGTTACGTCTGTGTAGCCCACAATAATACATGGACATTCCTAAATATGTTAAAATTTGATAGAGTGGTTGCCAAACTGTTGAAATAGAGGCGAGTTTCAAGTATAATCAAGAGTATAACATATTGAGAGACTCGAAAGTCCTTTGGTCGCTATGCTTCCGTTACGCATATTTTTCCGTAACATACTTCAAAGGACGCCCTGAGTAAAACTAACAGGAATATTTCAATACAGTGAACAATATGATACACTGTAGTTATCAAAGATTCATTATATCGGCTACTGCAAGTAGAAAAATGGAATGTTGAATGTTAAATTCGACGTGGAAGTATGTAAATATAGTATTATGCAAATTCATTTCCAAATTAGTAATACAAAACTTCTTTATATATGCTCGATTCTTTTTTAATTTGACGTGCAAAAGCTGGAATCTCAAATAAAAAACAAAGTAATGCGGTATTTACGCATCTACCCTTTTTGTTTTACGGTCAAAATAACTGTTACGGAGCATATATTATTTGGTGGTAGCATGTCCTGGATATTAATGAGATTTATTTTGCTGATTAATAAAGTTTGCATGAATCAAATGGAATTTTACATTTCCGTATAGTTAAAATTTGTCTCAATAGAGCTTATTATATCATGTTTTGCCACATATGCTATAAGAAAATGTTACGGAAGCATATATTTGGGTATACAATTTGTGCGTAAATTACGATACATAAAACATTTTGATGTCAATTGATAATAATTAATTCAGAAAGTATATGAAGTAGGAATACTAACAAAGCCGCTTAATTGTGTTTATCTGTGAATTCACATAGTAATATTCCGTTACGAAATATAGACTCTTCGTTACGGAAGCATATACTATAGTTTATGGAATATTGAGCATACACTGCCATCTGTAGGCGATATATTAGCAAACATACCCCTTCAGGTTCTATCTAAGCATGTTACACAACATGTCTGAAACAGTTTGTGGCTTCTCAAGTAGACAGACATGGTAACAGCAGCCTATTGATTATTGCGAGCGAAACACATAATTGTCTAGGCCATAAAATATGCCCCCTTTGGTCCTAACGCCATTTCCATTTTCTAATTCCACCATTAGACATTTTTCAGCTTTGTACTGGTTTTTTTTTTAGAAAACCTGCATACATCGCTTTTGTGGCAAATAAAAGAAGACACAAACATTTTCCTTTTCAACTGGGCCAGACGATAATGTTAACAAGAATAATTTTCTGCAAACGTGGCTTGCAACTCACTTGTCACAGTTTAGTCCCCAAGTTTCAGGAGTAGGTATGCAGGGTGCATTTTCTCTTCTTTTTTGTAATGCTGATATTGAAGTAACACACCCCAAGGCTGTGTTGTTGTACATTCTCTTTAGTTTGCATTAATCCTGACATCTTTTTTCCCGAAACTAAACGTAGATATTTGTATTGTCGGGTCTTGAATAGTTTGTGAAAAAGGGCTTCTCTATATTTCTTTTCCGAAAGCTGGTGTTCCCTTCTACTAGGTAATTTGCTAAGACAAATTACACCGCTCTCTCACCATTGGAATTACAAATACTGATCCTTTGACACAAGTTCACACGCTAAAAGCCTTAACCTTGTGTCAACCATGGCCAATCCAATCAATCACCAGGGGGTATGACAGTCTAGGACGCTGTGATTTTGGATATCAAGCTTTGGATCTAGACAAAGTGACTGTAACATCCCAACATTTATTCTACTCCCAGTTTGTTTGCTACATTTTTATTGTCAGAATCAACTTTCATACACTTTCAGAATTCGTCTACTTCGACTTGGTCTACAATATATCATACATTTTTCATTACAAGACCTACACGATTAATTTTAATTTTTGTTTCAATATTTTAATATACATTGTATATGCATTCTTCTTTTATTTCCTGTCAATATTTATATGTTTATTTCCATTTATTTCCCCCCCCCCCCCCCCCTCTGAAATTCATATGTTATAACATGTTCATAAATTAAGAAAAACAACGCATTGTTTCTAACAAAAAATAAGATATCATACTGAAATATAAAGCAGGCAAATTTAGACGAAATGGAAACGGTATACAAAACCCGAGTAGACAAGGTGGCACTGGTTTTCAAAATAGACGAATTGGCAGTAGTTGTTGTTGGTTGGTTAGTTGTTGTAGATCAATCGGAACTAAATCCTAGAAATTGTCCATGGTGGTACCCGGTTGACGACTTTGTGGTGCATATACAGACATATCTGTGCAGATTGTTTTGCCCGATGTTTACAATGTAATTGTTACTCTAAGTGTGATATTAAAGAATAGCAAAGGTACCAGTTCGGCAATTTTGCCAATGAGATTAATAGTTTAAAGGTACTAAAAGAAAGGTATGTTGATTCATACGTATTATTGAATTTAGTATTTGTTTTATACCAATTTGTTGTTTCTTTTGTGTAAGAACCTTTACGTTAAGCGTTTAAAGTTCTTTGAAAGAAATGACACTAACAGTAATAAGGTTATGGAAATGATCTATTTTCCGTAACACAAGGGCCATTTTTCCACGATCATACATACTAAGAAATAAAAGCTTGAGAGCCAGATGCACTGGAAAACATAATCTGAAGAGGCATTTCTATCGTAATATTTACTTTTAACTTTACTTTGCAAGATGGCTTCAAAAAGAATGCAAACGATCACAAATACTTTTAAAATGCTCGAATATTGCGTTAAACAGTGAAATACTCATTTTGATATCACCACATAGGGTTACAGCTGAATTGTTATCATTTTGTCCTTTTAAGTTGTGCAAATGGTTGATGATGGTCAAACAAACAATCTTTTTGATGTTGGGTTATAACATTGGCCACAGCTCACGCTATATGTATCTCGAGTTACTTTATATGCTCCGTAACAGCTAGGTTATAGTGGTATATTTGAAAATGCGATAACTCAGCAGGACTTAAAATGTTATGGGTAAAATTTTAACCATACATTGTAGACATGTGACAATTTACTTTAGCATAAAAATTGTGCTCATGCAGAAAAGTTCATTTTTCAACATTTTCGTTTTTGTAAATGAGTCAATTTTCGTGGAATGGCTGATGTATGCAAAGGCTGATCTGGATTCATTCAAGTGTCAAAAGCCATTTTGACCTTTTATCCAGATCTTGACACAATTGATTCAAAGACTGGTTCAAGGAAATCAACAGTAAAAGACCAACTAAATAGTAGCTATGATTATATTTTTTTTTTCAAAATTTCTCAGAAATACACTAAAAAGTGAATGGTAAGGATTTATCAATTCCTTGCAGGTTGTAGAAATTTGATTCTCATGCAAAGAGAAATTTTATATTTCATTTATATACGCCCGAAGGGTTGTATTATGTTATGGCCCAGTCGTCCATCCATCCGTCCGTCCGTCTGTCTCTCTGTCTGTCTGTCCGTCCTTAGCAATTTCTTGTGTGCGCAACTCCTCCTACAGTTTTGATCAAACCTGCCACAATGAATCTCCATAGTGTCTAGTTGTGCACACTGCTTATGGAATTCAGATACCTCTTTTTGTTCTTGAATTATCTCCCCTTGAATTTAAAAAAATGTCCATTTTACTGATAAGCCCCCCTCAGGCGTATATGCACCGCTCTGCGAAGCTCTTGTTTTGAATTATGTTTCAGTGAGTAGATCTGCCCATTGTTTACCAAATCCATGTCGCAACAATGCAGTATGTACCCATATTTACAACACATATAATTGTGCCTGCCTGAACAGTATTCAACAAGACAGACTCTATGTGATAATATTGTATTGCTGCTTTTCAACAGAACCTTGTAAATGCAGCAAAAATCAAGCTGCAGTTACAAGGTTTTTGTTGAAAATCGACAATGTGTCACTGTTAATAATGTTTAAAATCGACAATGTGTTAATAATGTTTCAGTGAGTACCCCCTGTTTACCAAGTCCATGTAGTAACAATGCTGTATGTACATATGTATACAACACGTATTATTGTGCCTGCCCCACTGGTAAGTTCCATGACATTCTCTTTATAAACTTAAAGTAATGGGAGAGCTGCAAAAATGCTCTTTTTAAACATGTCTGATACTTGACTTCAGTGGGTAATCCATTGTTGGTATGTAACAGCATCAAATAGCCATATTATTCCTAGGCATATTGCATGCACTTATATATGGCAGTTAAGGGTTGAATACCATTGAAAGTGCTGCTGTATTAGTATCATCTCGTTTGTGTCTCAGTCTTACATTATATCAACATCATGTGAATGTAACTCCTCCTGCATTAGCTCACCTGAGCACAAAGTGCTCGAGGTGAGTTTTTGTGGTCACTTTTTGTCCGGAGTCTGTCCATCCGTCTGTCAACATTTGGGGTGTTTACACTCTAGCATCCGCAAAAGTTAGGCAATCTTGATCAAACTTGGCCAAAACAAGTAGGATCATAAGTTCTCGGACAACTTAGATTATGGGCCTGATCAGACCAGATTGTGCGGAGTTATCTGCCCTTGAATGTCAAAAATTGCTGTTTTTAACTTAGTTTACACTCTAGCATCTACAATTATTCATCAATCAAGACAAAACTTGGACATAATGTTGGAGATCATAAGATCTCGGATTATTTTGATTTTCAGTCAGATCTGACCAGAAAGTCGAGAGTCATGTGCCCTTGGATTTGACAAAATTGCCATTTTTGGCTGTTTTTGACCTTGTTTACTCTCTAGAATCTACAATTATTAATCCATCAAGACAAAACTTGAACACAGTGTTAGGGGTCATAATATCTTGAATGAGTTCAATTTTCTGTCTGATCTGATGAGAAAGTCAAGAGTTACATGCCCTTGAATTTGACAAAATTGCCATTTTCGGCTGGTTTCGACCTTGTTAACACTCTAGAATCTACAATTATTTATCAATCAAGACAAAACGTGGACAAAATGTTAGGGATCATAAGATCTTGGATGAGTTTGATTTTCAGTCTGATCAGATCAGAAAGTCAAGAGTTATGGGCCCTTGAATTTGACAAAATTGCCATTTTCGGCTTTTTTCGACCTTGTTTACACTCTAGAATCTACAATTATTAATCAATCAAGACAAAGCTTGAACACAATATTGGGGACTATAAGATCTCCAATGAGATAAATTTTCAGTCTGATCTGATCAGAAATTTGAGAGTTATGAGCCCTTGAATTTGACAAAATTGCCATTTTGGCTGTTTTTGACCCTGCACATGTTAACACTCTAGAATCTACGATTATTGACCAATCAAGACAAATCTTGGACAGAATGTTGGGGACCATAAGATCTTGGATGAGTTTGATTTTCAATAGGATCTAATCAGAAAGTCGAGAGTTATGTGCCCTTGAATATGATAAAATGCCGTTTTCGGCTGTTATAGACCTTGTTTATACTCTAGAATCTACAATTATTTATCAATCAAGACAAAACTTGGACTTAATGTTGGGCACCATAAGATCTCGGATGAGTTCTATTTTCACAACATTATTGACCATAAGTTTGTTTTCAGTCTTAAAGTCATGAATATCAATTGAATTGAACAAAAGTGTTGCTCATATCATTTTGGTTCCAATATCTACCAATAGATGTCGCCACCTGTCGATTACCATCTATCTCTGGTGGGCATTCTGGGTTAACTACTTTCAAGATGTCAGCGCCCATAAAATGCATACACGTGGTACTTCCTCATGACTTCCTGTCACGCGGCATATTTGCTTCATATGCTTGCATAGAGTAAAATGAATAATCTAATTTGAATTAATTATTTTATTAGATGAAATTGAGACGAAAATCAAACTTTATTTTGTTGCAAATGTATTTGTAGTTGCAATTTTCTGCTTGCTACTTTTTGGCGACAGGATTTTGGAGTTATGCGCACCGCGTAGTGATTTTTATCCAAAAATGGATAAAGTGATGCGTCAAATGAGTCAGTCCAAAAATGAAAAAAAATAGACTGGAAATATTGTAGACTGGCTGCTTAGTCAATGATTTTGGTTCAATTGAGTGATATAGGACCATCATGGTCCTCTTGTTTAATGATGGATTCAGGTGAGTTTTTTACAGGCTGTTTCTAGTCACCCGACCTAGCACATATTATGAGGGTTTTGCAATTTGATGTCGTGTGGAAGAAAAAGTGAACTCAATGCAATCTTGGCTGCATAGATTGTTACTGTTTCACTCTTGTTTCTAGATCCCAGCACTGTTATTTTTTTCCTGCACAATGAAGCCTTTTGACTGCCGGTAAGATAGGACTTTGGAAAACATTGTGGAAAATGAAGAAATTGCTTGTCACAAGCAATTTCTTCATTTCCCACAAAGTTTTCCGTACAAAATACCCCAAAAAGTAAAATGTTACTCACATTGAATTGTAGTCTGCAACATCTTTGAATTTGGAGAACTCTAAAATTTTGCTGTATGGTAATAATTTGATAAATTATTCGATAAATTTTCAGGCTACACTGGTCGTCTCTGTGAAACTGAATTCACAGCCTGTAACAGTAAGCCCTGTGAGAATGATCAACAATGTATTCCAAGGAATGATGGAACTTATACATGCAACTGTGGGCAACCTGGTACAGTAGATTTTTGTCTTGATTAAACATTTTTATGCCCTTTGTATAGTGTTTTTACTCTTGTCCCCCTGTCTGTCTGTCTGACTGTCCTTCTGAAAACGTCACATAAAATGTAGCCCCTGTGAGAACGATCCCCAATGTATTCCTGGGAATAATGGAACTTACACATGCAACTGTGGGCAACCTGGTACAGTAGACTTTTGTCTTGATTGAATTTTTTTATGCCCTCATATTGAAAGTTTGGGGCATATTGTTTAACCTTTGTCCATCTGTCTGTATATACATCTGTCTATTCATTTGTCTGTCTGTCTGTCTGTCTGTCCGCAAACTTAACATTTGCCATTTCAGGGCATTCATGTTTCAAAAACACACCCTGTTTCTTGTTAGCTCACCTGAGCACGAAGTGCTCTAGGTGAGCTATTGTGGTCACTTTTTGTCCGTCGTCCGTCTGTCCGTCTGTCCGTCTGTCCGTCCGTCCGTCCACAATTTCGTGTTTACACTCTAGCATCTACAAATATAAGCCAATCTTGACCAAACTTGGTCAAAACATGTATGGCCATAAGATCTCGGATGAGTTCGATTATGGGTCAGATCGAACTAGAAAGTTGGGAGTTATCTGCCCTTGAATGCGAAAAATACTTAGTTTTGACATTGTTTACACTCTAGCATCTACAATTATTGATCAATCAAGACAAATCTTGGACATAAGATTGCAGACCATAAGATCTCGGATGAGTTTGATTTTCAGTCTGATCTGACCAGAAAGACGAGAGTTATGTGCCCTTGAATTTGACAAAATTGCCATTTTCTGCTGTTTTTTACCTTGTTTACACTCTAGAATCTACAATTATTCATCAATCAAGACAAAACTTTGACACAATGTTTGGGACCATAAGATCTCAGATGAGTTTGATTTTCAGTCTGATCTGATCAGAAAGTCGAGAGTTACTTGTCCTTGAATTTGACAAAATTGTCAATTTTGGCTGTTTTCGACGATGTTTACACTCTAGAATCTACAATTATTGATCAATCAATCCAAAACTTCGACACAATATTGGGGATCATAAGATCTGGGATGAGATTGATTTTCAGTCTTATCTGATCAGAAAGTTGAGAGTTATGAGCCCTTGAATTTGACAAAATTGCTGTTTTTTGACTGTTTTCGACCTTATTTACACTCTAGAATCTACAATTTTTGACCAATCAAGACAAATCTTGGACACAAGGTTGGAGACCATAAGATCTCATATGAGTTTGATTTTCAGTCTGATCTGACCAGAAAGATTAGAATTATGTGCCCTTGAATTTGATAAAATTGTCGATTTCGGCTGTTTTTGACATTGTTTACACTCTATAATCTACTATTATTTATCAATTAAGACAAAACTTGAACACAATGTCTGAGACCATAAGATCATGGATAAGTTTGATTTTCAGTCCGATCTGATAAAAAAGTGGAGAGTTATGTGCCCTTGAATTTGATCAAATTGACGTTTTCGGCTGCTTTAGACCTTGTTTACACTCTAGAATCTACAATTATTGACCAATCAAGACAAATCTTGGACACAATGTTGGATATCATAAGATCTCGGATGAGATTGATTTTCAGCCTGATCTGACTAGAAAGTAGAGAGTTATGTGCCCTTGAATTGGACAAAATTGCTGTTTTTGGCTGTTTTCGACCTTGTTTATACTCCAGAATCTACAATTATTTATCAAACAAGACAAATCTTGGACACAATGTTGGGCACGATGAAATCTTGGATGAGTTTGATTTTCACAATGTTATTGATCATAAGTTTGTTTTCAGTCTTAAAGTCGTAAATATTTTTTGAATTGAAGAAAAGTGTTGCTTATATCATTTTGGTTCAGGTGAGCGATATAGGACCATCATGGTCCTCTTGTTTAATCTTTAAATCCATTCTCATATAACTTATAAGGATGCTTTATGAAGCCCCACTAGATAAAGGCTTGGGAAAACATTGTCGAAAATGAAGACAAGCAATTTCTTTATTTACCACAATGTTTTCTTACAGAAAAAATAAAAAAAATGTAATTTTCATTCACTTGCAAATATTTGAATTTGGAGCAAGGAGGTTTTTGTCTGGTAATGGGTTTAAGCCCTTCAAGACATGAATTTGAATTTATATGTTAAAAGAACTTATTCTCCTCCTTGTTTAATTTTGACATATATGCATGCTTTCATTTTGATGTGAGTATTCCTAGCAACAAATCTAAGGTCAAGGCTGTCAATCAAGATCATGTTGTTGAAAAAATACCTTCTAAAGGGTGTTTATGATTCACTCAAATGTTTTGTTGTTTAGTGTTGTTTCAACCCTTTCCAAAACTACACTGATTTTATATGGCCAATAAAGAAGGCTTTTGTAATCAATTTTACATTGAGGAAAAAGAAGAAAATGCTGATGATCAGCATTTTCTTCTTTTCCAACAATGCTTTCCATACTATTATATTCATGTGCTATGCATTTGGCAATATTAATTTTGTTTTCAGCAACATCCTTGTTAATCAGGACCACCCTTAAAATTTGTTGGGGGAGTGGACCTATTGGTTTACCCTTTCCCAACTGTTGGGGATTTAGATTGTTTCAATTTAGAATCTGCTAGATTGGACAAAATTGATGTTGATAAAGATGGATTTGTGTACAAAATACTCAGAAAACATCAAGTCAAAAGAAAAAAATGCTGTTTACCATCATTTTCTTCCTTTGCCTCTTTGTTTTCCCATGCCCATTGTATTAGCAAAACCAGATTTACATTGAGAAAGGGTTTAATAAAATCTTGTTTTATTTCTACAGGCAGTGAGTTTTCTGGTGACCGATGTCAGTTTGATGTTTCCAATCTTAACCCGGACCTATGTTTAAACAATGGGACAGTCCACAACAAGAAAGGGGGTCACACTTGTATGTGTCCGAGTTATTCAGGGTATTCTAATATCAAGTAAGTGGGGTTGTTATTCCTTTCCAAAACATGTCACATACACCATTCTGCCTCCTCATTATGGTTGGAGTAAGTCTTAACCCTTTCCCAAACGACAAAATGTTAAGGTGATCCAATTTGAAAGCTGCTGCAGACGACAAAAATGATCATAATAAAGACATGTTTAGTGTAAAATATAGCACAGAAAATATTGAAGCAAAAGGAGAAACTGCTGGTTATCAGCAGTTTCTTCTTTTGTCCCAATGTTTTCCCAAGGCTGTTCTATTAGGGACGTCAAAACCAGGTCTTCTTTTGGAAAGGGTTAAAAATGGACCCATACAGTATACTTTTGAATGTGATATGGATGTGATATGAAGGCAGAAACGTACATGATTGGGCTTTAAAATGAAATCTGACGACAAATTAGTACTACCTACAATGCCTATGTCAGATGAACTGTTATTTTAGGAAAGACCTTTTGAAAAGAGAGACATAGTATTTCTCTAACAATTATGAGTTTGGACAAGCTTCCTTTAAACAGGTTTTCAAATTTAAAGAGCATGGAATACCTTTCACATGATACACCTTTTGTCCACCTTTTGTCTTCTTGGGAATTTATTTACCCTTTCTGGGTTGTCATTCCCTTCTTACTTTATCTTCTTGTCTCATTGATTCATTATATCATAAAAAATCTATGAAGGAAAAGGAGAAAATGTTGATCCATTTCCTCCAAGGTTTTCTAAACCCTTTCATATTTTGGTAGTCAAAAGGAGCCAACGTTAGGGGATGACATTTTAACCCAAGCGTAATATTTTAGATTGGTCCAATTTTGAAAATGAGTCTGATAACAATTTCAAGTTGATGAAATTTTAAAAAATCTTTGTACTTTGGGTAGGAAAACATCATGGATAATGAAGAAATTGCTTGTGAAAAGCAATTTCTTCATTTTCCACAATGTTTTTCCAAGCCCTTTTCTTCAGGGGCATCAAAAAGCATCTCTCTTAGACACTGGGTTAACCCTTTCCAAAACAGTGAAATGTTAGACTGTTCCAAATTCAAAGATGTTGCTGACAACAATTTCAAATGAATGAAATTCTACATTTTTTGTCATTTGGGATAGAAAACACTGTGGGAAATGAAGAAATTGCTTGTAACAAGCAATTTCTTCATTTCCCACAATGTTTTCCAAAGTCATTATCTTGTAAGGAGTCAAAAGGAGTTAATGTGTGGTAATGGGTTAACATCCGGAAAAGTGATTAGCAAAAAAAATAAAAATAGAAAAAAATTCTGTAACATTTAGAATTGTATATCTTACAGTGAAGAAGGGTAAGTGAATATAGAAAATTGTCTGAAATAGAAGTTTGCTGTTTTCTCTTTTATCTGAGAAATAGTGTTTGGGGTAGGGTTAGTCTAGTAGCTTGAAATAGAAAAGTGTTTGATCTGTAGGAATTGAAGGTTTGTTTTTGAAAGGCTTAATGAAATTTCAACAATTTATTTTTACGTTAAGATTTGGCTTTTATTGAAGTTTTGCTTTCTTTAATCCATTACCAAATGGCAAATTTTTAGACCAGTCCAAAATCAAAGATGATGCAGACGACAATTTCAATTGAATGAAATTTTAGAAAACTTTGGTCTTTCTAAGTAGAAAACATTGTGGTAAATGAAGAAATTGCTTGTCACAAGCAATTTCTTCATTTTCCATGATGTTTTCCAAAGCCATTATCATGTGGGGAGTCAAAAGGAGTCACTGTGTGGTAATAGGTTAAATGGTGATATTGAAAAGTTTCAATTATGATTCTGCAAAACAAAATACACATGTATTAAAATAACCCTTTTCCACCCAAGATCTGGTTTGAGTATGAGGAAAACATTGAAGGAAATGAAAATACAAGCACTTTTTTCCATTTCAATATTGCTTTTGCTATAGTATATATTAAATTCATTTTAGTTAAAAACCATTCCTATGTCCATAGCAACTTTCTAATGGGAATAATCGGAATTTTGTCATTTGGGAAAAAATTAATCACTCTGGGTACAATTAAAGTAGGATGAAATTTTTTTGAACTTTTGGTGGTTTGTTTGTAGTAAAATTTGTTATTACTTGTCCAGTCTGGGTTTTTTTCGCACCAAGTATTAGATATAGGCTGTATAGTAGATTTTACGCAAAATAAACATTCAAATGCGCGTAGCATCTACTATACAGACACTATATGATTTAGTGTTCGCTAGCAGTTTATTAGACAGGGGTGTCGCTATGTATAGACGTCACATAAACTAGCAGGCAGTCTTATTTATGAGATATATAGTGGCGAAATTTTAAGATATACTGCAATTTCATTTGTTCAAAAAATAGGTCGAACGCTAAGTTCTTCTAGGGTCTTTTTAATGTAAACTGTTTCAGTAGAGCCTTCATTTTAACTGAAAATTCATAAACCAAAAAATTTGAACTATAAAAGAAAAATATTTTGCTTTTTAGATTTCTCAGGCATTGAATTGATGTTCCACAAACAAGATATATTGATTCTGTGATTTCTTATTATGATAACTGGTATATGTGGTGCAGCTATCAACCTGTGTTTGGCCAATCCCTATGGTCAGAGTGAATGTGTTGCTGGACATCATACTTACACAAGCCCATCTCATTTTATATCTTCAGCACCGGTAACTGTGGTACAGCTATCAACCAATGTTCAGCTAACCCCTGTGATCAAGGAGAATGTTTCACCCATGGATCATTCTACAGATCTTGTAGGTGTAATCCAGGCTTTACTGGCTTGGATTGCAGTCAGAATATAGGTAAGGTATTCCTATGCCCATAACTACAGATAAGAAGGGGGTGATTGTGTTTCAAAATGCAATATTTCATATATTGTTTATCAAACCATATATTTGGGTAATCATTAGAATCGTCTCAATGAGACGATTCTAATGAGTACCCAAAACATAAGGTTTGGATTTGAATAACAAATTTAGAATCCCCCCTCTTACATGTCGCTCTGGTAAGCCTATCAAGGCTGGGTTTTCTGCATCATGGGATAAATATTATGCACAATCTTCACAGAGCTATCTATAAGACAAAATTGTATCTTCAGTTTTGTGTCCTTATGAAACAAGCTATGGAACACTTTCCGGAATAATTTTTGATTTTTGATAATACTGCAATGAACACCCACAATATAGGTGGTATGACTAAGAATGAATCAGACTTTGTATTTTAAAAAGACTTAATGTCCTTTTAACAGTACCTCCGCTTGGTAATTCAGTTACAGACATTTAATTATTTTTTCAGATGATTGTGATCCCAACTTGTGTGAGAATGAGGGAAATTGTACAGATCAGATAGACGGGTTCACATGTCAATGTCCTGCAGGTTTCCATGGTGACTACTGTCAATTTGTTACCGCATGTAAGTAGAGTTGAAGCTCATGTTGAAGTCATCATCATCTTCATCATCACCAACATCATTGATGTTTCATGTTGATGTGCAGGTGTATAAACATTATACACATCAGTAGGCCCCCTTCCAAGTAACTGGCTTACTGCACGCATTTTGGCTGTCCGTACACTTGTCCTCCATTTGTCTTTGTTTTGAAGGTCAACATAGGGAATACAATTTTACTGTTAGATATCAGGAATTGGACTCATCAGATTTTTGTTCAGTTTTCATTAAAACAATATTTCTTAATATTTTCTATGATGTGCCCGTTTTACAATTTTCTTGAATCCTAATGGCCCAGGACTGATTTGTTTACTGATCTCTTAAAGTTTATGTAAATGATTGTATTTAAAAAAGTCTTTTTCATATTTCTTGTCTGATGTATGTACTCTATATTTACTGATATAGGTGACACAGCCTGCACAAATGGACCAGAGACTGGATGTAATACATGTGATATAGATGGTACAGAGATGTGTGAAAATATAGGCAACAGCTTCATGTGTCATTGTAAACAGGATTATATAGGTACATCATGTGAGGTATGTATGATTCTTTATGTCCAAAGAGCAAATGTCACTGCCCCAGTGTTGGTGTATTTGCCTCTGCCTTTATTTTTTTGGTTATGTAGACAAACAAGAGGGCCAGAATGGCCCTATATCGCTCACCTGAAAGAAGTTTGTGACATGCCCACTTTTTTGTACAAATCATAAATTCGTGAACAAATTTTGAAAAGGGTCACTCAAGGAACATTGTTGCCAAGTTTGGTTCAAATTAGCCAAATGCTTCATTTTTAAAGAGTTTTCGTATGATTTCTCTAAGTCTGATAACACTGCCCTTCCACACCCACATTTTTAGACGACAAAGAAAATTTGTGTACACATTTTTAAAAGTTACTCAAAGAAAATTCTTGCTAAGTTTCGTTCAAATTGGCCCAATGTGTTTTTAAAGAATTTTCTTAGGGTGTCTCTAACTTCGATAAGCCACGCCCTGCCACGCCTGCTTTATCTGACGAATCAAAATCCGCAAACAAATTTTAAAAAGAGTCACCCAAAGAATAATTCTGTCAAGTTTGGTTCAAATTTGGCCAATGGTTGATTTTTAAAGAATTTTCTTAGGATTTCTCTAAGTCAGAGAAGCCATGTCCTGCCACGCCCACTTTTTCTGACGAATCAAAAATTTGTGAACAAGTTTTGAAGAGTGTCACCCAGGGAACATTACCGCCAAGTTTGGTTCAAATTGGGCCAACGGTTGATTTTTAAAGAATTTTCTTAGCATTTCTCTAAGTCCGATAAGCCACGCCCTGCCACGCCCACTTTTTTTGACGAATCAAAAATTTGCGAACAATTTTTGAAAAGGGTCACCCAAGGAACATTTCTGCCAAGTTAGGTTCAAATTGGCCCTATGGTTGATTTTTAAAGAATTTTCTTAGGATTTCTCTTAGTCCGATAAGCCACACCCTGCCACGCCCACATTTTTTGACGAATCAGAAATTCGCAAACAAATTTTGAAAAGAGTCACCCAAGGAACATTCCTGCCTAGTTTGGTTCAAATTGGCCCAACGGTTGATTTTTAAGGAATTTTCTTAGAATTTCTCCAAGTCCAATAAGTCACGCCCTGCCACGCCCACTTTTCCTGACAAATAAAAAATTCACCAACAAATTTTCAAGAGTGTCACCCAAGGAACATTTCTGCCAAGTTTGGTTCAAATTGGGCCAATAGTTGATTTTTAAAGAATTTTCTTAGCATTTCTCTAAGTCTGATAAGCCACACCCTGCCACACCCACTTTTCCAGACAAATCAAAAATTCACAAACAAATTTTGAAGAGTGTCACCCAAGGAACATTTCTGCCAAGTTTGGTTGAAATTGGGCCAATGGTTGATTTTTATAGAATTTTCTTAGCATTTCTCTAAGTCTGATAAGCCACGCCCTGCCACGCCCACATTTCCTGACAAATCAAAAATTCACCAACAAATTTTGAAAAGTGTCACCCAAGGAACATTTCTGCCAAGTTTGGTTCAAATTGGGCCAATGGTTGATTTTTAAAGAATTTTCTTAGGATTGCTCTAAGTCCGATAAGCCACGCCCTGCCACGCCCACATTTTTTGACGAATCAAGAATTTGCGAACAATTTTTGAAAAGGGTCACCCAAGGAACATTTCTGCCAAGAAAGGTTCAAATTGGCCCAATGGTTGATTTTTAAAGAATTTTCTTAGGATTTCTCTAAGTCCGATAAGCCACGCCCTGCCACGCCCACATTTTTTGACAAATCAAAAATCGGCGAACAAGTTTTGAAAAGGGTCACCCAAGGAACATTCCTGCCAAGTTTGGTCAAAATTGACCCGATGGTTTAGGAGGAGAAGATGTTTATAGAAATGTGAACGGACAGACGGACAGACAGACAGACGGACGACGGACGGTGAGTGACCACAATAGCTCCCCGATGAGCACTTCGTGCTCAGGTGAGCTAAAAATTAAACTTTAACAATGTGTATTTTCAAGAAATAGGAGGGCTGTTAGTAAAGTATCCAAAAAGTTTTCATAACTTTTTAGTGTGTGTAGATTCTATTAACTGAGATCAAATTTTCAACGCAAATACTTTGAAGAAATATGCATTTGATTCTGAAACAAAGAGTAGGCTGTTTGCATTGATGCGCATTTGACAGTCGCTATGGAAACGTAGAGTCACGTTGAGCGAGGTAACTTTTTGATAATTGGCAAAAATGTGACATGTCAGTCGCTTTTAAAGCGATCATATTTTGTATTTTTGACCTCAGAAAGCGTCAAAAATGTTTGTGACTTTTCAATATAGATCTACTTTTTTCTTGCAATCATAACGTCATCAGCTGACATATGACGGCAGTTCAATAAACATGTCATCGGTGCTATGACAAAATTGCGTAACAAATTAGTTACACAATTTTGTCAATTTTTTTTATAAATGCTTTCTACTAAGTATGTAGGAGCGCATATCCTGTCAAAACGGCGTTTCTCTTCACCTATTAGAACCCTTTCTATTACCATGTGACAAAATTGCGTAACTTGATTTAGCTGACAAAAATGCGTTGTACATAGAAAAATTATTTACACGAGAGTAATAAAAGGCTGAGAAATGGTATTCTCCTCTGTATTTCTTCTACTTTGATCAATAAATGAACCGTTAGTTATGTTCAATTACCTTATTTTACCTTAAAGAAGCTGAATTGTTCATGTAGTTATTGAGTTACGCAATTTTGTCGGCACATTTTTTAAAACGGTAAAAAGTACTAAAAACGTTTTTGGCTCTCCTGAAAAAAATGGTTTTCGAGCAAAATTTCTATTACGCAATTTTGTCATAGCACCGACGATGTGTAGGTGAATACATTACTTTGCTGATACAGCAAAAATGGCGCTTGAGCAGCGGTATTCAAGTTTTAGGTATTAATGGGTAATTCAAAGACAATTTCAATTGAAATGAACACATACAGCAGTAATTCTATAAAAATAATTGAGCATTTATGAGTGATGTAACACATTTTATAACAATTTTATGCATGATGTTGCTGACCACTAAAGATCAGGACGTCCCGACACGACAACTTGCCAACTGTTGTCAGAGAAACGATCAATAAAATTCCCCAAATAGATTTCAGATCCTGCTTTAGTAAGTGGATTCATAGATACGAGAAGTGTGTATCGTGCAATGGAAAATATATCGAAAAAATGTAAATATTAGATGTGTAAGACAAGACTTTTCCAACGTTGCACACGTCCTGGAAGTAAGTTGCCCCACTCGACTTGACCCTACGTTGCCATAGTGACTGAAGAAGAGGCGCTAATGCATCAACATAGTTTCTGTTGCGGGACCAAAAGCAGAATTCTGTAAAGTATTAGTGGTGAAAATACCCATACAATTAATCCATAAATAAAAAAGTTATGAAATTATTCCAGATACTTTATTAACAGCCCTTGTATAAGAGATAGAGTATTAACGTCTCCAAGTAAGGATATCACCTGCTTAGACCTTTCGATTTAGACCATGAATTTTGAGCTAGTGACCTTGACATTGGAGTTTGACCCACTTTACTAAAACTTAAACTGGGCTTAAATCTCATGCATTATAAGAGATAGAGCTTATATTAATACATGAATATCTTATGTCAAGACCTTTCATTTAGGACCATGACTTTTGACCTTGTGAGTTGTGATCTTGAAGTTTGAGTATAGCCTTTCTTTGTGACAAGCTTCTGGTTTGTGAGCTACATTGTGTGCAAATATCTCTTGTTGTCCTTTTTGAAACAGTTTTAGGGGATAAGTAGACCCTATATGATGTGTGACCGAGGGTTGTTTCCTCGATCAGCTTCACATTGCCCACGGCGGCTATTGGTTGGGGATGGACCAATTTGCCACAGTGGTACTGTTCAGTTTATCTCGCTTGGCAGTGGAGTTCGCATTAATAAAACACAAGTTCAATGTTCAATTTCATATCTTCTTTTATTTTGGTGGACACTAATTATTATTATTATTATCACAATATTATTACAGTAAGACAAGCACTGACATTTTATATTCTAAAGTTCAATTTCTAAATTCACTGACTTAATTTCAACTACTGACTTCGTAATGTATTCTTCTGATGAAAACCTAAAATGTTCATATCTTTATATACCTAGAACTTAACAATCATAATTAGCCAATAGAATTCAAGATTACAAAGATAATATTTTTTAGCCAATGAAAATTAACATTTAAATATTGGAAATCTGATTGAGAACATAAGAACATGATAATCAATCTAGATCAGTATCAACAATATAGGATTATAATATTGGTATGTGTGAAAGGTTTGGCACTTTCTCACCATCAATCAAATATTCTATAGTCAGGAAATGATAATCAGGTATGATAATCAATTTGATATAATTTTAAGCTTGAAGCCATTTGCTTCCAGACATGAGATCATATACAATGTTTTCATAACTTTGATTAAACAATCCGTTTTAAGTTAAGACCCAGTCTAAGCTATTTCCTTTTCCAAACTAATTAAATAAACAATTTCAATTTTTTACAATTTTATAAAATATTGCGACAAAAGGTGCAACACAAAATTTTCATTTTGGTTGCATGGTTACACTTTCCACCTTCTTGGAAAAAGATTGTCCTCAATCTTCATTATTAATAAAAGAAAATACAAATAACAATACATGAAATCAATGTTCAACAATTGACAGAAATACATTCATACAGTTCTTTCGTACTTCCCGGGATTACACATACACATTTACATTCATCATGATACATGCAATGTCAATACAATCAAATTTTAACAAAATGTCATGACATAATTTTAGATTGGTAATTTGGTATGCATATGAGGCAAAGCATCGACTTTCAAATTCTTATAAAATGACATTTATCTGTAAGAAAATTAGTACAATAAATATAAGAACATTGCAATTGTATGAATATACAACAATATAATGCAACAAAAAGAAAGTAAAATGCAATTACAATTTCAATGAATTGACATCCTCATATACATATACTTGTCTTTCTTCCTTTGAAGAGATTTTTGGCATTTTCTTCAGTATCTATCCATTTGATTTTTTTCTGAAAAGCCAACTGATGAGATATTTTATCATCAGTTATTTTGTTACTATTTTGTAACTAATGCATTCGCAATTTCGTCTTCTATATGCATAAATATACAGACATTTGTTGTGGATAGATTGGTAATATATTTTAGACTGTAAAATAATCTACCACGATAATATTCAATGCAGATGCAACTGGTCACCTTTGTGACTGTCTGTGAATAGATTGTCAATATACTTTAAACTTGTAAATAACCCATCACTATAGTATAGATTCATAATATTCAATATATATATTTTCATTTTGTCTTTTTGACTTTCGATTGTGCATAGACTTTCAATATAATATATACTTTTTAATAGTCTACCACTTCAATATGAACATTTTCGCTCTTTGGCGTATAATTTGCTCTATGGCATTCATTTTCTTTGATAACTGATTTCAATATAGTTTTGAATAACATTATCAGCTATGCAAATTTCATAATTCATCTATATTGTGCTTCCATGAGCATCTTATGAAAATATTTGTTTTTGTGCTCCTTTGAGCAATAATTTATATTTATAATTTTCTTGCTTCTTTGATCAATTGTATTAGATAGCATTTTCTACAATTCCCTTGCTATTGTACACCATTTATTGGGTAAAATATTTCTACTTACTTATTATTTTTGTAAGTGAAATTCCATCATTTTAACACATTCTTTCTTCATTCATATTGGAACAGATGATTAAATTTGTAATGTACAATATCGTGATTCACTGCAAAGACCTTTGTTGTTCTTCTAACAGAGCATATTAGCAATTTTCTATGTATTTTGAAAGGTATTCATATTGATACCATATGCTTGCATATTTATACTATTTTGTTACCGTTTGATATGAAAATTTTACCCTGTTGCTGAATTTTGGTTCTGATCCTGTACATTAATTGTCTTACATATTTAATAGGGGCTTGATTGAACGGTAACCATACTGGCTCTCGAGAATTTGTCAAGAAGACCTTGAAATATGTAGTTTCAAAAGGGTCATTCATATTATTTGTGAACACAGCTCTAACCATTTTGGCTTCTACTGGAGTACCATCATCACATATGGCTGTTGTGTTGTGGTACAAGTTGTGGTCAATGTTTTGCATACAGTCAAAAAGTGTGTTTAAATATGGCTGCATTTCTTTTTTTCTTGTTGATATACGGAAAGGAACTGAAGACAGTGCTGTCCATCTTTCAGTTGGATTGTGAACATATAACCTTTGATTGGATAGATCATATGTTTCTAAGTAACCAACAGTATATGATGGTGGTGGGTTAAGATTTAGTTCTCCTGTCACTGGCATATCTTCGAAGAACCTATTCTTTTTCAACAATGGCCGTTTGCGTTTTCTACCAGCCATTGTTTTGTGAACATGGTATTCGCGAATGAATACATCTGGTATTGTGCTTGCATATTCCCAAGTGCTCTGCTTTTTATTGTCTTTCCATTTAATCCTATAGTACAGTGTGTTGTTGCTTCTTTTGGATTGAATAATTTTGTCAATCTCATCTATTTGAAATTTTTGTTGTGCAGGTGCTGATGGTTGGGAATTTTGTGTTGTGTTTTGTTCAGTGGGTGTGTCATGTGAAGTTGAAGCTTCATCATGATGTGTTTGTGTGTCATTTGTCTGTGTGCCACCTTGATCGTCTTTCTGATCATTTTGGTGTTGTTGTGGTTTTGACCTTTTGATTTTGGGTTTCTGCTTTGGGTTTTTGGGACCTTTACCTCTATTTTGTGGAGGTTGTTGGTCATTTCGTTGATTTGTCTGAGTATTTTGCGTGGGTGCAGGCTGGTCATTTTGTGTATGTTCAGGTTGACCGTCATTGTCTGGGATGTGCTCTGCGTTAAGGGGTTGCGTCAAGTGCTCATACCCAGGTGGTATGTTTGTTGGTCTGTCATTGGGATCATAGTAGGGTTTTAACCTGGTCGCATTGACAAGAACTTTGACCTCTTTGTTGTCACCACATCGTCTTAATTTGTATGTGTTGTGGGGTCCTAGATAGACAATGTAGTATGGTCCTACCCATTTTCTGTGCAGTTTGGGGGCCATTCCTACAGGGACTTTTGTGCAGTATAACCACACACGGTCTGCTGGTCTATAGTCCGGGTTTTGTGTTCGTTTGTCATATTGTTCTTTGTATTTGTCTTGGGCATTTTGGATATTCTCAGCAGCTATCTTTCTTGCCATTTCAAGATTTTGAAGGACATTAGAAAGATGAGTTCTAAAGTTTGCAGATAGAGTAGATTTAGGTGTCAGAGCAGTGTCGATCGGCAGTCTCATTTCACGCCCGAAGAGTAAGAAGAAAGGAGAGTGCAGAGTGGACTGAGTTGCAGGGGTCATACGATAAGCCATCATGATAGAAGGTAGAAGTTCTGGCCAATCATCCTGCTGTCCTTTACAGTAGAGACGCAAAGATTGAAGGATAACACTGTTCATACGTTCCACAGCACCATTCAGTAATGGACGATATGAACTCGTATAGAACCGTGTTATCTGAAAAAGTTCACAAAGAGCTTTTACTAGCTGCGAGAGGAAATTTTGACCTCTGTCAGATACAAGTACATTAGGTGCACCGTATCTACAGATTATCTCTTTGAACAGGACAGCTGCTACTTCTGTAGCTTCTTGGGTGCGAAGCGGGAAAGCTTCACACCATTTGGAGTAGCTGTCTACAACAAGAAGGACATATTTGTATTTGTCCTTGGTTGTTGGTAGTCCTCCGAGAATGTCAATGTGCCATCTTTGAAATACATCAACGACTGGCAGTGGTTGGAGTGGTGGTGGCTTACCATGCACATTGCGCTTCACTCTTTGACACTGGTCACATGATTGAACATATGCTTCGCAATCTCGAAACATGGATGGCCAGTAATATTTTTGTCGAAGAGCTGCGTAGGTACGCTCAAAGCCTTGGTGCATGCCACCAGCTAAACTGTCATGATAAGATTTTAAAACATCATCACGCAGTATAGAAGGAACACAAATTTGGGTGATAATTTTCTGTTCTTTGGGGATGCCTTTTGTGCGTGGTGTGTAAATGTGTAAGAGTACTCCATTTTCGGATAACTCATATTGCTCTGCTTCTGCAACGACTAATTTTGATTGTTTAGGGTCATCTGGCAGTTCCCTTTGTAATTTGTATCTTATTATGTCTTTGTAAAATTGATCATCTCGTTGCAGAAATATTAAGTCCATGTCAGGTTTCAAAGGTATGTTTGCATTGTCATCATTGTTTTCATTTACATTGTTTTGATTGTCGTCAGTGTTGTCATTATTTTGTGTCAGTGCTGTCTCAGTGCTGGTAGTGGCTGGAGCAACAGATGGGCAGTGATCTTGTTCGTGACGATATACTAAAGTCACAGCTGTCAGTTGCTTAGACCTGTTGTCTGAGATCTGACAGACTGGTACAGTGTGATCACTGGTACCTAGATCACTTTTCTCACTGTCTATCTGGGGATAGACGCGTCGTGAGAGACCATCTGCATTACCATTAGCACTAGATGCCTTATGGACAATCTCGAAATTGTAACCTTGTAAGGTTAGGGCCCATCTTCCGAGACGTCCTTGACAATTCTTAATGTGCTTTAACCACTTTACAGAAACGTTGTCTGTAAACACTGTAAAGAAGTTATTAGCGAGGTAGGGTCTAAAGTGATTAACCGCCTCTACCAGTGCTAATCCCTCCTTATCTGTAATATGCCATTTTATTTCATGGCCATGCAATGTTCTTCCTCCATAAGCAATAGGATGCTCTAAGCCTTTTTCATCACATTGTGACAAAACATAGCCCATTGAATGATCAGAACTATCTGTTGCTAAGATAAAAGGACGATCAAAGTCTGGGAAGGCTAGTATGGGGGGAGAAGCTAATGCTTTCTTCAAAGTTTGAAAAGCGTCTTCACATTCTGGTGTCCACTTGAATTTAGTGTCTTTCTTTAGTAGTGCATTTAATGGATTTGCAATTTTAGCATATGATTTAATAAACTTTCTGTAGTATGAGGTCATGCCGAGAAATGACTTTACTTGTTTGGCCGTTTTGGGCTGTGGGTATTCATCAATTGCTTTGGTCTTGGCAGGGTTGACCTTGATGCCTTGTTTAGATATGATATGGCCTAAATATTCAATCTCTTTGGTGGCGAATTTGCATTTGGAAGGTTGAAGGGTCAGGTTAGCTGCTCTCAAATTTGCGAAGACCTGAGACTAATGATCAAGATGATCATCAAAATTTCTGCTAAAAACCAATATGTCATCAATATAGACAAGAGCAACTTTCCAATTTAGATTTTTAAGCACTTTACTCATCAGATTTTGGAAGGTGATTGGCGAGTTCATGAGACCAAATGGAAGCCTTGACCAAGAGTATACAGACTGATGAGTAACAAATGCAGCTTTATCGGCAGTTTCAGGGTCTAGAGGCACTTGCCAAAAGCCAGATTTTAAGTCGAGAACTGAGAAGACTTCTGCCTTTGCATCGGCAATGGTATCAAAAACATCTGCAATGTGGGGTATAGGGAAGGACATGGGTTCAGTAACCTTATTCAGTTCTCTATAATCTACTGCAAATCGCAATTCGCCTGATTTCTTCTTAACAAGTACAACGGGACTATTCCAGGGCAAGTCAGATTCAGTGATAAAGCCATTCTCTAGCATTTCCTTAACCTGACGCTCGGTTTCCCGACGCATTTCAGGGTTTTGCCTGTAAGGTGCTTTCTTAATAGGTTTTGCATTGCCTGTTTCAATTCTGTGTGAAAATAAGTTTGTGAGTCCTAGCTCTGAAAAATCTTTTGCAAATGTCTGTCTGTTTTTGCCTATGAATATGAGTAAGTTTCTTTTCTGGGTACTGGTGAGATCGGATTCATTGAGGTTAATGCCAAGATCCTCAGCCATGGTGATAAAGTCATCATCAGATAGTGAGTTAGCATCCATAGAGTTTATAGTTTCAGAGTTTTCATGCAGAAGGTTATCAAGATCAGAAATCTGGGTTATGTCAGATTGGTTAGCTTCAGTTATTACAGAGACTCTAGTTTTAGGTTTTAGAAAGATAGGTAGAGCAGTAGGATTCATGAGACGGTAATGTACTGTACCATCCACAACTCTTGCAAGACATTTGCCTCCAACTAGCTCTTCCCTGACAAGAGATTGTGGCCGTTCACATAGCACTACATCACCATCCATAAACTTGTTAGTTTTGAGGGATAGAATGTATTCAGAGTGAGGTGGTATTACATGAGAGGTGAAAGTTTTACCAAAGTCAGTTTTAGAGTTTTCTTGAGAGATTAGAGAGATGTGAATAGGATCAGAGTTAGGTTTAGACAGAGAGATAGTATTAGTCCTGAAGTTGAGTTGCAGTCCTTCTTTTGTCATGAAATCACGACCTAAGATGACTGGTTCATGCAAGTTAGTAAAGACATGAAAGGTGTGCTCGAAAGGATAGCCGTCAAGAAGAAAAGATAGAGTGACAGTTCCTAGTACAGGATGGATCTCACCACATACACCAGACACATGGGTTATTTTAGCACTTTCATATTGTGGAGTTCTGTTGAGTTTTTCGATGATGCGTTTGCTTATGCATGAAATTGTTGCTCCAGAGTCAAAGAGGGTGGAGACTTGTTTTGACTCTAATTGAATATATGCTCTGCAACTTTTGTCCATTTGTGTGACCAATGACACTGAAGGTTTAATGTTAGGTGTTTGACCATTTTTGGCACAATTCTGCTTTGAACATTGCCAGGAAGCCATTGCTTATTAATGTGAATTTGATGTAAATGATAACAAGTGTAAAATGTAAAAATATAGATTTTGTTTGGTAAGTGAATAACAACAATTAGCTTTAACTAGGGGAAATGTGTGTTGCAATTGACTGGGTTTTGTTTGATTTGTTCGACAAAATTTTTGCTGTCAAAATTTGTATAAAAGATGGAAGTGGGAAAAATAGCTATAATGCTCTGTATAAAAGAATAACAAGGAAATAAATATAACAACTGTTCCAACAAAAACAAAGAAACAATGTAGCACTAAAATGTTGAAATTTCACTTACCCTAGTTCAGGTCATCAAACAGCACAATAAAATTCATGTAATAAATATGATGATTAAAAGTTCAAGATTTAATTCACAGAAATGTCATCTTCCACGATCGAAGTTGGTTCTTGGTTTTGGTTTGGTATTGGTTTGGTCGGCTTCTGGTTATGGTGTGGGTTGGCTCCTGGGTTATGGTTTTGGTTGGCTCCTGGGTAATGGTTTTGGCTCACAACAATTGGTTTTGGTTATCTTCAAGTGGTTCGGTCGGTTCCAATAGGTTTTAGGTTTGTCTAATCTGGTACATGTATATGGTACCAAGAATGTTATGTTTAGTTAATGTTTGGTTCTGTACTATACGAAAAGTCTATTTTCTCCTTCAATAGTCACTTTTTGGTTCAAACAATGTTTCTGGTCACTATTTCTTATTTATCTTTTGATTTTTATGTTCAGTCTGATATTTTAATAACAGGCAGCTTTCTTTATAACTTACTTGATTTATGTTTCACTGTTGTCCTTTTCAATATATCCGTTTTTCACTTCTTATATGCACTTTATATCTTCACAATGTTCCGAGTCAATTACACCGGATTCTGACACCACAAAAAGCTGTGACCGAGGGTCGTTTCCTCGATCCGCTTCACATTGCCCACTGCAGCTATTGGTCGGGGATGGACCAATTTGCCACAGTGGTACTGTTCAGTTTATCTCGCTTGGCAGTGGAGTTCGCATTAATAAAACACAAGTTCAATGTTCAATTTCATATCTTCTTTTATTTTGGTGGACACTAATTATTATTATTATTATCACAATATTATTACAGTAAGACAAGCACTGACATTTTATATTCTAAAGTTCAATTTCTAAATTCACTGACTTAATTTCAACTACTGACTTCGTAATGTATTCTTCTGATGAAAACCTAAAATGTTCATATCTTTATATACCTAGAACTTAACAATCATAATTAGCCAATAGAATTCAAGATTACAAAGATAATATTTTTTAGCCAATGAAAATTAATATTTAAATATTGGAAATCTGATTGAGAACATAAGAACATGATAATCAATCTAGATCAGTATCAACAATATAGGATTATAATATTGGTATGTGTGAAAGGTTTGGCACTTTCTCACCATCAATCAAATATTCTATAGTCAGGAAATGATAATCAGGTATGATAATCAATTTGATATAATTTTAAGCTTGAAGCCATTTGCTTCCAGACATGAGATCATATACAATGTTTTCATAACTTTGATTAAACAATCAGTTTTAAGTTAAGACCCAGTCTAAGCTATTTCCTTTTCCAAACTAATTAAATAAACAATTTCAATTTTTTACAATTTTATAAAATATTGCGACAAAAGGTGCAACACAAAATTTTCATTTTGGTTGCATGGTTACAGATGTATTAATGGATATTGCTTTCGAGAATATTGAATAAAATGTAGTAAGCTATGGTTTTTGGTTTGGTTTGTGTTTACAATAATAAATACCGTATATACTCGCCTATAAGGCGCCCTCGCCTATAAGACGCACCCCCCACTTCCAAAATATTTTTGAAGGTTTTTGTGTTGACCCGTCTATAAGACGCAGCAGCTTTCTGACAATCGGGAGCTATTTCTGATTCTGAGGCGAAGTGCCGAATCCTATTGAAACCGATTTATTCTAACTTCTTTAGGGACAAATTTTAATCTGTAATGTCATTAAAGTGAAGAAATAAAACGGAAGCAATAAAGTCATCATCAATACAAACATGGTAAATGTTTCTTCTCCTCAGACTCTCATTCCGCCGACTTACATATATTTCCATGTTCAATCATCAATCTGAGACATATTTATGGTATCTTACGCATTATCCAGCCTGCTGCCAATTAAATATGACGTGTTAAATCCATATTCTGTAACCCAATTCTCATAGTGATTTGTTTAAAGATATAAACAAAGGAAAACGAAATACGGGTATCTCCTTTCCAAAATATTGTAACTACATCCGTAATTGATAAGCAGTTACGACGCTCCTAAATGGGCTCAGTGATCATGAGTGATAACACGAAAGAATAATTTCTTACTTTTGATTGACAGCTTATCCATTGTTATCGATTGACTGAAATCGGAACAAGGAATTGTTTGCTCCGCCCATACCATATTGGTAGGCGTGGTATTACCTACCACAGACATGCAGTGTTGTAAATCAGTGTGGTGTTGTAAAATTCCTTTGTGTTGCATAATCGAGTAGATAAAGTACACAAGGTCAACAGAGGTCGCCTTCGGCTTTCTACACGCATGATTTACTGGGCAAAAACAATGTAACCACTGCACTATCTATGATTAAGTTGGAATGCTTTGCTTTGCGATTGGCAATAAGGCAATCTCAGTGAGCAAATAATGTTTACAACAGAGTTTTCAGATCGTAATTAATTTCTCTTCTCATCAATAAACATGTGAATAAACTGGTCCTTCTGGGAGCAAGTGAAAGGCTAACTAATTGAAAGTCTAGTCTGAGGAATTTCATTTTACGGTAATGACAATTAAAAACAAATGTAAACTTGTTCAATTAGGCATTTAATTTTTGTCGAGCCCGCTTGCGGTGAGCTCGACATAGTTGTCACAATGGCGGTTCGGTGTATGTGCGTTAGTGCGTTAGTGCGTGCGTTAGTGCGTGCGTTAGTGCGTTAGTGCGTGCGTCCGTCCGGATGGAGCTTGTCCGGGCCATAACTTCACCATGGATGGAGGGATTCAGAAATAACTTGGCACAAATGTCAAGCTCAGTAAGGCGGAGTGTCGCGTGCAAGAATCAGATTCCAAGCTCAAAGGTCAAGGTCAAACTTGGAGGTCAAATGTCAAAAATGAGAAGATTTTTGCTTGTCCGGGCCATAACTTCACCATGGATGGAGGGATTCAGAAATAACTTGGCACAAATGTCAAGCTCAGTAAGGCGGAGTGTCGCGTGCAAGAACCAGATTCCAAGCTCAAAGGTCAAGGTCAAACTTGGAGGTCAAATGTCAAAAATGAGAAGATTTTTGCTTGTCCGGGCCATAACTTCACCATGGATGGAGGGATTCAGAAATAACTTGGCACAAATGTCAAGCTCAGTAAGGCAGAGTGTCGCGTGCAAGAACCAGATTCCAAGCTCAAAGGTCAAGGTCAAACTTGGAGGTCAAATGTCAAAAATGAGATGATTTTTGCTTGTCCGGGCCATAACTTCACCATGGATGGAGGGATTCAGAAATAACTTGGCACAAATGTCAAGCTCAGTAAGGCAGAGTGTCGCGTGCAAGAACCAGATTCCAAGCTCAAAGGTCAAGGTCAAACTTGGAGGTCAAATGTCAAAAATGAGATGATTTTTGCTTGTCCGGGCCATAACTTCACCATGGATGGAGGGATTCAGAAATAACTTGGCACAAATGTCAAGCTCAGTAAGGCGGAGTGTCGCGTGCAAAAACCAGATTCCAAGCTCAAAGGTCAAGGTCAAACTTGGAGGTCAAATGTCAAAAATGAGATGATTTTTGCTTGTCCGGGCCATAACTTCACCATGGATGGAGGGATTCAGAAATAACTTGGCACAAATGTCAAGCTCAGTAAGATGGAGTGTCGCGTGCAAGAACCAGATTCCAAGATGAAAGGTCAAAGTCAAACTTTGAGGTCAAATGTAAAAAATGAGTTGATTTTTGCTTGTCCGGGCCATTCCTTAACTTGGCACAAATGTCAAGCTCAGTAAGGCGGAGTGTCGCGTGCAAGAACCAGATTCCAAGCTCAAAGGTCAAGGTCAAACTTTGAGGTCAAATGTAAAAAATGAGTTGATTTTTGTAGAACCAGATTGCTAGCTCTAAAGTAAAGGTCAGAATTTTAGGTCAAATATCAAAAATGAGTTGATTTTTGTTGAGCCCGCTTGCGATGAGCTTGACAAAGTTGTCACAGTGGCATGGCTTATTTTCCTTATATGTGACCCGTCGCGCTAAAAGGGACCTTATCGGATTTGTGAAAAGTATCGACCTAGTCCGTCTGCGCAGTCCGCGCAGCCTGACTAGGGTCGAAACTTTTCACGTTTAAGTATTTTCTGAATCTAGAATGTTTTCTCTACCTTACAATATTTTCGTTTTCCAAATACGACATCGGATGGACTTCTGCTTGGTCTGGTATATTTCTCGGAATTTGGTTTTATGGACTTAGCATAAGGTCCCTTTTAGCGTGACGGGTCACATATGTATACTCAAATTAATCCATTCTGGTATCTCGTTATAAATACATAGACATGTAATATTTTGTGAACAATAAACTGTCTCACCATGATCCCCATCATTCCAACTTATTTTGTCCCCACTTTTACAACGCCATTGTAATGACAGCTGTAGACATAGGTATGGTCTTCTTTCTTCAAAATGAGCGGGCTCGACATGTTGCCCTTCGGCATCTAGTATTATATAAAGATACAAGGCACATTTCTGGATTACATGGACAAGGGTAAGTCGATCTGTCAGACTATCGGGAATTTGCCTGTGCATCAAATTTCCTGTATGTTTGGGCAAATTCAGCCGCTGCTGCGCTGAATCTTATTCTTTTCTCCACCCTTAGGGCCTAGAAGAAAAAAATATTTCTAGGACTCGCTTATAAGACGCTCCCCCAACTTGTGAAAAAAATATTTGGGCAAAAAACTGCGTCTTATAGGCGAGTATATACGGTAATCATTGATTTTAGGGAAATCTTTTCCAACACTGATAACAAAAGTTTCCCATCTGTTACAGATTGAGGTCTCCCCGTGTAACAGTTACCCCTGCCAACATGCTGGTACATGTACAGAGTTGACTGACTCAAGCTACATGTGTGAATGTAGAGCACCCTGGACAGGAGATAATTGTGAGATAGAGATAGATTATTGTGAGACAGGTGATGAGTGCTTGAATGGAGGGACTTGCTACAGTAGTGCTACTGGATTTATCTGCAGGTAGGTAATGAAGAATATTCAAGCTGCTTTAGTGTGTTGGTTTGGTAATGGTTGTTTGTGGAACATTCAAAGCATTTGATGATCAAGAAATATTCCCTTTGAAGGCTGTTGTGCTGTAGTAATTCTATACTGTTTACATTATATATTACAGTTGCCCAAGTGACTATATTGGTGGTAACTGTTCTGAGGACTATGACCTTTGTCAGAGAGCTAATCCATGTGTTGGTGAAAATAGCGTGTGTTCATTCTCGGATGGTAGCTTTGCATGTGCCTGTAATCAAGGTAAAACTTTACCCTTTCCCAAACAAGACCTGGTTTTGACGTCCCTAATTGAAAAGGCTTGGGAAACATTGAAACAAAAGAAGAAACTGCTGATAACCAGCAGTTTCTCCTTTTGTCTTAATATTTTCTGTGCCATATTTTACACAAATCATTTGTTGATTACATCAATTTTGTGATTTGTGGCAGTTTTTGAAAAGGATCACCCTAAAATCATATCGTTTGGAAAAGGGTTAATCTTATATATCAGCTGGGATCTTGAAAAAGTTTCAAATGGCATTTGAGACTTTCAAGTTTCAAGACTATACCAAAATGCAGGCTAATAAGGAGTCACGAAGCTCCATAACAAGGCTGCAGGTCATGGACAAGCTATTAGAGAACAACATGGGTCCAGATCCTGGCTCAATTATAATCTTTTCTGTACTTTTGCCATACGGCCTGCAAGTAACATGTGAAACATCAAGTTGTCTCTGAGACAAAATAAAATATTAGAAAACAAATAATATGGCTTTAAATCGATATAGACCTACATAAATATAACACAAGATGAGTGAATTAAGGCTTTTCAAAATGCAATATTTCATTTATTGTTCTTCAAAAACCTATATTGTTGGTACTGTTTGGAATTGTCTCATTGGGACATTTCAAATGAGTACTCACAACATAGTGTTTGGAATTGAAATAAAAAAATTAGAATATCTTTACTCTCACATATACATGTATGTAGCTCTGGTTAGCACGCAACATTTTTGGTTAAGGAAATTTCATGAAATTAATTTTTTCAAGTTGACATATATAAGTAAAATGAAATAAACCATAAATAAAAATTACAATAAAATTCATTTGAGTGCATAGGAACTATGTCCCTAAACACTTCCTTGGGGAATTTTCAGTAGAAATTGCATCATAAATAAACCTTTTTATTCCCCTGTATCGAAAGATCTGGGGCATATTGTTATACCACCACAAAACGAATGTTTTAGGAGGTATACTGGAATCAGCCTGTCCGTCCGTCCAGGTACAAACTTTGTCCAGAGCATCAAAAAGTATAGAAGATAGAAAGAATCATGAAACTTCATTGGTGGAGAGGTCCATTAATTGCAGTGCAGAAGAGCTGCTCATCATATTTAATTAATGGAGTTATTGCCCTTTGTCATCAAAAATGCATGTCTGGACAAATGTAATGGCAGGGGTATTTTATCACCTTTAGTGATATTTCTAGGTTTAGTCGTGTCTGTCCGAAAATGTAACATTGGCCTTTTCCAGGGCAATTGTGTTTCACAAACACATCTTGTTTCCTCTGTAGATTACACTGGAGATAGCTGTCAGACCAAAATCCCATCTTGTACAGATATTATATGTAACAACGGAGGGACATGTTCTGATGCTAGTGGAACACCAACTTGTACTTGTGTTGCTGGTAAGTTGTACAGATATTATATGTAACAATGGAGGGACATGTTCTGATGCTAGTGGAACACCAACTTGTACTTGTGTTACTGGTAAGCTGTACAGATATTATATGTAACAATGGAGGGACATGCTCAGATGCTAGTGGAACACCAACTTGTACTTGTGTTGCTGGTAAGTTGTACAGATATTATATGTAACAATGGAGGGACATGTTCTGATGCTAGTGGAACACCAACTTGTACTTGTGTTACTGGTAAGCTGTACAGATATTATATGTAACAATGGAGGGACATGCTCTGATGCTAGTGGAACACCAACTTGTACTTGTGTTGCTGGTAAGTTGTAACTTATATTATATATAACAATGGAGGGACATGTTCTGATGCTAGTGGAACACCAACTTGTACTTGTGTTGCTGGTAAGTTGTACAGGTATTATATGTAACAATGGAGGGACATGTTCTGATGCTAGTGGAACACCAACTTGTACTTGTGTTGATGGTAAGTTGTACAGATATTATATGTTACAACGGAGGTACATGCTCAGATTCAAGTGGAACACCAACTTGTACTTGTGTTGCTGGTAAGTTGTACAGATATTATATGTAACAATGGAGGGACATGCTCTGATGCTAGTGGAACACCAACTTGTACTTGTGTTGTTGGTAAGTTGTACAGATATTATATGTAACAACGGAGGTACATGCTCAGATTCAAGTGGAACACCAACTTGTACTTGTGTTGCTGGTAAGTTGTACAGATATTATATGTAACAATGGAGGGACATGTTCTGATGCTAGTGGAACACCAACTTGTACTTGTGTTACTGGTAAATTGTACAAATATTATATGTAACAATGGAGGGACATGCTCTGATGCTAGTGGAACACCAACTTGTACTTGTGTTGCTGGTAAGTTGTACAGGTATTATATGTAACAATGGAGGGACATGTTCTGATGCTAGTGGAACACCAACTTGTACTTGTGTTGCTGGTAAGTTGTACAGATATTATATGTATCAACGGAGGTACATGCTCAGATTCAAGTGGAACACCAACTTGTGCTTGTGTTGCTGGTAAGTTGTACAGATATTATATGTAACAATGGAGGGACATGCTCTGATGCTAGTGGAACACCAACTTGTACTTGTGTTGTTGGTAAGTTGTACAGATATTATATGTAACAACGGAGGTACATGCTCAGATTCAAGTGGAACACCAACTTGTACTTGTGTTGCTGGTAAGTTGTACAGATATTATATGTAACAATGGAGGGACATGTTCTGATGCTAGTGGAACACCAACTTGTACTTGTGTTGCTGGTAAGTTGTACAGATATTATATGTAACAATGGAGGGACATGTTCTGATGCTAGTGGAACACCAACTTGTACTTGTGTTACTGGTAAGTTGTACAGATATTATATGTAACAACGGAGGGACATGTTCTGATGCTAGTGGAACACCAACTTGTACTTGTGTTGCTGGTAAGTTGTACAGATATTATATGTAACAATGGAGGGGCATGCTCAGATGCTAGTGGAACACCAGCTTGTTCTTGTGTTGCTGGTAAGTTGTACAGATATTATATGTAACAATGGAGGGACATGCTCTGATGCTAGTGGAACACCAACTTGTACTTGTGTTGCTGGTAAGTTGTACAGATATTATATGTAACAATGGAGGGACATGCTCAGATTCAAGTGGAACACCAACTTGTACTTGTGTTGCTGGTAAGTTGTACAGATATTATATGTAACAACGGAGGGACATGCTCTGATGCTAGTGGAACACCAACTTGTACTTGTGTTGCTGGTAAGTTGTACAAATATTATATGTAAAAACGGAGGGACATGCTCTGATGCTAGTGGAACACCAACTTGTACTTGTGTTGTTGGTAAGTTGTACAGATATTATATGTAACAACGGAGGGACATGCTCTGATGCTAGTGGAACACCAACTTGTACTTGTGTTGTTGGTAAGTTGTACATATATTATATGTAACAACGGAGGGACATGCTCTGATGCTAGTGGAACACCAACTTGTACTTGTGTTGTTGGTAAGTTGTACAGATATCATATGTAACAACGGAGGGACATGCTCTGATGCTAGTGGAACACCAACTTGTACTTGTGTTGTTGGTAAGTTGTACAGATATTATATGTAACAACGGAGGGACATGCTCAGATTCAAGTGGAACACCAACTTGTACTTGTGTTACTGGTAAGTTGTACAGATGTTATATGTAACAATGGAGGGACATGCTCAGATGCTAGTGGAACACCAGCTTGTTCTTGTGTTGCTGGTAAGTTGTACAGATATTATATGTAACAATGGAGGGACATGCTCTGATGCTAGTGGAACACCAACTTGTACTTGTGTTGCTGGTAAGTTTTACAGATATTATATGTAACAATGGAGGGACATGCTCAGATTCAAGTGGAACACCAACTTGTACTTGTGTTGCTGGTAAGTTGTACAGATATTATATGTAACAACGGAGGGACATGCTCTGATGCTAGTGGAACACCAACTTGTACTTGTGTTGCTGGTAAGTTGTACAAATATTATATGTAAAAACGGAGGGACATGCTCTGATGCTAGTGGAACACCAACTTGTACTTGTGTTGCTGGTAAGTTGTACAGATATTATATGTAACAACGGAGGGACATGCTCTGATGCTAGTGGAACACCAACTTGTACTTGTGTTGTTGGTAAGTTGTACAGATATTATATGTAACAACGGAGGGACATGCTCTGATGCTAGTGGAACACCAACTTGTACTTGTGTTGTTGGTAAGTTGTACAGATATTATATGTAGCAACGGAGGGACATGCTCTGATGCTAGTGGAACACCAACTTGTACTTGTGTTGTTGGTAAGTTGTACAGATATTATATGTAACAACGGAGGGACATGCTCAGATTCAAGTGGAACACCAACTTGTACTTGTGTTACTGGTAAGTTGTACAGATGTTATATATGTAACAACGGAGGGACATGCTCTGATGCTAGTGGAACACCAACTTGTACTTGTGTTGTTGGTAAGTTGTACAGATATCATATGTAACAACGGAGGGACATGCTCTGATGCTAGTGGAACACCAACTTGTACTTGTGTTGCTGGTAAGTTGTAACTTATATTATATGTAACAACGGAGGGACATGCTCAGATGCTAGTGGAACACCAACTTGTACTTGTGTTACTGGTAAGTTGTACAGATATTATATGTAACAACGGAGGGACATGTTCTGATGCTAGTGGAACACCAACTTGTATTTGTGTTGCTGGTAAGTTGTACAGATATTATATGTAACAATGGAGGGACATGTTCTGATGCTAGTGGAACACCAACTTGTACTTGTGTTGCTGGTAAGTTGTACAGATATTATATGTAACAATGGAGGGGCATGCTCTGATGCTAGTGGAACACCAACTTGTACTTGTGTTGCTGGTAAGTTGTACAGATACGAGGGTTGTTTGATAAATTCGCGGAATTACTCTGTAATTCAAAATTGAGATTAAATACCAATATCATTTTTGTTTCATGGTAAAATTTTACTATTCTTTGAATATCAGTCAAAAATTCTAAATGATATGTTTACAAATAACGTATACAGATTACATTGAATAAGGCCATGTCTGGCTAGTTGCCTTTGGGTAGAGCGTCACGTAACGTCACGTCAAGATAGGTGACGTCAGGTCATTCAGCGGGAATCAAACTCGAGCGGCCTATTCTCCTTCAATATATGGTAAACAGCATAACTAGAAAGCGACAACTTCTCTGCAAAGTCCCACACAGTTATTCGCCGATCTGACCTGACTAGCTGCTCTACATGTGCCGTAGTACCCTGCTTAACAGAAGATTTCGGTCTACCTGGCCTGTCATCATCACGAATCGACGTCCTGCCTGTCTTAAATCGTCCATGCCATTCAAATACAAATGTTTTTCCACATACCGGCAAAGTATCTGACTGTTCTAGCTTTCTAAATGTTTCTGTGGGTGATAACTTTAGTCCTACACAGAACTTCACGACGGAACGCAACTCGAGCTCATCAGATGACGTCAGTTTTCTTTGACGATTTTCCTGCGACATGATTTTGAAAACCTTGTGCACAAGGTAACTTTCAAAACAAAAATGGCAAATTTTCAGGAAATAATGTTACAACGTTAACCAAACGTCATGTGTATTCCCGCCGTTTTGCCGTACATAGTTATAGCGATTTTGTACAATTATCATTAGTCCAAATGATTAAAAACTGACCAAAGGCAACCTCGCGTATCTTAGTTGCTATGGAGACAGAAAAAAGGGCTTTCTGTTGGACGCATTTCAATATCATGAAAGACCAACATTTATAATATGTTGTTTTATATCTGTATGAAATGTCGTGATCTTTTGCCGAAAAATAAAAAAAATGAGAAAGAAATTACGCGAATTTATCAAACAACCCTCGTATTATATGTAACAATGGAGGGACATGTTCTGATGCTAGTGGAACACCAACTTGTACTTGTGTTACTGGTAAGTTGTACAGATATTATATGTAACAATGGAGGGACATGTTCTGATGCTAGTGGAACACCAACTTGTACTTGTGTTACTGGTAAGTTGTACAGATATTATATGTAACAATGGAGGGACATGTTCTGATGCTAGTGGAACACCAACTTGTACTTGTGTTGCTGGTAAGTTGTACAGATATTATATGTAACAATGGAGGGACATGCTCTGATGCTAGTGGAACACCAACTTGTACTTGTGTTGCTGGTAAGTTGTACAGATATTATATGTAACAATGGAGGTACATGCTCAGATTTAAGTGGAACACCAACTTGTACTTGTGTTACTGGTAAGTTGTACAGATATTATATGTAACAATGGAGGGACATGTTCTGATGCTAGTGGAACACCAACTTGTACTTGTGTTGCTGGTAAGTTGTACAGATATTATATGTAACAATGGAGGTACATGTTCTGATGCTAGTGGAACACCAACTTGTACTTGTGTTGCTGGTAAGTTGTACAGATATTATATGTAACAATGGAGGTACATGTTCTGATGCTAGTGGAACACCAACTTGTACTTGTGTTGCTGGTAAGTTTGAACTTGAAGAAAAATCTCATGGACTGTTCTTTAGTGTATATTAATTCAACCTTCAGCTCACTGAATTTAGTTTAACCTATGTGGTGAGTAACTGGAGGCTCAGTGAGGCTGTTGATGTTGTACTTGTATAAGAAATGACAGGAATCCTTTGTTAGGTCTTCCAGTGGCAGCTTTATGGCCATAAAATTGAAAGAGGCATAAAACTCTAATCAATCAAGCAATTTAGTTAAGCAGGCATTGTTGAACAAGTTAAGACTGCACATCATGTTTAGACTGAACTTATTCAACACTGACTGCTTTGATTAGGCAGCATGGCATGGTTAACCAAATATTTCAGACAAAGTAGGAACATAGCTTGCATAAATTTTATATATTTCAATGGAATACATGTACTGAATTGAGTGAAACACTGAACAGTTTTTATCAATGGTGACCAATGGTGACTGAGAATTAGCTAGCAACTCCTGTGACACATGCCAAGATAACATACATGTATGTTACTGAGATCAAGGTCATAATATAATCAATGTCAAGGGCATGTATCAAGGCCATGCATCTTGTTTTGAAGGTTGCAATTTAGTCAACTTTTAGAACAATGGGAACAAATACACCAGCAACGCCTGTGATGATAGATGAACTTGAAACCAATGTGTTATGTCAAGTTTAAGGTCACACATCTTGTTTTGTAGGTTACACTGGGGCTAACTGTCAGAACAATATAGATGAGTGTGCAAGCAACCCCTGTGACAGTGGAGAGGTGTGTCAAGATGGTGTGAAGGTCAAGGTCATACATCAAGGTCACACATCTTGTTTTGTAGGTTACACTGGGGCTAACTGTCAGAACAATATAGATGAGTGTGCAAGCAACCCCTGTGACAGTGGAGAGGTGTGTCAAGATGGTGTGAAGGTCAAGGTCATATATCAAGGTCCCACATCTTGTTTTGTAGGTTACACTGGGGCTAACTGTCAGAACAATATAGATGAGTGTGCAAGCAACCCCTGTGACAGTGGAGAGGTGTGTCAAGATGGTGTAAACATGGTACCTATGTCAAGGTCATATTTCAAAGTTACTTATGAAGGTCACACATCTTGTTTTGTAGGTTACACTGGGGACAACTGTCAGAACAACATAGATGAGTGTGTGAGCAACCCCTGTGACAGTGGAGAGGTGTGTCAAGATGGTGTAAACTCCTTCACCTGTATTTGTGGTCCAACCAAACAGTGGCACCTTTTAACACCCTACTAGATAAAGGCTTTGGAAAATATTGTGGAAAATGAAGAAATTGCCTGTGACAAGCAATTTCTTCATTTACCACATTGTTTTCTACACAAAAACACTAAAAAGTGTAAAATTTCAAGCACTTGATATTTCAACTCATTTGAAGGTCATTTAAAAATGAAGGTCATACATCTTGTTATGTAGGTTACACTGGGGCTAACTGTCAGAACAATATAGATGAGTGTGCGAGCAACCCCTGTGACAGTGGAGAGGTGTGTCAAGATGGTGTGAAGGTCAAGGTCATACATCAAGGTCCCACATCTTGTTTTGTAGGTTACACTGGGGCTAACTGTCAGAACAATATAGATGAGTGTGTGCGCAACCCCTGTGACAGTGGAGAGGTGTGTCAAGATGGTGTGAACATGGTACCTATGTCAAGGTCATATATCAAGGTTACTAATGAATGTCATACATCTTGTTTTGTAGGTTACACTGGGGCTAACTGCCAGAACAACATAGATGAGTGTGCAAGCAACCCCTGTGACAGTGGAGAGGTGTGTCAAGATGGTGTGAACATGGTACCTATGTCAAGGTCATATTTCAAAGTTACTTATGAAGGTCATACATCTTGTTTTGCAGGTTACACTGGGGACAACTGTCAGAACAACATAGATGAGTGTGTGAGCAACCCCTGTGACAGTGGAGAGGTGTGTCAAGATGGTGTAAACTCCTTCACCTGTATTTGTGGTCCAACCAAACAGTGGCACCTTTTAACACCCTACTAGATAAAGGCTTTGGAAAATATTGTGGAAAATGAAGAAATTGCCTGTGACAAGCAATTTCTTCATTTACCACATTGTTTTCTACACAAAAACACTAAAAAGTGTAAAATTTCAAGCACTTGATATTTCAACTCATTTGAAGGTCATTTAAAAATGAAGGTCATACATCTTGTTTTGTAGGTTACACTGGGGCTAACTGTCAGAACAATATAGATGAGTGTGCGAGCAACCCCTGTGACAGTGGAGAGGTGTGTCAAGATGGTGTGAACATGGTACCTACGTCAAGGTCATATATCAAGGTTACTAATGAATGTCATACATCTTGTTTTGTAGGTTACACTGGGGCTAACTGTCAGAACAACATAGATGAGTGTGCAAGCCACCCCTGTGACAGTGGAGAGGTGTGTCAAGATGGTGGGAAGGTCAAGGTCATACACAGTGTTTATTCTAGGATTTGAATGAAGTGGGGGATCTGCCCCCACATCCTTAAAAAATGTGGGGGATTTTGAAATAATGTGGGGGAAATATAGTCAGGCTATAAATGACAATAAGTGAATTATTTTTTGTAAAGTATTTATCATGCTTTAATCCTTCATTAATGATCATAAAAAAAAAATAAACTACATTTTTTACCTTTCTAACTTGATTCTAATGATTTATTCATTATTTTGTTTTATTTGATAAGGAAACGGTAACTTTTAAAATGCTAAGTTATCTTTGGGGTTGAATAATGTTGGGTACAAATGTAGATAAACAATTCCTTTCTTTGTCTCAAAACAAAGTATCAGAACATATTCATAACAAAAGGAAACGATATTCAGATCACAAGTTCAGATTTTCTCATGAAAATTTACCTTTTATCTACTACAATAGTTTCTTAATAAAAGAAATGGCATTTTGGCATTTAAAAAGATCGCCGATCTCCGCCATGATTGTTCCAATACATAGACTGGCTTTTGTAAGCACCAATAGTTTTCTTAAAACAATAAACGGTGCAGTATATTTGTATATTCAAGTGAAATTAGATACTTTTCAACCCATCTACAGCGATATCCCAGGCTTATAAATTGATTTTGCTTCAAATTTTGTTTTTTTGGTTTCTACGGTAATATAAATTCAAAGTACCGAGAGTTTTCAATTTGCGGGATTTGTCCCGCTCGCAGATGAAAAATTTGGGGGATTTGTCAGAAAAGTGGGGGATTCCCACAATCCCGCGCCCTAGAATAAACACTGCATACATCAAGGTCATACATCTTGTTTTGTAGGTTACACTGGGGCTAACTGCCAGAACAATATAGATGAGTGTGCGAGCAACCCCTGTGACAGTGGAGAGGTGTGTCAAGATGGTGTGAAGGTCAAGGTCATACATCAAGGTCACACATCTTGTTTTGTAGGTTACACTGGGGCTAACTGCCAGAACAATATAGATGAGTGTGCGAGCAACCCCTGTGACAGTGGAGAGGTGTGTCAAGATGGTGTGAACATGGTACCTACGTCAAGGTCATATATCAAGATTACTAATGAATGTCATACATCTTGTATTGCAGGTTACACTGGGGCTAACTGCCAGAACAATATAGATGAGTGTGCGAGCAACCCCTGTGACAGTGGAGAGGTGTGTCAAGATGGTGTGAACATGGTACCTACGTCAAGGTCATATATCAAGATTACTAATGAATGTCATACATCTTGTATTGCAGGTTACACTGGGGCTAACTGCCAGAACAATATAGATGAGTGTGCGAGCAACCCCTGTGACAGTGGAGAGGTGTGTCAAGATGGTGTGAAGGTCAAGGTCATACATCAAGGTTACTAATGAAGGTCACACATCTTGTTTTGTAGGTTACACTGGGGCTAACTGTCAGAACAACATACATGTAGATGAGTGTGCAAGCAACCCCTGTGACAGTGGAGAGGTGTGTCAAGATGGTGTGAACATGGTACCTACGTCAAGGTCATATATCAAGATTACTAATGAAGGTCACCCATCTTGTATTGCAGGTTTTGATGGAGCTAATTGTGACAACAATATAGATGAGTGTGCGAGCAACCCCTGTGACAGTGGAGAGGTGTGTCAAGATGGTGTAAAGGTCAAGGTCATACATCAAGGTTACTAATGAAGGTCACCCATCTTGTATTGCAGGTTTTGATGGAGCTAATTGTGACAACAATATAGATGAGTGTGCGAGCAACCCCTGTGACAGTGGAGAGGTGTGTCAAGATGGTGTAAACACTTTCACCTGTATTTGTGGTCCAACCAAACGGGGCGAAAACTGTGAAAAAGGTGAATGAATCTTTGTATCATTGAAATTTCATGACTAAGACTTTAAACATACATTGTGTTTTAGCCAAAAAAAACTACTTAACAATTTAGATACTGAGCATATGAAAATAAAAGTAAGGAAAGACAACTTCATTTTCGTGACAAAATCAATCACCTTAATAGGGAAATTAAATATGCAGATATCCCAGGTTAAGGTTGGAGCATTATACAGTTGACACTTTATATGTCAACATTGTTATTTCAAATATCTACATTTGTCAAATTGAAAAAACTGTGAGTACCTATCAATGGAAATAAAGAAATGAGCCACAAAATATTTTCTGAAACAAAGTTTACCAGATGAATATATAGAATTACTGAGCTATTACTGATTTGTCTTCTTTATTTTAAGTATAGACCTTCACAAATCTTAAAACAGTAACATAAACATTTTTTGTTGTTTATTTATAGATTTTGATGCAGACTTTGATTACATCATCACACCATCATCCATGTGTCCTGAGGAAGCTTCTCAATCAAGTTTTGGAGATGGACAGCCTATAGAGGCATTGACGATATCATTCTGGGTGAGATACAGGGCGTTACATGGAGCAGGGACTATATTGTCTGTCTACGCCACTAGTCAACAGTGAGTTTAACCAACAATTTCTCCTTATGTTTCGTTTTTCATCTGCTATATTTAAATGAAATCTTATATCCACATGTATTTTTGCAACCTTCAGTAACTTTTGAATTGGATCAGTGCATAGTTTTCTCCATTTGGAAAAGGATTTGCCATTTTACAAATGGCAAAAGACTATACTGTTCAGAATTTGAAGAGGTTGAAGTCAGAAGACTACATTAATAAGTTTATGAAATTTAAAATTCTAAGACTTCTTGATGGAAAACATAGTGGAAAGTAAAGAAATTGCTTGTCACAAGCTATTTCTTCATTTTCCACATTGTTTTCTCCAACCTTTTTAGCTCACCTGAGCACGAAGTGCTCAAGGTGAGCTATTGTGGTCACTCAATGTCCGTCGTCCGTCTGTCTGTCAACAATTTGGTGTTAACACTCTAGCATCCACAAAAGTTGGCCAATCTTAATCAAACTTGGTCAAAGCAAGTATGGTCGTAAGTTCTTGGATGAGTTTGATTATGGGCCTGATTGAACTTGGAAGTCTGGAGTTATTTGCCCTTGAACGTAAAAAAATAGCTAGTTTTGACATTGTTAACACTCTAGCATCTACAATTATTGATCAATCAAGACAAAACTTGGACATAATGTTGGAGACCATAAGATCTCAGATGAGTTTAATTTTCAGTCTGATCTGACCAGAAAGACGAGAGTTATGTGCCCTTGAATTTGACAAAATTGCCATTTTTGGCAGTTTTTGACCTTGTTTACACTCTAGAATCTACAATTATTAATCAATCAAGACGAAATTTGGACACAATGTTGGGGATCATAAGATATTGGATGAGTTCAATTTTCAGTCTGATCTGAATAGAAAGTCAAGAGTTATGTGCCCTTGAATTTGACTAAATTGCCGTTTTTGACTGTTTCCGACCTTGTTAACACTCTAGAATCTACAATTATTAATCAATCAAGACAAAACTTGGACACAATGTTTGGGATCATAAGATCTTGGATGAGTTTGATTTTCAGTCTGATCTAATCAGAAAGTTGAGAGTTATGTGCCCTTGAACTTGACAAAGTTGCTGTTTTTGACTGTTTTCGACCTTGTTTACACTCTAGAATCTACAGTTATTGACTAATCAAGACAAATTTTGGACATAATGTTGGAGACCATAATATCTTAAATTAATTTGATTGTCAGTCTGATCTTACTAGAAAGACGAGAGTTATGTGCCCTTGAATTTGATAAAATTGCCATTTTCGGCTGTTTTTGACTTTGTTTGCACTCTAGAATCTACAATTATTAATCAATCAAGACAAAACTTGGACCCAATGTTGGGGATCATAAGATCTCAGAGAAGTTTGATTTTCAGTCTGATCTGATCAGAAAGTGGAGAGTTATGTGCCCTTGAATTTTATAGAATAGCCATTTTCGGCTGTTTTCGACCTGTTTTACACTCTAGACTCTACAGTTAGTAATTAATAAAGACAAAACTTGGACACAATGTTCGGGACCATAAGATCTCAGATGAGTTCGATTTTCAGTCTGATCTGATCAGGAAGTCGAGAGTTATGTTCCCTTGAATTTGAAAAAAACTGCTTTTTGGGCTGCTTTCGACCTGTTTTACACTCTAGACTCTACAATTAGTATTTAATAAAGGCAAAACTTGGACACAGTTGGGCACCATAAGATCTGGTATAAGTTGGATTTTCACAACGCTATTGACCATAAGTTTGCTCTCAGTCTTAAAGTCATAAATATTAATTGAATTGAACAAAAGTGTTGCTCATATCATTTTGGTTCAGGTGAGCGATATAGGACCATCATGGTCCTCTTGTTCTTGAGTAGCTTAAAAAAAACAGATTTTGTTGAAAATGATCAATATTGGGGTTTTAATGATGTATGAGTAACATAATGTTGTTTTACTATTTTACAGAGTTGACCTCATACCCGAATCACCAGAGTTGAAGATTAAATTTGATTCAACACACATGGTGGCAGAGTACACAAGTCCTAGTCGGAGGAAAAAGAGACAAACAACTAGTGCATCTGTAAGTAGTCTTTATATGCCTCTATAGACTGATTACATCAAAACACATTTCTTTTATGTCCCTGTATCAAAAGATAAGTCAAATTGTTTTACTAGTACATGTATCTGTATGTCTGTCTGTCTATCTGTTAGTCTTTCTGTCATTCATGTTTGCATTTTCTGCAAAAGAATTAGGTGAACAAAGTTCAAATTTCACATGCAACCCTCCTTTGATAATATACATCTGCTCCATGCAATATGTGCTTCATTAATCCTTTCTCAAACAAGACCTGGTTTTGACGTCCATAATTGAAAAGGCTTGGGAAAACATTGAAACAAAAGAAGAAACTGCTGATAACCAGCAGTTTCTCCTTTGGTCTCAATATTTTTTGTGCCATATTTTACACAAATTCTATCTTTAAAAACACCAATTTTGTGATTCGTGGCAGTTTTTGAAGTAAATCACCCTAAAATTGTGTCGTTTGGGAAAGGGTTAAGGTCATCCTTTATCCCATATCAACCCTTAACATGCAACTTGATATGACAAATTAAACAGAAAACTTATATTAGCATTTTTATGCCCTCGAGAGATCGGGATATTGGGGGCATATTGTTTTACTCATGTCCGTCTGTACGTCTGTCTGTTCCTCTGTCTATCTGTCTGTTTGTCTGTACGAAAACTTAACACTTGCCTTTTCTCCAAAAGTAAGTGAAATACAAAGCTCAAATTTGGTATGCAATTTTCTTTGAATGATATTTATCTGTTCCATGCAATTTGACTTTCCTCAATGTCATCTTTTAACCCTTATCAACCCTTTACTCTACGAAAACTTAACATTTTACAAAAATGGCCTTTCGGGGGCATTTGTGTTTCACAAACACATCTTGTTTTAATAAATAAAAAGACAAATAAAGCTAAAATTTGGTTTTTATCCTTCTTTAAATGATACCTGTCAAATTCATCCAAAGTGACTTTTCTCAATTTCATCCTTTACTTTTGTTTATACGCCTGGTGACATTTTGTTCTTCTCTCTCAATGATTTCCAAAACTAATGAGATTTGGTTCAACTATGGCTTGTTTATAAAAGATTTGACCAGCATTTTCTTTTTTTATGCCCCCGTATCAAGAGATCGGGGGCATATTGTTTTACTCGTGTCCGTCAGTCCGTCCGTCAGTCTGTCCGTCTGTCCGAAAACTTAACCTTTGCCTTTTCTCCAAAAGTATTTTACATACAAAGCTTAAATTTGGTATGCAACTTCCTTTCAATGATATCTTTCTGTTCCATACAATTTGACCTTCCTCAAGGTCATCCCTTAACCCTTATCAACCCTTTACTCTACGAAAACTTAACCTTTTACTCTGAAAACTTAACCTTTGCCTGTTCTCCAAAAGTATTTGACATACAAAGCTCAAATTTGGTATGCAACATCCTTCCAATGATATCTATCTGTTCCATGCAATTTGACCTTCCTCAAGGTCATCCCTTAACCCTCAATAACCCTTTACTCTACGAAAACTTGACATTTTAGAAAAAATATCCATTTCGGGGGCATTTGTGTTTCACAAACACATATTGTTCTCAATGCCTTTCCAATATTTCTAGATTTGATTGAATAAGCCTAGCTTGGAAAAGATTTAATTCTTTAATCAACCAATTGTAACTTTCTGTATTTTAGGATTTCAGCTACCCTAGTACAGTAGCAGATGGATATTGGTGGCATATAGCTCTGGTTTGGGCCAGTGATCCAGGGGAACTTACTCTATATGTCAATGGGAATTTTGTGGACCAAGAGTTCTTTGCTCAGGGAAGCAATTTAGGAACAAGGTTGGTCATTTTATTTCACTTTGAATTCTCAGAGTAATGAAAATTAGGTTCCTTCAATTTGAAAACTACTGCAGAATCTGATAACAAATGGATATCAATAAGGCTAGGCAGTGTACTAATTAGCACAAAAAATATTGAGACAAAAGGAAAAATGCTTATTATAAGCATTTTTCTTTTATCTCAATTTTTTCTCAAGCCTTTTAGAGACAAGTTTTTAGTATGATTTAGTACAAAAAATATTGAGGCAAAAAGGGAAAAATGCTGGTTAATATTTCATCTTTAGCCTCATTTTTATCAAGGTTTTTCTATTAGGTTTGTCAAAAGGTGTAATTGTTGTAGGAAATGTTAATTCATTACTAGATGGTAAGTTTAAACTTGTCCGATTCCAAAGATGTTGTAAAGGAAAATTTCAAAGTAAAAGAATTTCACATTTTTCAAATTTTATTGGTAGAAAACAGTTTGCAAAATGAAGTAATTTCTTGTTAAAAGCAATTTCTTCATTTCAGACAATATGTTTTTGAAAGCCTCTATATTGTGAGGTTTCAAAAGGTGTCAATGTCTTAGAAAAAGTAAATAAACCCTTTCCCAAACAAGACCTGATTTTTATGCTCCCCGAAGGGAGAGCATATAGTCGCTGCTTCGTCTGTCCGTCCGTCCGTCCGTCATTCCGTCCGTCCGTCTGTCCGTCCGTCCGTCCGTCCGTCCGAAGCGATTTCTCTACAACCCTTGGGCCAAATCAAATGAAACTTACCATGTGAACTCCCTATGACATAATGCCGATGTACTTTTCCCAGTTTTTGGATTTGAGGCCTCGTCATGGGAAAAGGGGACTTAAGGTCAAATACACTTTTTCTCTAATTTCTCCTAGTCTAATGGTCAGAATTTGATGAAATTTCATATTTGAGTAGCAAATCAGATGCCCTTGACAATAAACTACTTGAAATTTGCGTATAAAAAATATGTCATGGAAAAAGGGGGCTTAACGATTGTTAGCTTAATCTTAGCTCTGTATGGCATACATTTATTGTGACAAAGCCTTATTCGGGGAGCATTGTCCGTCCCTGACGGCTCTTGTGATGTCCCTAATAGAACTTGCTTGGGAAAACATTGAGACAAAAGAAGAAACTGCTGATAACCAGCAGTTTCTCCTTTTGTCTCAACATTTTCCATGCCATATTTCACACAACTTACAACTTTAATAACTTCCATTTTGTCATTTGTGTCATTTATTGAAGTGGATCACCCTAAAATCTTTATGTTTGGGAAAGGGTTAAAGACAGGGATCAGTAACAGTTCATTTGTATCATTCATGTTAACAGTAGTGGCCCACAGAAGTAAGTTTGTAGTTGTTAGTATAGTCACTAACTGGTAGTCAAATCTCACAAATACACACTTTAAAAGGGGGGGGGGGGGGGCTAAATGTGCATTATATGATAATTACAGCATAGAAAATATAGTTAGAAAAACTAAAAAAGGCTTATTTCCAGGATTTCTTCTCTCAAGCTTGTTTCTTTGTACACTTCACTGTCCTTTCTCTGATTTCTGTTGTCAAAAATGGGAGTTGTTTTTGGAAAAACCTAATGTGAAAATAGTGAATTAATGTCGACATTCATGTTTGTTATGAAATGGCTTGTCCATGGTCAAAGTCAAATGTTAGGATAACATTTCTTACAAAAAAATCTTAAAATGCCACTATTCACAATCACAAACACTTTTTTCACTTTTATAATACAGAGCTACATGTAAGAGGGGGCTATTGATTTCAAAATGCATTATCTCATTTATCTTGCATCAAACCCTATGCAGTGTATATTAACCCATTACTAAGCAGCAAAATTTTGGACCAGCCCAAATTCAAAGATGGTGCAGATGACATTTTAAAGTAAATGAAATTTAAAATTTTCTGGTCTTTTTGGGTAGAAAACATTGTGGGAAATGACGAAATTGCTTGTCACAAGCAATTTCCTCATTTTCCACAATGTTTTCCTAAGCATTTTTCTTTCAGGCTGTCAAAAGGTGTCAATGTTTGGTAATGGGTTAACCAATTTAAGTGAATATCCAGAACATAGGGTTTGAATTTGAAATGACAAATTTAGAATGGCTTTAACATCCCCCCCTCCGTCTTATCTGTAGCTCTGAGAATATAATACAGTTTTCACTTGTTGTCTCAACATTTGATGATTATTGGAAAACTTGAGAATTATTTCTATTTCAATACCTTTGATCAATGGATCTTGAATAGAGACAATGAGTGTGAACTTTTGTAGATTTAATAGAATTCTTTACAAATGTACTAAATAATGAAATAAATTTCATCTTAGTTCTAGAATGGTAAATTAATAGATGTATTAGCCCTTGACCTATTGGCAAAAATTAAGACCTAATCTATTCGAATGCAGTTGCAAGAGATTTAATAAAAAAATTAGAAAATGTGTATTTTTAAGCACAAAAATATTGAGGCGAACAGGAAAATTGCTTAGCATCATTTCTAACATCCTCTCTATTGGGGACATCAAAACCAGGTGTTGTTTGGGAGAGGATTAACCTATAAACTTTACGCTTTAACAAATGTAATTTGTAAAACTGAAAAGGGCAATGATAAGTTTTATACAAAGTTATTTGTTTCCTTTTTAGCAAGCCGGGACTTTATGTCCAGGGAGCTAATGTCACAGCCCTAGTGTCGGCGTCGGCGTCCCGTCCCGTCCCGTCCCGTCTTCACTTGAAAAACTTTAACCTGGTCTATATCTCAGGCACTATTAGAGATACAGCCTTGATATTTCATACATGGATACATATCGACTAGACCTTTCATTTGGGACCATGACCTTTGACCTAGTGACCTTGACCTTGGAGTTTGACCTACTTTTGAAAAACTTTAACCTGGCCTATATCTCATGCACTATTATTGATAGAGCCTTGATATTTCACACATGGATACCTCCTGCCAAGACCTTTCATTTGGGACCATGACCCTTGACCTTGTGACCTTGACCTTGGAGTTTGACCTACTTTTAAAAAAACAGCTGTTTTTGTGACAAGCTGCTGTATAGGCGAGCTACGTTGTCCGCGGACAACTCTTGTTAGATCTTTCCTAATACAAGTAACAATTATTGATTATTCCATTGTGATTTTCTAATGAAATATCCTATCATATTTTTAAAGCACAGTAAATAAGCATTTTATGCTCCCGTATCAAAATATCGGGCATACTGTTTTACCGACGACGATTTGTCTGTCCATCTGTACATACAATTAAGCATTTTGATATTGATTCTACAATAAAATATATTATGACAAAACTTTCTACCTAATGCGGTCTAACTTTGCTTTATAAGTTAGCCATCTTATGAAACTCTATCAATCCCCATAGTGTTATGCACTCTGCAAAAACTTTCAATATTAAACCTTTCCCATACAGCAAAATTCAGCATTGTCCAATTCAAAAGCTGCTGAAGACTCAATGTTTTCCTATGCCTTTTCTATTGGGGACGTCAAAAGTAACTAGGTTGTGTTTGTAAAACGGTTAACCTGTGTACAACTGTGTTATGTCTATAAAGAATAATCAAGTTAATTGAGTTATGATAATGTATAACCGAGGGATTATGTAATGTTTTACAGGGGTTTTGTGGTTCTTGGAGACTATGATCCCATGTCAGGTACCTCCAATACAGCCAACGGGTTTGAGGGGAGACTCAGTCAGCTCTTTATTGTAAATCAGAATTTAGGGCTGTCAGATATACAACAACTTTATGAAAGGTGAGTGTTCATCACAGTCTGTTTGTTGTGTGACAAGGGCCCATGATTGCCAATATTTCTTAATTTATTGTCTGAATCAAAATTATATAACAAGCCATCTGATTGGATGAGACACATGTCTTTGCCAATCAGATTGATTGTTGTGTAATTTACATAGTAAATTTATGATTAGACACATTTGTGATTACCACTCCATTCATGTAAATCAAAACAATCTTCAGTGTATGTATAGCCTAGATAACTTTCATATTTAGAGATATTTAGTAGAAATGTCTAAATGCTTTCATATACTCTTTAGCATTTTAGTTTCACTTGAGAAAATAATTCAATGCAAGGTATGCTATAAATTACTTGATCATGTCATTAATTCATTGATTTATTAGGGTTTTACACCTCTTTCAACTGCTATGGTCATAACATGGTGCTTGGAGCACCTAACCATGGATTCCTGTCTTTACTCATATCTGTTCTACCACAACATCCTTACTGAGCCTCCAGCTGCTCACCCTTAAACATCAACGATTATCAATGCATTGTTGGAATACCATTCTGTCTTAACCCTTTCCCAAACAAGACCTTGTTTTGATGTGGCTAACAGATATGGCTTGGGAAAACATTGAGACAAAAGAAGAAACTGCTGATAACCAGCAGTGTCATCTTTTGTCTCAATATTTTCCGTGCTGTATTGTACTCAAGTTCAATCTCTAACAACAGCTCTTTTGTCGTCAGCATCTTTCAAATAGGATATGTCATAAATTCTGTTGTTTAGGAAAGGGTTCAAGGATATTTGCATGCGGTGGGGATTGAACCAACTGCCATTGTATCATCAAGCTGTCTTGGCTAGTATCATATTTCTAATCGTTCATGTTGCCACATTTGGTTTGACCTATGAGCAAAGGATTATATCTGATGTTAGAATTCATATATTAATATCCAACTAAATAAAATTATTAAAGTACTTACATAATGTATGGTATTATCAGAACACTCATACCAACTGGTCTGATCCTGTATCCACAAAGAACTACCATGTTGTACTACCCAGTAGACTACAACTCAGAATTGAACCCAAACAATCAAGTGTGTTTGTCTAGAACTGATACAAGCTGTGATATTAATATTGGTAAGACTACATTGAACCTTTCCCAAACAGGCAACATTTTGGTCTGTTCCAATTAAAAAGCTACTGCAGATGTCAAAATAGACATTATTAAAGATAGAATTTGTAGAAAATATGGCATAGAAAATATTGAGACAAAATGAGAAACAGCTGGTCATCAGCAGTTTCTTCTTTTGTCGCAATGTTTTCCCAAGCCTATTCCACCAGGAACGTCAAACCAGGTCTTGTTTGGGAAAGGGTTAAACCTTTCCCAAACAGTGATGCCTTTTGATGTGCTGTAAGATAAAACCTTTGGAAAACATTGTGGAAAATGAAGAAATTGCCCACAATTTCTTCATTTTCCACAATATTTTCTAAATAAATCACCCCAAAAATGCAGGATTCCATGGATTGATATTGTTGTCTGCAACACCTTTGAATGTGGACCTGTCTAAACATCCGTCTTGTATTGCCTTAACCATTCCCCAAACAACACAATCGTAGGGTAATCTTATTTGAAAGTTGTAGGTTGATAGCGAGGATTTGTGTACCTTGCGGCACGGAAGATAAAGAGGCAAAAGGAGAAAATGCTAATTATCACGTATAATGTCCTTGTACAAGGCTTTTGGAGCCTCTTTTTTAATACCATAGAAACCTTTGAAAATTGGATAAAAGCTGTAAAACACAAGACATCTGTCAGGGTTTAAACTTATTGACTTTATAGGGAGACTATTGGTTTTCTGTGTATGGTTTTTCACTACTGTGACTATGTAATATTCAGGTACAAGTTTTCCAGAGATTCTGACATGTCCTGGTGATGCTTTAAGTGTAACAGCCAGGCTTGTGGCCCCAACTTGGACAGCTCCTACATTTGCTGCAGATGCATCGTTTGTCTCTACATTGAGTAGTGGTAAGTAAAGGTATTTTGGCATTATTGTCTTTGTCTACACTAAAAGGTTGCCAAATTCAAACCTCAGCAAGCCACGGCCATCTTCCTCCAGTTGGTAGCACATCTTTCTCTCTTATGTCTTTTCCAACAATAAAGACTCCTATTTAAAATGTATCTTTTGGCATAATATGGTTCAAATGTGTAAAATGCATGTTCTAATAAGTATTGATATCATTGTTGAGATTTGTGTGGTATATGTACTTTTTTGTAAAAAAAAATGTTTAATCAATGATTATGTCATATAACGTCCAAAAAACCCCATCTTTCTCTCACTTGAGAGGTCCTGTGTTTGATCTCCGGCTCTGGCAAATATCCTTTCTGACAATAATGTTACCCATCGATCATCAATAGTTTGATTTTGTTAACCTATGTGGGCGAGCAACTGGAGGCTCGGTTACGGTGTTGTGGTATAGTATTAGTATGAGAAACAACAGGAATCCATGGTTTGGTGCTCCAGTTGCTGTGATATGACCATAGAAGTTTAAAATGGCATAAAACTCCAAACAACCAAGCAAAACTAGGCATACATGTTAAATGATTGAAGGAAGATGAAAATGGTTTAAAGAGTGAAACTTTTTATTATTACCTAAATGCTAACAATAGGAATGGTTTTCCCTTAAAACTCCATTGAACAATTTTACTCTTTTTGCCTGAAAGTACAAACTTAAGACAAAATTCCAAACTCAACACACATTGAAACTTGGTTAAAAGAGTGAAGCTGTTCATATAGACAAAATATGAATGCCATTTCATATCTCTTACACTATTACTTTTATATGTAAAACTGTACGAGGGTTGTTCCATATGTGTTGTGTATTATACTATATCTCAAAAACATTCGATTCAAATAGTCAAATTGACATTACATCCCTTCAAAGTATTCTTCGTCATTTGAAATTTGACAATTTCAATCTTCGAATCCATTTCGTAATTGCGTCACGGTACGCTGATTTAGGTATACCTCTGTGGCACTGACTGACAGCTGAGCCAAGGGACTGTCGGGACTTGTATCGACGACCAGATAAGAACTTTTTAAGTTTTGGAAAAAGGAAAAAGTCGCATGGTGCTAAATCCGGAGAGTATGGTGGGTGTGGCAAGACGGTAACCTCAGACTTCAAAAATTGCTTCACAATCTCAGATGTATGTGATGGAGCATTATCATGAAGAAGGCGAACATGCCTTAATCCCGACAAAGGATGTCGTTTCTTGAGATTTTTAAGTACAACATCTCGGCAATAGCGACCTGTAACACTTTTGCCCTTCCGCACCGAAATTTGTACGACTAAACCATCACAAGAGAAGAATATACAATAAAGGACATTCTTTGTGCTGTTATGTATGCACCTTTAGCCTACATATTTGTCATCTTAATTTTGGAATTTCCCCTTGTATATTTTTAGAGCTGGATGTTTTTGTCAACAAGTATCTTAGAACAAAACATTTTGTTTACTATTTACATTTTCATATTTAAGAACCTTCTGGAAATGAATAGAAGCTTTAGAAACTTTTGGATATAAGATGAACATGTTGTTTATTTTCCATTTAACTTTAGAACATTCTTAACTTTCTGGCATATTCTATATTATATAAAGGGAATAGTCTAGAGAAAGTAAACACATTTTTATATAAGTTGTTTTCTCAAACCTTCTGGAATATTCCCTAGTAGCATATATATGGATGAGCAAATCACTCAGTTCGTTCATTAGTTTTGATTTGGTCACTAGTTCTTACTAATTCATACAAAATTGTCAGACTAAAAGGGGATTATTAAATTACTATAAGTGTGTTTCATACTTCAAGTGGTGCAACTATTCATTGTGGATTTAAACTGGATTAAAATTTAGGACTCTGGAATTTACATACAATTAAGGTAGTGTATCTTTTATCTTCTTTTAAAACAAAACTTTGTAATTATTGTTAATAAAATTGTTCTTTGTAAAGTTTGTTGCTGGCTTCTTAGTTCTTGTTACCCTTGGGCCGTAACAAGAAATTGGGGGCTCGTCCGGGATACGAATAGCAGACGAACAGACTTACATTTATTGATTTGATTCTGATTTTCAAAATTACTTCACTGTTCAAGCTAGTCTTTACTTTTAAAGAAACTTTACTGTTTTGCAGTATTTATTTACCTTTACACTTGAATCCAGCAGCAAGCTATCATGTCTTTTGATTTAGAGAAATTTACAACTGACCCTTCGGTGGAGTTATTGAATTTGGGTAAAAAGACTGATTTGCTCAATATTGCCAAGTACTTTGGATTGACAGAGGTCAAATCTTCTTTGCGTAAACATGAAATTAAGAATATTTTGCTTCAGTATTTTGTTGATGAGGAAATTTTCAATGAAGAGGCTCTTTCTCTCATTGTTGATATTCCATCAACTGTAACTATGAAAGAGCTTGAGGTAAAATTTCAAGAAAGAGAAAAAGAAAGGCAATTTCTAGAAAGAGAAAAAGAAAGAGAAAGGGAAAGAGAGCGAGAGCGAGAAGAAAGGGAATTTTTAGAAAGAGAAAAAGAAAACGAAAGAGAATATCACTTAAAATTGAGAGAATTAGAAATCCAAGAAAGAGCAAATCAGGCAAAACCGGTTATTGATTATGGTTTCGATGTCACGAAACATATTAGGCTTGTTCCTCCATTTCAAGAAAAAGAAGTTGATAGATATTTCTTTCATTTTGAAAAAGTTGCCGAAAATCTAAAATGGCCGAAAGAGCATTGGACTTTACTCCTTCAAAGTGTTTTAGTAGGAAAAGCTCGTGATATTTACACACAACTAAGTAGTGAACAAAGCTCTGATTATGCCACTGTCAAACACCTGATTCTTAAAGGTTATGAGCTGGTCCCAGAAGCATATAGATAAAAATTTAGAAATTGTAGGAAAGAACCTGGCCAGACTCACATTGAATTTGCTAGAAATAAAGAGCAATTATTTGATAGATGGTGCTATTCCAAGAAAATAGACAAAAGATATGATAATCTTAGACAACTTTTGTTAGTTGAAGAATTCAAACGTTGTATTCAATCTGACGTTAAATCTTTCTTAGACGAAAGACAAGTCCAAACGATAGAAGAAGCAGCTCGCTTAGCTGACGACTACTATCTTACACATAAAAGTTCTTTCACAAACAAAGCAAAACCCGCTTCCTCACATCCCCAAAATAAATTGTCTGGTGATTCATCTAGCTTGTCTAATCAATCATATTCACCCAAACCAAAGTCTACTAGTGAAACCAAAGTTCAAAACCCTTTATCTCAAATACAATGTACCTATTGTAAGAAATATGGTCACCTTGTTTCAGAATGTTTCAAATTAAAAAGGAAAAAGGAACTGGATGAAGCCAAACCTACAGGGCTCACTAGTCTCAAGCCAAAATCAAAGCCTTCTTTTGAGTCAAATTCAATTGTTAAGGCAGAACCAAAGTCTGTGTCTTCTATGGAGATTTTTGAACCATTTATGTTGAATGGTTTTGTATCACTTTCAGGTGATATTTGCCCTCCTACCACTATTAAAATTTTAAGAGACACAGGAGCTTCTCAATCTCTTATCTTAGCAGATGTCCTGCCTTTTTCTGAGAAGACTTCGTCTGGTACTAGTGTCCTTATTCAGGGTGTAGAGTGTGGGGTTGTTAATGTCCCTCTCCATCATATCAATTTGACCTCTAATTTGGTTTCTGGTTCTGTGGTTGTTGGTCTTAAACATTCGTTACCATTCAAAGGTGTACATTTATTGCTAGGCAATGACTTAGCCGGAGATAAGGTTATATCAAACCCGATTGTAACTGACACACCTATTTTATGTCAATTAAATGACCCTATTGAGCAGGAAATACTTGACTTATGTCCTTCTTGTGCAGTCACACGGGGCATGGCTAAAAAAGCCATCTTGAATCATTCAGATTCCGATATTGACTTAACAGATACTAATGTTGGTCAATCTTTTAATGACGACATTAAAACGTCTTTTAATCTTAGTTTGCCTGAAAGTCAGACAGACTCGACGAATTATCGTCCATCTCTTGTGTCTAACGACCAAGGTCATGACTCACTGTCAAAGTCACAGCTTATCCAGGAACAACAATCTGATCCTGAGATTTTGAAATTAATTGAAAGTGCACTGCCCGAAGATGAAATTTTACAGAACCCTGTTTGTTATTATATCAAAAACGGGATTCTGATGAGAAAATGGCGACCATTTGATGTCCCAGCCGATGACGAATGGGCTGTTCATCACCAAATTGTTGTCCCAAAGTCATACCGCTATGAAATTCTAAGCATAGCCCACGAAAGTCCCATGTCAGGTCACCTAGGTATTAACAAGACCTATCACAAGATTATGAATCATTTTTATTGGCCTGGACTCAAATTAGTCTAGTAGTTATTTTCTGGTAGAGGCCTAGAAATCGAAAGTGGGAGGCCGGAATGTGTATGCAAAGTTTTATAGTGGAGGTTGTTCAGGAACTTCTGCTGCACCAGAAATGCCCTGTCTGCAAGTCAGCAATTGACCTTTGGGTGAGTTACAGGGGTCAAAGGTCACTGAGTGCAAACATGTAAAAAATCACAATTTTGTTACATTTCAAATCCTCGAACCAAGAAGTTTCCTTGAGAATGAAGGAAAGTTGTGTTTTCTTGTTGGCCAGATTGTTGGCTACACATTTTGCCATGTCTGCAGATTCATTGTCGGTTCTATGAGTTCAGAACAGGGGTCAAAGGTCACTGAGTGCACAAATTCTTAAAATTCATTTATGTTGTTTCTAAGACAGCAGACATGAAACTTTGAGTTATGAATAGACAGTATTAATGTTGTCTAATTACCAAATATACTTGGGAAATTTTTGGCTCCTGTCTGCAGACCCCTAGCTTGTTTTTAAAGTCAGAAAATGGGGTCAAAGGTCAATGAGTGCAGAATAGCTATTTGAAATTATTCCTTGATAAAATTAAATGTTTTAAAGCAATGATATTGGCTTATAAATAGACACAAGTTTTATTTTATGTTTGTCAGATATGTAGATGACATGTTTGTCCCTGTCTGCAGATTCAAAAATAAAAGTAAGAACATGAAGGCAAGGGGTCAAAGGTCATTGAGTGCAAAAATCCTTGAATGTCATATACGTCAATTCCAAGACTTCCAGACATGGAACGAAGAGTTGTGAATAGGAAATATTTATATGTTCCCGTTACCAATTATGGTGGGGAGCTTTTGGTTGCTGTCTGCAGACTCCCAGCTGGCTTTAAGGTTAGAAAAGGGAGCCGAAGGTCAATGAGTGCTAAATGCTCTATTTGGATTTATTCAAAGTTCAAAATAAAGATTTTAAACTTTTGTTGGCTTATGATTGGACAAAAGTTATATTCAATGTTTGTTAAATATGTAGATGAAATATTTGTCTCTGTCTTCATGCAGATTCAAATTTAGGATTTAGAGATATAAAAAAATAGAGGTCAAAGGTCAAAGAGTGCAAACATTTTAAAAGATATAAATACTTGAAAATATGGACGTGAACTCAAAAACAGTTATTAAACATGGAAGTTCTATTGGTACTTAATCTGGTAGTAATTTTTGTTCGAAAATGATTGTCCATAATTAAAGAAAGAACTAGATTTGATTAAAAATAATACTGAATGACACTTTATCCATTCTGAGAAATGTTTAGATCTAAATAGATATATTGTTTCATGTGAAATATAGCATTTAACAACAATTATTTCTCGTGATTTCTTTTATATGAAAATATCCACATAATATATAGTTTATATACCTTTAATGATAACTCATGTTCAAGATGATTCTGCGCTCGTTGGCCATCAGCCATGTAAATGAGCAGATTGAGATGTGGACTTAGGGCCTATAACCCAAATCTCTAAAAATTCTCACTTGGTAAGGACAACTATCGAACCATCTAGGATACCAAGATAGTTTTCATTGAAATTACAACAGAGGTTATAGTCATTTTCGATATTCACTTGTTCATTCCTCTTTTTCAATAGATTTTTAAGGTTTATTAGTACATGTACAAACACATATCGTAGACTGCAGTACAGCACAGACTAAGCATTTAAGCTACAAATCAAACACTACTGGTATGGGTATGTGACCTCCTTCTTAAAATCTGTCCCAAAGATGGCAAGGGGACTATCCATTACTATGTTGACTCAGTTTGTTAAATATTGCTTACAAAGCTATGTTTGAATTGAATCATACCATGCAAATTTACAAACTTACAACCAAGGATACATGTAATACTATTGTATTTTTATAGAAATTATTTTTGAATGCAAGTAGATTCTTCCTTACAGAAAACACATAAACAGTGAAAGGCATATATGGGATTTGAATCTGTATTATATTGCTGGGTTCATTCAAAACCATGTATACTCACTCTTATTGTAAGTTTTGTTTTATTTTCACTAATGAAGAGAACAATTATAATATGTCAACATGTACCTCATGTGAAAAATTTACACACACTGAAAGAACTTGTGTAATACCATATGAAAATTCATCCATACTGTAGAAATTGTAGTCAGGAGAAGCAGACACATGCATTCCTCTACCCATACCAAAGTCTTCCTATGGTAGACACGGTAGGGATCTGTTATCAAGTCCCTACTTCAATCAAAGAATGAAAATGAGTATTTTCTGACTTCAGTGACTTGTCATGTGAAAGCAAGATGCACATATCCGAAGTTGAACAAGGTTTTGGAACAGTTTTTGCTCTGTGAATTAGATCCTGGTATGAACCTAAGGCTGTATAGTACTTACAAAAGGATTTGAAGTTTGGCTTTAATCAAAATTGTATAGATAACATATTCATTCATTGAAGAGAATGGTTTTGCCAAAGTAATTTGATATCAATTTAATAATATACAAATTATGGCAAGGACATGGTTGAACGCATGCATGATGCATCTTTACCAAAAATAAGTTGTGCTTTGTCTCAATACCCCAAAACGGGTTGGATAATAAATAACTAATATGACAAATGCATACATGTAATTTGACATTAACGCAATAAATACTGAAATTAAGATAAGAAATATTACAGGATTTATATAAAAAGGAACATGTTGATCATTGCTGCAACAATGACTCTGTCGTTTTTAACAATACATAGCTAGACGATGAAAAATGAAGCCAAAATCTGATTGTGCAAATTCTTTTCTATACAGATACATTGTTGGACAAAGGTTTTATAGTATTGTAATAGAAAATATTAAGACACTGCCAATCGATTTCGTTTTTCATTTTTCTCTGTTTAGTCTGCCTAAATCTTTGTAACAAGATCACACATGCAGTTAATTTCCGAGGTCAAAATAACCTTATTCAGTACTTTCATCGTTTGATGATGGTCTTATTGAACTCTACTGTGATTCCTTGAAAACACTTAAAACCAAAGTTACTGTCAGAATGAGTATCATTGAAACCTCAATTTTGCATATCTTTTTTATACACAGCACATTTTCTGAGAATTTATTTAACCTTTTAGTACATTTTTGCCCTCTTTGACCTTTGGCCTCTATTTTGTCCACCCAATATTTCAATTTTGAGTATGTAAACAGGGGTAAACATGTAATCTGTACATTGGACAGGCAAAAAATACAACTTTTATTCATTTATTAGCCTATATCAATGTTTTGAAACGTTTTATGGACCAGGATTAATTTCATATAGTGTTCTTGCACTCGCTGACCTTTGGCTCCCCTTTGGTACCTTAAAAACCAACCAAGGATATGTAGATAGGAAACAAAAGATCCCAAACACATAATTGTATAGCAACTGGAAAACTGGAAAAGTATTATCTATTCATAGCTATTCGTTCAATGTTTGGGAGTCTTGGAACATACATTATGAAAGTTTCAAAAACTGCACTTTTTTTTTACCTTTGACCCTGTTGTACATACTCTTGATTCTAATTTTGAATCTGTAGATATGCGCAAACATGTCTTTTACACATTTAGTAGGCATAAAATATAACCAATTTCTTTGATTAGCAAACACCAACGTTCAAAAACTTCAAATCAAATCAGGAATAATTTCAAATAGTGTGTTTGCACCCAGTGACCTTTGACCCAATTTTCTGACCTCAATAACTAGTTGGAAATCTGCAGACAGGACCCAAAAAATTCCTCAACATATTTCATAATTAGAAAACATAAATTTTGGCTATTCATAAGTCAAACTTTCATGTCCTGAAGTCTTGAAATGGACATATATGAATTTTAAGAATTTTTGCACTTAGTGACCTTTGACCCCCTTTCTGACCTTATAAAACCAATAATGAATATGCAGACTTGACAAAACTTGTAGCAAATATTCTGGACAACTAGAAAACAAAACGTTGGATCATCAAAGATTTAGCTTCTAGATTTGAGGATTAGAGATCTAGCCAAAAAGCGAAATATGTTATTTTTGCACTCTTTGACCTTTGACCCCTTTGTACATACTCTTGATTCTAATTTTGAATCTGTAGATATGCGAAAACATGTCTTTTACACATTTAGCAGGCATGAAATACAATTTTGATTTCTTTCATTAGCAAACACCAACATTCAAAACATTTAAATCAAATCAGGAATAATTTCAAATAGTGTGTTTGCACCCAGTGACCTTTGACCCAATTTTCTGACCTCAATAACTAGTTGGAAATCTGCAGACAGGACCCAAAAATTTCCTTAACATATTTCATAATTAGAAAACATAAATTTCGGCTATTCGTAACTCAAACTTTCATGTCCGGATGTCTTGAAAAGGACATATATGAATTTTAAGGATTTTTGCACTTAGTGACCTTTGACCCGTTTTCTGACCTTATAGAACCAATAATGAATATACAGACTTGTGAAAATTTGTAGCGAACATTCTGGACAACTAGAAAATACAACTTTTGATCATTAAAGATCTAGCTTCTGGGTTTGAGGATTAGATATCCAGAAAAATAGCGAAATATGTCATTTTTGCACTCAATGACCTTTGACCCCTGTTCTGACCTTAAGAGTCAAATTTGAATCTGCAGACAGGCCAAACCATGTTGCCTACATGTTGGGCAATCGGAAAAACACAACTTTTGTCCATACACATTCCGGCCTCCCACTTCTGAAATTTCGAGTTTGGACTACCAGACTAAATCAGATGTTTCCAAATATTGTAAAACTTGCCACACTTGTCAAATGGTAGGAAAACCAAACCAAATTATCCCTAAGGCAAAGTTACATCCTATTCCAGCATTTGATGAACCTTTTAGTAGGATTATAATAGACTGCGTTGGTCCCTTACCAAAAACTAAGTCAGGTTGTGAATATTTGTTGACAATAATGTGTGCTTCTACACGTTTCCCTGAAGCAATCCCTTTAAGAAACATAAAAGCGAAGTCGATAATCAAAGCTCTCATCAAATTCTTTACTTTTGTTGGTCTTCCCAAATCAGTCCAATCTGATCAAGGATCAAATTTCATGTCTGGTATATACCAACAAGTTATGCATGAATTGGGTATAAAGCAATATAGGTCATCCGCATACCACCCTGAAAGTCAAGGTGCTTTAGAAAGGTTCCACCAAACATTAAAGAACATGATCAGGTCATACTGTTTTGATACTGAGAAAAACTGGGATGAAGGTATTCATTTGTTACTTTTTGCAGTCAGAGAATCTGTGCAAGAATCTCTTGGCTTTAGCCCCTTTGAATTAGTGTTTGGTCATTCTGTGCGTGGACCTCTAAAACTTCTGAAAGAGAAATTTCTCTCAGATGATGAAACACCATTAAATTTGCTACAATATGTTTCTGATTTCAGAAATAAATTGTCTAGGGCATGTGAGGTTGCAAGGTCAAATCTTCAATCTTCTCAAAGCAAAATGAAGGCAAGATATGACAATCATACTGTTGATAGGAAATTCAAACCAGGTGATAAAGTCCTTGCTCTTTTGCCAATACCTGGCCGACCTTAATTTACAGGCTAGATATTTTGGTCCATGTACTGTTGAAAAGCAAACAAGTGATTTGAATTATATTATCAATACTCCAGGAAGGCGTAAAAGCAAACAAATGTGTCATGTAAATATGTTAAAAAAGTACTTTGAAAGAGATAGCTCTATGTCAAAACCAGTTACACTTGTTAACACTGTCCCACAAGAATGCAGTGTACTTGAATGTGAATTAAGTGCGGACTATAGTGATAAATCTGTTCTGGATCCACCTAAACTTGAGAACTCTGATATTCTGAAGAACCTTGACAACAAACTGTCACACCTAGAGCCATCTCAACAGGACGAGCTGAAACGTGTCATTTATGAATATGAACATTTGTTCCCTGACATACCTACACGAACTGATAAAATTTATCACGATGTTATTGTTGAAGATCCTAAACCAATCAAACAACATCCTTATAGAATGAATCCAGTTAAACAAAAGTGTCTTCAGGACGAAGTCAATTACTTACTTGAAAATGACTTTATCGAACCAAGCCAGAGTAATTATAGTTCACCATGCATATTAGTTCCAAAGCCAAATGGAACATATCGGATGTGTACTGACTATCGCAAAGTGAACTCTGTGACTAAAACGGATACTTTTCCGATACCAAGAATTGATGACTGTATTGACAAAGTTGGTAATTCCAAGTATGTCACCAAGTTTGATCTCCTCAAAGGATTCTGGCAAGTTCCGTTAACTGAGAGGGCTAAAGAAGTATCAGCCTTTGCTACTCCAGACGCATTATACCAATATAAAGTTATGCCTTTTGGGATGAAAAATTCTCCGGCCACGTTTCAGCGACTTGTCAACATGGTAATAGCTGGGCTAGATGGCTGTGATGCATACATCGACAATGTCATCATCCATTCGGACACATGGAGTGACCACATTCGAGGAATTAGGGCTTTCTTCGATCGACTCAGTGACGCAAAATTAACGGTTAATCTTGCAAAAACTGAATTTTGTCATGCTACCGTTACTTTCTTAGGACATCTTGTGGGACAGGGTCAAGTAAAACCCTTAGAAGCTAAGGTCAATGCTATCTCTGAATTTCCTGTACCTACTGGAAAAAAGCAACTGATGCGATTTCTTGGTATGGCTGGCTATTATAGAAAATTTTGTCAGAATTTTTCTATCATAGCCGAACCTTTAACTAACTTACTAAAGAAGAACATTAAGTTCAATTGGAATGACAAATGCCAAAATGCCTTTGATCATTTAAAAGCCATACTAAAGAGCACACCAGTTCGTTTAGCACCTGATTTTGAAAAATGTTTCAAATTGGCTGTTGATGCAAGTGATGTCGGTATTGGTGCTGTTCTATTACAAGAAGATAATGATGGTATTGATCATCCCGTTTGTTACTTTTCTAAAAAGTTTAATAAACATCAGAGAAATTACTCCACAATAGAAAAGGAGTGTCTTGCACTTATTTTGGCTGTCCAACATTTTGAAGTGTATCTAGCACCTGCAGCTTCTCCTATTGTAGTATTCAGTGAGTTTCCTTCACAAACTTAAGAATAAAAACCAAAGATTACTGAGGTGGAGTTTATTGCTTCAAGAGTTTAATCTTGATATCAGGCATATCAAGGGAAAAGACAACATTATACCAGATGCTCTGTCAAGAGTCTAAAATTTAAAGTGTCGTTTCCTTAAGTAAAATTGCTCTTACTGATTACCTTTCACACAATGTACAAACATGTTTGTATAATTGTTTCATTTTTCATCTTTGTACTTTTGATCATGTGTTACTTGTGTAAATATGATATCATAAATATGTATTGTAATAAAGCAAAAAGAAAGCTTTATTTCATAAACCTTTCTTTTTTCTTTCAAGGGGGAAAGTGTTATGTATGCACCTTTAGCCTACATATTTGTCATCTTAATTTTGGAATTTCCCCTTGTATAATTTTAGAGCTGGATGTTTTTGTCAACAAGTATCTTAGAACAAAACATTTTGTTTATTATTTACATTTTCATATTTAAGAACCTTCTGGAAATGAATAGAAGCTTTAGAAACTTTTGGATATAAGATAAACATGTTGTTTATTTTCCATTTAACTTTAGAACATTCTTAACTTTCTGGCATATTCTATATTATATAAAGGGAATAGTCTAGAAAAAGTAAACACATTTTTATATAAGTTGTTTTCTCAAACCTTCTGGAATATTCCCTAGTAGCATATATATGGATGAGCAAATCACTCAGTTCGTTCATTAGTTTTGATTTGGTCACTAGTTCTTACTAATTCATACAAAATTGTCAGACTAAAAGGGGATTATTAAATTACTATAAGTGTGTTTCATACTTCAAGTGGTGCAACTATTCATTGTGGATTTAAACTGGATTAAAATTTAGGACTCTGGAATTTACATACAATTAAGGTAGTGTATCTTTTATCTTCTTTTAAAACAAAACTTTGTAATTATTGTTAATAAAATTGTTCTTTGTAAAGTTTGTTGCTAGCTTCTTAGTTCTTGTTACCCTTGGGCCGTAACAGTGCTCATTGTCATTTTGGCAACTACAGGCCTTCTACTGTGTTTGGGTAGTCATATTTTGTTACCAACTTATCTTACTGGTTCGAAATAGTCGAATCATGTTTCGTCATCAATCACTATGTTTGCAAAATGTTTTTGATTGAAGTTAGGAAACACTTTTAGTAGTCGCTTAGCGGTTTTTGTACGCGTACCTTTTTTGACATCTGTCAATATATGGGTTATCCATCTGGCAGAAATCTTTCGTACTTTCAAAATACGCTTCAAAATGAAATGCACCCGCGATAGCGATATGCCAACATCTTTGGCAATATCACAAATCGTGTACTTGTCATCACTTTCAATTATTTCCCTGACTTTTTAGGTCACCTGACCGAAGGTCATGGTGACCTATTGCGACCGTGTTTCGTCCGTCGTCGTCCGTCGTGCGTCGTGCGTTAACTTTTAACATTTTCGACTTCTTTTTGAGAACCAATGGACGGATTACAACCAAACTTGGCAGGGAGCATCCCTATGGGAAGCTGCTTCAGATTTGTACGAATCATGGAGTTATCTCCCTTTGGGGCTCCATAAGGGGCCAAAAAGGGGTTAAATAGGGTACATCTTAAAAATCTTCTTCTCATGAACCGGCTGTTGGATTGGATTCACATTTGGTATTTAGAGTCTTTAGGGCAAGGACAACAAAGTTTGTACAAGCGAAAAAAATCCGTCCAGAAATGGCCGTGCTGGGGATGGGGGATGGGAGGGGTTCACGTTACTACTTAACTTTGAACATTTTCTACTTCATTTGAGAACCATTGGACAGATTTCTACCTAACTTGGCAGGAAGCATCCCAATGGGAAGCCGCTTCATATTTTTACAAATCATAGAGTTTTCTACCTTTGGGGCCCCAAAAGGGGGTAAATAGGGTACATATTAAGAAATGTTCTATTGTTGGATTGAGTTCACATTTGCTATTTAAGTCTTTAACTGAGTTTGTACAAGAGAAAAAAAGAAATGGTGGTGCTTGGGGGTTGCACTTTTAGTTAACTTTTCTCATTTTCCTTAACTGTTTCTGCTCATTTGATTCAGGTGACCGATAAGGCCCTCTGGGCCTCTTGTTAGACATTTTTCTTGCCTGGTACATTCATATGTCGACCAGATTTTGCTGCATCTTTGACGGACTCTGTGCCCATCAGAAATTTCTGTCTCCACCTACGAACTATCTCATAAGATACCTGATCAGACCCATCAACTTCCCCAAATTCAGTAAAAATCTGCTTTACAGAATAACCGAGTTTTGTGCGGACTTTTAAATTAGCCCTAATTTCTTCAATATTCTCAATCCGTTTCCAAACCATTTTTACGACAGTGGTCAACGACTGGCTCTATTGAAATGATGATTATTTTGTAACCACGCACAGTTGAAGGCGCAAATTTATACCGTTAGGAAGGTATTGAATAGAGCTATCCAGACGTATAAATATCAACAAAATCGTGCAAGGCGTTATCGCACTGTGGTACAATACACAATATATATCGAACACCCCTCGTATAAGTCTTTAAGCAGTGCATTATAGTTTATGTTTTTTGAAACTTGAACTTTTTTATAATTTGTTCTCCCACAGTTTAAATACTAGGCAGTCTGTGTATTTATAGTCTTTACCTTGATGCATCCAATACATCCATTGTATTGTGTATATTCAACCTCCAGGTGGTTATGAAATGATATTAGAACGTGCAATTTACAAGTAATTATATATGGATGTGTATTTCAGGTACTCTTGTAGAGTGGGGACTGTATGGTGTGAGTTATGCTGTGTTTAACTCACAGAACAATGCTGCAGTCTGTACATTCAGGGTTTATAATAGAGGTATGGTATAGTCTTATTCCATCAAACAAGTGCTGGTAAACCGCACAAAAATCTAAATTAATTATACAGATTGGAAAATTTGCTTAGGTATACATTGTTTTACTCTCCATGCCGAGGTCTATTGATTAACCATCAAATATGACCTCTGCCGTTTTTGGTACATTAACAGCCTATTTGGTCGTCATAATCTAATTATAGCACATCATTTGAATTATCGAATCAAAATCATTCAGCTTTATCTTGCATGATCATTACGTATACATTACGTCGCTTCTATTTTTGGCTGAAGCCGGTAACATTTGAATTATCGAATCAAAATCATTCAGTTTCATCTCGTTTGATTACGTATACATCACGTCGCTTCTATTTTTGGCTGAAGCCGGTAATTTGAAGCGTCAGCCAATGAAAGTTTGTATCAGCTTTTTAAATTGTTTTCTCGAGTACAGCCAACGATTGGATACCGAAATCCCACCAAGGCCCCGAGATTAGACGTGAAATGACCCCGCGGGAACAGAGCATCATTCTATCATAATGGAATGAAGAGAGAATGTGCTCTGTTCTTAAGAGAGTAACATTGTTTATGATACCATTTGTATGTATTTATTTAGGTCTCCAGGACAAAAGTTTTGTAAGAGCTATTGTCATAACCTGAGATGCCTGTGTCAGCATATGCAAAAACTTAAACCTTGTCTACAACATTACATTATATTACATGCCCTATAAGAGATACAGCCTTGATATTTCAGTTGTGGCTACCTCTAACCAAGATCTTTCATTTGTCACCATGATCTTTGATGTTGTTACCATGACCCTGGAGTTTGACATACCATTACAAAAACTTCAATTTGGCCTTTATTTTAAGTCCTTTTACACATAAAGCCTTATAATTTCACACATGGATACCTTCTGTCGAAGATTTTCATTTAGGATCATCACATTTTACCTTGATCTAGGACTTTGTCTTTTCTTTGTTACAAGCTGCTGTTAGGGCGAGCGTTGAATTAAAAAAGTAAGGTTTTCTAATGTTCATTATTGTTTTCTTACGTTCAATATTTATTGATGCTGATTGGTTCCACTGTATACTAATTGACTATTGCCCCAAAAGACATGAATATAGACATATGTAGAAATGATTTTTCATTTGCTTTTATTTGACAGAGGCAGCATGCAGTGCAAGTCAAGGATCTGCTAGCTGTACAGTGACTAATGAAGTGCATATATGCGAGGATGATTGTTCTACCAGTCAAGAGTGGCCAGGAGTTGTCCCCCTTTATCTCACATGTAGTATGTACGGGATGTGGGATGAGGCTGTAAGATCAACCAGTTATATACAACCCCGATGTTCAAGTAAGTATATGCTAAGAAATAGGGGTACATTTTATATCAAACAAACACATTTGCTTTGAAAACAAGTTATATTTTTCACATTTTGTGTATCTTTTGGTACCATATGATACATGTACCAATATCAAGCTATTTGGACTGCATATTCACTTTTTATGCCCTCTATTCAAAAGATCAAGGACATATTGTTATACTTGTGTCCGTCTGTCTGTCTGTCCATTTGTCTGTCTTTCCGAAAACTTTACATTAGCCTTTTCTCCAAAAGTATTTTACATACAAAGCTCAAATTTGGTATGCAACTTCCTTTCAATTATATCTATCTGTTCCGTGCAATTTGATCTTCTTCAAGGTGATCTGTTATCCTTTATCAACCCTTAATACGAAAACTTAACATTTTAGAAAAATGGCCATTTATTGGGCATTGGTGTTCCACAAACACATCTTGTTTTCTCAAAAATGATTATCACCTGCAAAGTCTAGGGGTCTGCCTGTTTACATGTCTACAAGCTGGTGAAACCCCTTCGGTTCCATGGGCTAGATTTTGGGTCTAGCTATGGCTTTGTATTTTGTGACATTTTAAGAAATTTTGTCTTATGAAAAATTGTGATTTATTGATAAATCTAAATTTACTGAATGTTGAAATAGAATTTTTGGGGGGCTAGCAAAAGCTTTATTTAATTACAGCTTCTACTGATATAAACAGTGATGTGACTGTAGTAATATCAGGTACCACCAGTGAAAGTTGTGAGACTATGAAGGCTGGATATATGACTAGTATACTAAACGAGCTAAATGCCTTCAACAGTGATACCGGGAATCAATTGTGTCCGACCTCAAACTGTAATACTCTAGTTACATCATCCACTGTGACATGTCTAAATGATTCAACCATACAGGTGTCCCTAAACTTTGGAGTTATCAGGTATTTGAAAATTGTTATTTTATAAAGGAAAATAGGCAGGCTTATTGTCACTACAAAAAACTGAAAGTTCACTCTTTCCAATAACTGATTAATGGTTTGGCCATTTGACATTAGAACGATCATTGAAAGAAAAGACACAAAAAGTCTCAACCCTGGTCAGGCTGTGCAATTAGGACAGCCTAACCAGGGTTGATGCTTTTTTGCACAATCAAGAAGGCTTAAATTGTCAATAGTTGTGAAGTAGTCCATGAGCCAGACACTTTTTTGGTACCACTTGGAGGGAGTAATTCTTATTGCACTTTCTGATTAGCTTGATATGTGTAGTTAACTAATTGATATGATAGCAGTCTGAAATTGGTAGCTTATGCTGAGAAAATCGCCGTTTTCTTAACCTACCCCATTTTCACAAGTCCACAAATGGGACAGTAGGTGCGATTTCTTTTGGTAGTGTATGATTTATAAAAAGGCTTGTCGTGATTATTTTCTCTGCCAAAATATTCTTAAAACGATAGTTTTGAGTACTATTGAATCTGCTCCCAGGTATGAGGCCTCTGTAGGCTGTGGAATAGAAGACAATTTGTTGACCCCTGCACTGAACGAAATGCACAATTTTTTTCAAGTGAATTTTTCAATTCTTTGAAGCAGAAATGCAAGAGGCGACATATTTTTACACTTAAATATATTTTCAATTGCGTATCCATCGATTCATGCCAGTTTCGTGACACAAAACACTCGGAAAAAGCTGTAAACGGCAAAAGCATTTGGTCGATTCGGACCCTGAAATGTTCGTACCTAAAAACTAAAACGCATACTATGAGTGTTCTAAGGCCTCTAACTGTTGCTAATCTATTGACAGCAATGTGTTTTTATCCAAAACAATTGGATTACCTCTTAGGTGACTATTTCATGCATATATATGTCATATGAATATGAAATAGAGAATTTTACGTTAGGCCTACTGAAAGAATGCTGAACTCAAAGGCATTTTCACTTTTAAAAATAATGAAGGGCCTTATATGTACAGTTGAATGTCCTATCAATGCAAATTAGAAAATAATTACTGGAAATATATTCAATTGCACAATATTCGACGGTTCATAACTAAATTGAATGACCACATGAAAAAAATGAAGCTATACTTTACAACAAAATATATCCCAATGCCAATATACGATTATACGAAATATAATGTACATCATGTGGCAACCAAAGTAAATCCCGATCGTCCCATATTCAAGGATACAATGAATAGTTGAATACACAAAAAAATTGTTGGTTTTGTCATATATAGTACAAAAACTCTCTTTGTCGGATATATTGGTCTGCATATATATCTAATCATAACATTTACATGTACAATATAATAAGTCAGGATACGGAAAAAAGGTCCCTTAAGGCTCTTGAACCAAATATGGTCCCAAATCAGCCTGCGTATACATGCAGTCTGATCAGGAACCATTGCTGTTCTCCATTAGATCCTTAATGACATGTTGCAATTGTAATATATCAGCATGGATGTCTGCATGTCTTCACTAAAAGCATGCACTGATCTCAAGAAATGTGACTGCCTCAAATGTTATAAGGGACCCTTTTCCAGATTCACGCTCAATTATGTAAGTATGAGAGAATACATTTGTTTCTGCTATTAAGTAGGATTATAACATTCTCATTTCCAAAACCTAGTTTGTATAAACTATGATGATTAGACAAAGATTACTTATGCAAAGAATGATAATCAAAGTGTACGGAGGGAACTTATTTCTATGTCAAAATAGAAATTAGATACATGTTGTACTTTTGCAATTTTATTTCGTTGAGAAAATATATTGCAGTGTCCATGAATGAATGCAACCCCCTGGCCTCCTAAAAGACAAATTCTATATGTATTTCGACAGCGAAGTCCGTAGATGTACATTGCATACTTACAGAACAGATTTATAAAAAAACAATGTAATTTTATAAGCCAGGTGATTGTATGACATGTGTGTCGTCCTTTTCCGATTTCCAAATATCCTTGTCTGTATGTACGTATTTTTACTACAGTTGCAATAGCAATATTTCTAAAAAATTCTGCTATATATAATCATATTGGATACATGTGCTGATTCTGGTATTCGTGATTTTGATTCAGTCAATGGTTCCTGACATACCTGTTGTTAGTGTAATGCTTTTTGTCATTGAAAATCACTTTGGGTAAAATGTTTCCAGCTCACTAGGAGAAATAAACATATAGATAAAAATAATTACATGTATGCATATATACTTTAAATAATCATTTGGCAGAGATTTAAACTTCTTCTGTCGAACATATGCATTAAAATGTGAATCAGATGTATATGTGTTCTAGTTCGTTTGAGTCTATATCATAACAAAATGCAGTATGATACAGACTCAAATGGTTGGGTAAATCCTTGTTTTCATTTTGTAAGAGTCTGAAAGTTTTATAAGATCCATATCACCACACACATGTTAACAACAAAGTGATTGGAATATAATTGATAACAAATGGTCAAATTGATTGAAGTTGTGGTAACAAAAGCAAAAACGGCACCACTTGTCTTTATAATCACAGTGGCGTAATTTTTAATCAAACATATCTCATTCGACCTCTCTTTTAGACAAATGCAAACGTTTCATAGAATCTGCGTTGTGACCAACAGATTTATCCGATCAATATAACTTGAAAACTCGATTTAAAAATCCTCTAAATAGTTACAATACCTTGTCACTACTGGTGTGGCTTTCATCTGTGTAGGAGAAAATGCAAGTTTGTGGTTGTTTAGCGGTTTCGTTTATGATCCCATGTTTCAAAACAAGTCGTTTATGAGGGCATATCAAAGGTTTTTGATTCTCACACCTGCTGTATTTTTCATATAAAAGTCCTGTAGCCTTTCCAACCCCACACATTCCTTCCACCTTGTTAACAGTTTACTGATAGCCGAATCAACGTCTTGTTACCCTAACCAATCTCCTCGGCAGCAGTCAACTAATCTTCTTAACTGTCTCACTCTCACTGGAATTCCTTTTCCCAATATTAGATTGTTGCAAAAGAAGGGGTAGACTCCCCATAAGCTTAGGCAATCTTGTTTAGCACTTTACGCCTCCAGGACTAGAAACCATGTTACCATGGCATGTGCAACCGTGTTCTTAGTATTATCCATTTTGTTCAATAAAACTGGGAGGGGTAAGTCGATTTAAAAGTTTCGGACAAGCTCGTAGCAGCTAGCCATATTATCCTACATACAAAGTGTATTTGGGCCATTCATTTACACGAAGGTGTAAAAACCTTTACTACCTCAAGGGAGTAAATACCAGAAGCTCAAAACTGTTTTGATATCCCCTCATATATGGTATGTTAATGAAATGCCTTAACTTGACTAGTTACGTAAATGCACCAGCGTACTTTAAAGTGCCGAACAAATTCGTTGTCTACATAACTTTATTATTTCGAAATTGTCATTCTCGTGGGTAATTGGACGTATACCAACTAGTGATATATGCCATTCTTCAACGAAACAAATCACATTTTGCTTATGATTCAGTAACGATGGTTTTTTTTTTATCTGATTAAGAGTAAAATACTACAATTTGTTTGTAAGTTGATAATGTCTGTAATGCACAGAAATTAAATTTCATTCTGCTCCAACAGTTCGCATTTCCATCACCGCTATATATATCTTTTCTTACATTAACACCTAAATCATTGAAAAAAATATTGATGCTAATTAAAATAGGTACTTAATTAATAAATGAACAGAACAAAATAACTTTGGATCGTTCTTTTTAAATGACTCTTTTTGAATTAATTCTGTCTAAAACACCAACTGACAAATTTGCGGACGACTTCGATACATGGAAAATCTCTACCTCTGATTGACTATATTCTTTCATATATTCATAATTGAGCCACTTTTATCGTGATCCAATTCTCTCTCGTATTTGCATATTTACAATAAATTAATCACAGGCTTAAATAATTTAATAAACAAACTTCAAATGTCTAATCTCCATAACTCTCAAGTGCTCAAAAATCACAAAACACATTTCCCTGTTATGCATACAAGACAGCATTCTTACATTTTTCTTTATATCAATATGTCTGCATTTCTTCATTTTAAATACCATTGCTGTAAGGCTAGATGCTAGGGTGATTTCGATTGCTCAATTATAATTAAGGCTTTGCTCGTGACAGTTCCAAGCTTTGGGTTGAAGTTGATTAATATCAAGTCGTAATTCTTGCATTATGTTGTAATTTCAGTTCAACACATCTGTTTTGGTGCCTAAATACTTACATTTATATGTTACTCTCTTTTTGTTATCATTGTTTACTTCGCATAAATAAATTGTGACTGTCTATGTACATTGTATAAGAGTCCATGTAGTGATTCTTTCTTCCGTTCTGGCCCATTTTACTTACATTATGCATCATTCACGAAAGATTTCAACTGAACTTTGCTATGTTGATTTGACAATGGAATTATGGTTATTCTTTTTTCAGAAATGTAGTGTGAGTTTTTTCAACAGCTTTTGTATCGATGTAATCAATTTTATCTCTAGTCTTATCGTTTATTTAACACTTGCTTTATTTTTTACTCGTAAATATTTCTTTTGTACTGCATTATATCTAGTATTCTAAAAGACTATACTGCGGTAGTGATATGTCCACGCTACAGAGTATAGTGCACTAAAGTGAACCCGGGACAACTGCATCTTCGTCCGTTAGTTGAGCGTTTCAAGAAAACATAGCCGAAGTAGGGTCATTACATATTCAGATGTCCTGGGTTAATGTTAATTCTGTTGCACAACAATGTTTTTAATAAACTGTAATGTACACTGTAATACACTGTAATGTGTATTTAATTCTTGCTAGGTCTCTAATTATAGATTAGTTCCATGACACTTTTGCTGAAAATACCTCCGTTTTATAACATTTTTATCCGTACACACGAAAAGCGATAGCCTTGTAGTTATCTACACATGTTTCTTTATATGTTGTATACATATACGATGTTTTGTGTACTTTTTCCTGGAATGCATGTTTCATTTGCAATCCAAGTGGTTGTACTAAGCAATATATACGTAGAAAGAATTTGTACACATTAGAAAACACTACCAATTTGCATGTCAGTGTTAACACCAGAAATCCTCATAATTGTTTTTAAAAGCAGACCAATAGCCTACAATTTTGTATTCATTGTGCAAATGTATCCGAACAAAAGGCAAAAGACGAAGGTGTGCACTCTAGAGAGACTCTTTATTTGTAAAGGATGTCTAATTCACTTGAATATCCGCATTTGATTTCAGCAAAGAAATATTATACATTATATAGCAGTATTGATAACATGTCTTTCTTCACGAATCAACTGCACATGGAAAACCGTTATTCTTCAATGCTTTATGGATGTACATTTGTCTGGACATGTATTCTAAAGACTTTCTGACAGTAGAATAACATTAAAACAATGACTTTGTGCCATCCTCTCGAACCAGAAACATAAATTAATATATCCAGCTTATAACCCTCATCCCTTTCTTATCTTGTGAGAAATTAGCTTCTCTGTGTACACTTTCAAACCAGGCCTAGTTTTCTTCATGTGTATCCTTAAAGAATTGTTTGTAAGCATTTTTCATTTGATTTTTTCGTAGTTCGAATTAGTTTTACATTTAAAATGAATGAAATGTAAATGATAAGCATTTATGCTTTTTTGACTTTCTGGTAGTATAATGAGCGGCAACAAAGTCGGCATTGCTATCCATGCTAGTTTGTTATATGTATATTTATTTAGTATTACCTGATATCAAAATACTAATTACAGTTCATTTACATCAGAAAGCAGACTTTACGTGTCCACAAACACTATAATTTGCATGTTTTTCTTGTAATTCGTATCATCTATAGATAGTTCTCTGTGTTCACTAAAATCTGCATACAGATGACATTTCAGATTAACACAAAACCTTAAAATATACTACTCTGTACTGTATCTCGGTTATGAACAAAGACTTTTGTATTTAAATGAGGTTAAGGGTTGGAAAAATGTATGTGTTGATTCACTAGAAAACCAATGAAATTTTTATGTGCAAAGGGTACCCTTGAAAAGAAGCGTTTTTCGGGGCATAAGCTACCGATTTGAGATTGCTATCATACTGAAACATGAAGTATAGATACCAGACTAATCAAAAAGTGCAAAAAGAATTACTCCCTCCGAGTGGTACCAATCGGCCAAAATTCGGGTCCTGGCTCATGGACTAAAGCTATGAAGGCTGGATATATCACTAGCATACAGAATAAACTAAATGCCTTCAACAGTGATACTGGAAACCAACTGTGTCCAACCTCAAACTGTAATAGTCTAGTTACATCATCCACTGTCACATGTCTAAATGATTCAACCATACAGGTGTCCCTAAACTTTGGAGTTATCAGGTATTTGAATTTTATAATATTATAAATGAAAATAAAGGCATGCTTATTGTTTGTCTTAAAAAAACAAACAGACTGAATGTGTGCTACAATTATTGAATTTGACAATTTCAAATGGCTGATTAATGAATTGGCCATTTGATGTTAGAAGTTAGAACAATCATTAAAAAGAACTCACACAAACAAAAAGTCTCAACCCTGGTCAGGCTGTGCAGTTTACACAGCCTAACCAGGGTTGGTAGTTTTTGCACAATCAAAGAGGCGTATGGGCTATGAAGGAAGATTATATCACTTGTATATAAACTAAACACCTTCAACAGTGACACTGGTAACTAACTGTGCCCCACCTCAAACTGTAATAGTCTGGTAACAGCATCCACTGTGACATTTCTAAATGATTCGACCATACTGGTGTCTCTAAACTTGGGATTTATCAGGTATTTGAATGTTGTTACAGAAAAATTCTTACCATTACTTTGCTTTCAAAATGCATGTAATTGATATTTCTTAATGTATAATTTTTATGCCCCCATATAGAGAGATCAGGGGCATATTTTTTTAACTTATGTCTGTCTGTCTGTCTGTCCGTCTCACCATCTGTCTGCCTGTCCATCCGTCTGTTTGTCCAAAAACTTAACATTTGCCTTTTCTCTGAAAGTATTTGACATGCTAAGATCAAATTTCTTATTTAACTTCCTTTCAATGATGTCTATCTGTTCCATGCAATTTGACCTTCCTCAAGATAATCTGTTATCCCTTATCAACCCTTTACTCTATGAAAACTTAACATTTTAGAAAAATGGCCATTTTGCGGGCATTGGTGTTTGACAAACACATCTTGTTATAATTATTATGTTTGCAATTTGGACTTACTCAAAGGGATTCCTTAGATAAACAAAAAATGAATGTATTGATGGAATATTATTGCGATTTTATGATATTACATTTAAAAAAAAACAAAAACATTCATGTGATCGATCACCTTACATGAATTCAATATGAATCATCACTAATTTTATCACTTATCTAATTTTTGTACCATTTTCTGTATTCCTAGCTCCACAATGCCATACCAAGGTACAACAGTCAGTGTGCTAGAAGCTCTACAGATAGCTACTGGGGATAGTGAAGTGTTTGCTTATACTAGTACAGCAAATAGTAATCAGGTAGGGGCAGTGTTTAGAGGTATGCGGTAAAAATGCCAGAGGTAAAATTGCCATAAGCAAAATTGCCATAGGTAAAATTGCCATATTCATACTCTAAGCATTCAATGTTCCATGGATCTATAACCAGCCTGTAGTTTCTTATAAAAAAATAACATGACTATTTGTAGAATAGAAGAGCTATTGAGGTCACTTGGCTAGGCATTGGTGTTGGAGTCTTGTTATGCTTTTGTTAAGATGTTAAGTGCATATGCTTCTGTGACAGTAATATCAGCTTCTAGATACAATAATCTGAGGTTTGATTTAGTGGAATTTTAACCTTTTTCAGACTAAGATTTTTTTTCACTGTCATCTGAAGCTCTTGTTTAAGCCTCTTTTTCTATCCTCAGACTGTAAATCCAGATATATCCAGCCTGGACATCACAAGTTCTCCTACATGTGGTTCACAAACTCAGATATCAGGCAATAAATGTGGTATGTATTCATGAAAATGTCATATTTCTTATGATAAAAGAAACTATCTTTCTGTTAGAAAATTCACCGTAACTTTTTATTATCGGCATTTTCTTCTGATATTGCCTCAATTGGTTCCTGTGTTATTATTGATATAAAAAGGAATTTCTTTGGAAAATACCTACAAAACGAAGCATGTATACCCATTTTTTCAATAAAGAAATATTGTATTAAACACTCAGAGATCTTTGTGAAGATTTTCTTTAATTTGGGATAAATTTTCTCCTGACAATTATTGAGTTTTTGTACAAAGAAATTTAGCTTCTATTTTACTTTTACCATTGTTATGATTTTTTTCATTTTTATGAACATGTTTTATGCAATTTTCCACACTTTCAAAATGATGTAAGATTTAGTAGAGTAAAGACGGGTAATTTCGACACCTTAAGACGAAATGTGCAAAAAAAAGTTGTGGCAAAATATTCCGGAGAATAAACATTTATCAAAACGGAAGTTGGCTTGATTTTTTTCAAATGCAAAAAACGCGGCCCGAATACGATTGTCGTTGTCGTCTTTTTTCCCCGTTAAATCATGAGACCCACCGAAGTATAAATTTGACACCTTGTGGGTAAATTCGACACCCCAAGAGTTTGTGTAAGAAAATAATCAGAAAACGATGTTAATATCTCTTATAACCTGCAAATCAAGTGAATATATTGATTACGATGATGCACTTGATACTCACGTTTTAGGGCATGTCGAATTTATACTCACTTCAAATATTTTGTTGTATAAATTCGACACCCTTTCTCAAGTTGAAAATGAAGCAGAGGGATGCTTTTAATCAATTAATTAATGAAAATATACACATTTCCCACATAGTATTGAAATATTTATCATACAAAAATGATTTTCATATTTTTCCAAATGTCTTTGTTTAGATTCCCTTTCTTACGATAATCTGTAACGGCCATTTTTGCCCATCAGAAAATTTGACGACCTTTTTCTTCCGCAATTTTTTCGGGGAAAGGCTGGGTGTTTGGAGGACATGAATTATTTTTATACGTCAGTTATTGCCCCGACATAAGTTGTTTGATATTAGAATGCTATTAATACGCTTTGTGTGTCAAATATTGTAAATATTATAGAAGAGTGTCGAATTTGGACGACTGTCGAAATTACACGACTTTACTCTACTGTTGACAATCAAAATTATTATCAACATCTGACAGGATATATATCTGTTTGTCTTTAATGTCTTCCAATATGGGCCATCTTGGATTATTCATTTGAGAAAGAGAAAAAAAACATTGTTTACATGATGGTTGTTTTGTAGTATCATGTGGACCTGGTACATCGTACGATGAAACCACCTCGACCTGTGTCCGATGTCCTATAGGAACGTATAAAGACAGTCTAGTATCAACATGTACATCGTGTCATACAAGCAGAACTACTGCATCTACGGGTTCTACATCAGTGGATTATTGTAAAAGTAAGTATTAAGGTAGTCCACCCCTATATAAAGACAGTCTAGTGTCAACATGTATTGCATGTCATACCAGCAGAACTACTGCATCTATGGGAGCTACGTCAGTGGATTATTGTAAAAGTAAGTATTAAGGTAGTCCACCCCTATATAAAGACAGTCTAGTGTCAACATGTACAGCATGTCATACCAGCAGAACTACTGCATCTACGGGAGCTACGTCAGTGGATTATTGTAAAAGTAAGTATTAAGGTAGTCCACCCCTATATAAAGACAGTCTAGTGTCAACATGTACTGCATGTCATACCAGCAGAACTACTGCATCTACGGGAGCTACATCAGTGGATTATTGTAAAAGTAAGTGTTAAGGTAGTCCACCCCTATATAAAGACAGTCTAGTGTCAACATGTACTGCATGTCATACCAGCAGAACTACTGCATCTACGGGAGCTACGTCAGTGGATTATTGTAAAAGTAAGTATTAAGGTAGTCCACCCCTATATAAAGACAGTCTAGTGTCAACATGTACAGCATGTCATACCAGCAGAACTACTGCATCTACGGGAGCTACGTCAGTGGATTATTGTAAAAGTAAGTATTAAGGTAGTCCACCCCTATATAAAGACAGTCTAGTATCAACATGTACTGCATGTCATACCAGCAGAACTACTGCATCTACGGGAGCTACGTCAGTGGATTATTGTAAAAGTAAGTGTTTTTGTTTCAATATTATTGGTGACACAAAGATTATCCTTAGATGAGCGTATGAAATGGATTGAACAAGGCTTCCTGGATTTTAAAATTCTGAAAAAAGTTTTAAATTGCAAACTATACTTTGAGATATTCATGTCAGTTTCCAGGCATCATCTGTGGCAACAGAAATTAAATTTCCATTGCTATGTATGATGCCTGAAGATGCCAGAGGTGTTTTGTAGTTTTTTATTGGTAGTAATTCTTAAGATTGTTGTATTTATATTAAAAGCATACATTTCTGTTTGCAGCTTCATGTTTTGCTGGACAATACTATGATGAGCAGGATCTACAGGGCTGTCGAGATTGTCCTGTTGGATTCTACCAGCCATCAACGGGCCAATTCTCGTGTCTACCTTGTCTAGTTACACATACAACAGCAGGTACAGGGTCTCGCAATGCAAGCAGCTGTGTCAGTGAGTATCATTGTTCTTTTATATCAGATCTACATATGAGAAGGGGTGATGGCTTTTTAAAATGAGTTATTTCAGAGGATTCAAATGAGTTCTCACTACATATATTATAATGGTTTTGATTTGAAATAACAAATTTAGAATGTCTTCATGAGCTCTTATCTGTTGCTCTGCTACCCATATCAAAATGACCCAGGACATTTTGTTCAGCATCAGTCTGTCTATTTATCTGCTAGTCAGTAGGTAGGTCAGCCCAAGAAAGAATTGAAAGATTCATGTATTTCTGCTCATTGTTTAAAGCTAGAATTAAGTTTAATATTTTGCACATGAAAAAGGCTTGACATCCTTTTAAGAAAGGTAATAGTTTTATGCATTTAGGGTTTGGGGGTATATTGTTTTATTCATGTCCATCTGTCTGTCCCTCACTCTGTCTCTCTGTTCAAAAACTTAACATTTGCTATTTTGGGGGTATTCATGTTTCATTAACACATCTTGTTTTATGTTGCAAAGTATTTGACTGAATTTGAAATGAGCATTAATGGCATAAAACACCACTACTGATCCTCATCAGTTTAGATCTTATAGTACAGTCTGATCACAATTCCACAATACTTTCTGAGAGTTACTTGGCAATGAAGAAGGTAGTAGAGAACAACATGGATCCAGATCAGACTCTGCATATGCACAGTCTGATCTGGGATCTGGATCCATGTAGTTCTCAAATGTCATAAGTGTCCCTTTTCCAGATTACACCTCAATATGAATGAATTTTGTGCTAAAAATAGACTGGTTGTATATTGATAAATCGTCAGTGTTCTTATAACACCTCTGAACTACAGCTTTAAATCAGGCTGTAGTTACTGTTACCAGGCTTTAGAGTTACACCAGCCAATTACTACTGTTTGTCGGAAATTACCGTTTACATGAATTGTTTCCCTATTATTGTTTCTCCTTTACTTCCAGCATTTTCCAGTCTCGAGACAACAACTGCCCCTCTAGCACCAATTGGAGGTAAGTGTATCAATATTATGTCATTGACATATTTAGCTGTCAATAAAAATAATAACTGTCCATTCAGTTTATTATTTCATTTACAATTTTCTCTCACAATTTCTCAAAGAGGAACAAAGCTCAAATTTGGTGTATAACCTTCTCATGGGCAGATCTAGAGGGGGGTCCTGACCTCCCTGGCTTCGGCTGAAAATTTAATTTTGACTATATAAATTTAGTGTAATGTTACATATTTAATACATTTTAAGCCATAATTTGGGCTTGGACACCCCTTGAAAAAATCTTGGGCTTGGACACACACACACACACCCCAGTCCCCCACCCCTGTAAAAAAATCCTGGATCAGCCCTTGCTTCTTTCATTGTTATCTCAGTTCCATGCAATATGAATTTCTCCAATGTCATTCTTTAACGAATAACATCCCTTAAATTGCAACTTTACATGAAAATTACATGAAAACTTAACATCAATAGCGTATTCTCTAAGAGTAATAGACAATTTAAACTCAAATTTGGCTTGTATGTACATCTCAGCAAGGGTTATTTTTAGTTTAATCTCAAGGCCATCTATCAAGGGTTCAAGTCAAATATCTAGGTCAAATTGTAGAAAAAAATATTTTTCTGAGGAATTTGTGTTTCATAAACACAATCATCTTGTTGGCTCAGAAATTCTCGTTTCACTATCAAGCACTTGTTTGTATCTGTTAATCATCTTAAGTTATTTGGTAGGTGAAAGCTGAGATTGGAAATTGTGGTAGTACTAGTGAAAGAAATGCCAGGAATCCATGGTTAGGTGCTCTGAATGCTTTGCTATGACCAGAGCAGTTGAAAGTGGCATTAAACCCCCATTTAATCAATCTATCCAGCTTTTGAAAGTCGAATATGCACTAGAGTCATCTGATATTAACCAATTTCCACACATTGGTGCTTTTTGACCCGCTTCAAAATTAAGACTTAGGAAAGCATTGTGGGAAATGAAGAAATTGCTTATGACAAGCAATTTCTTCATTTACCAAAATGTTTTCTACCTATAAAGACCCTAAAATACAAAATTTCATACACTTGAAATTTGATCTGCAACATCTTTCAATTTTAACAAGTCTGAAATTATGACATCTAGTAATGGTTTAAACATCATGTGTATAAATATTTATCCTTCAGCTGGTGCTGCGTTTGCCAGTACAGAAGATACTGGCCTGGAGACAGGTGTTATTGTGGCCATAGTACTGGGTGTTGTCATATTCTTGTTGATCGTCATACTTATACTGGTGTTCTGCTGCTGTAAAGGGGCATGTGAGTAATATGTAAATACTACTTGTATAAAATGTCCAGTTTTAATAAATAAAAGGTTGGAAATTGTTTATCATATCTGTTAAAAGTGTAAGGAATTGGAACTACATTCTTAAAACATTGACAAAAAAAGATTAAAGTTTGCGTATATAATTTCCTTAAAGGTTTACAACCCATAATTAACTACAAAACACTTCATGCATCTTGAGGCATCATCCATGGTGACTGAAATGATGAGGGTATGCCTTGTTTATTCCGTTTTCAGGGATTACAACCAAAGATGCATGAAGTGTTTTGTAGATATTGATGGGTTGTAATCCTTAAAGGAAATTATATTTATGGTTCTAAAATTGTCATTGTTTGTTAACAAAAAAGATAATATGTTTCTTCCAGATGAATTTAAAACTTATTCTCTTCCATTTCCAGTTCCCTGTTTGGCCAAGAAAAAACAGGTTGTTTCTCCAGTTGGAAAAGACAGTTACTATGCCAACAAGTAAGTGAACCCTTTCCCAAACGGCAAAACTTTAGGGTGATCCACTTCAAAAGCTGATGTAAAAGACCAAATTGATGTTAAAGAGGAAGGAATTTGTGTACAATATAGCACAGAAAATATATTGAGACAAAAGCAGAAACTGCTAGACTTGTCCAAATTCAAAGATGCTGAAGACAACAATTTGTAGTTGATGAAATTTTAAAAAATGTTCCATTTTGGATTATAAAACACAGTGGAAAATGAAGAAATTGCTTGTTACAAGCAATTTCTTATTTTTCCACAATGTTTTCAAAGGCCCTTTGTTGTGAGGGAGTCAAAAGGCGTCACTGTACAGTAATTTGGTTAACTGATCTGCCTCATAGACATTCACTGGACTTCATTGGTTTATCCTCCCTACATTTTCTGAATGTTTGGTGTCGAGAATGACTTTTTTATCCCATTACCAGAATGGCTGTATCAGAAGGCAGAACATTAAAATTGTTCAAATTCAAAGATGTTGTATACAACAATCATTGAATGAAATTTTACATTGTTTTGTCTCTCTGGTTAGAAAACAGAATGGGAAATAAAGAAATTGCTTGTCACAAGCAATTTCTTTATTTTACAAAATTGTTTTCAAAGTCTTTATCTTGAAGGGTGTCAAAAGGCATAATTGTGTGGGAATGGGCTAAGCTTTTCTAGCTAAATGTCTTTAAGGTTATTGGGATGTTGTCTGCCATTTGTCACCTCAGTTATCGCATTTTATATGACACAGTTGCGCCTTTTGACACCTTACAAGATAAAGGCTTTGGAATATATTTTGGAAAATGAAGACATTGCTTGTGACAAGCAATGTCTTCATTTCTCACATTATTTTCTACCAAGAAACAACAGTTAATTGAAAATTCTGTTAGATTGAAATTGTCATCTGCAACATCTTTGCATCCTCCGCGTTTACCTATTCCTTCTTCCAGGGCTTTCCGTCGATGTAGAGGGTATCATCTCAAGCTGATTTCAATTTTGGCTGAAGCTTCTTACGTTTTTCCACCACTTCCGTTGGAAACTGTCCATACAGGAGATATGGCGTTTTATTTAAGACACTTCTCCTCTTTCTCATGTTCTCCTTATCTTTATAGAAGGCAAATTTGCAGACGATTTTCCTGGGGTCTGTGCCAGGAGAACCTCCGTTGTTATGAGATCTCCCCATTCTATGTGCCCTCTCAATTTGTATGTTGTCAACTATATCCTGTGCGATTTTTATTTTCTCGACCATGAACTCTCTAAGCACCTCCTCCGTATCTTCTGTACCGTCCACGAATGTTGCAGAAAAAGAGATTATTCCTCATTGACTGCGACTGAACGTACACTAGACTATCCTTTAACTTTTGGTTTTCAATTTCTAATTCCAAATTCGGCACCTGTTAATCTCTCATCAATCTCTTTAATCTTACAGTCTTGATCATCATGGATTTTACGTATGTCTGCTCGCATTTTGTTCATCTCAACCTCAAAGCTATTTACCTTTACTTCAAGTTGGTCCAGTGTTTTCAATTTTGTCTCTATATTGTCTATCTTTTTTCCAAGCGTTTGCTGAAGATTTTCAATAACAACATTATGTCAGCATTGCTGGGTGCAGACATAGCTCCGTTTGTCACATTCTTATCAGTCTGCGCTCCATCCTTTTTGTCCGGTTGGGTTTTACTTGTAGTAGCAGACGACATATTTTGAGATTTATTTTGGCTTTTTTGTTGATTCGGCAAATCTTTCGGCATATCTTTGGGTGTGTTTTTACTTTGCATAGTATGGGTTTGTGTCTCTAATGGTTTGTTTGTGTGTGGTTTGGGGCATTTAATAATTTCTGTTTCTTTACTTACAATTTTCTCCTTTTCACTCACTTTTTCTGTCTGGGCTATATTTTCAACCAACACTGTGTTGTCTTCAAACAGTACCGTATTAGCTTCTTGAAGAACGTCGCTTATACTGAGATTTGCAGCTTTAATATTTTGACCCTCTGCCGCGCCTCCTGCCTTGTATTGTTTGCGGGTGGGGTACTCGTCACCGCTACTACTGCTACCTTTCTTCCTTTTTTCCCTATTCTTCTCTTCAATGTTAACTTTGTGAGTGTCCCAATCTACCATGCTATATTGATAAACCTCTAAATTGCATCGTCAGGTGTGAAAGAGTCCTCTTACCGTGTGAATTTTGAAATTTCTTGCATCTAATCCAGAGGTCAACAAAAATATGTGTACTCCATATTGTATCAGGGGTGAGAACTCTCAGTGAGACTGTTGTCTGCCATTTTTCACCTCTCATTGTTATCAAACATTATCCAGGTATGGAGAGCTGGACATGCGTTTTGTCAGTTACAACTTGAAGGATGTACGAGAGAAGAAAGGTCGACCCCTAGACCGAGAACCAATCGTGGAGCCAGCCTTGTCTGAGGAAACTGGGTCACTAAAGACGGACATTTCTATACATGTACCTGTATTCACGGAAAAAATGAATGGAAGGTAAACTTGGGTGTTTGAATGATGATTAGTTTGTGTTATAAAAAAAGTGAAATTTGACCTCACTTAGATTGAAACGTTTGAAATTATTTGGTAATCATTGCTGTTTTAAAAAAAAATATCCCCATTCCAGGGTATTTGAAATGCACAGCTCTATCTATAAACAACAATATACTATACACATGGGTGCTTCTCAGCAAAACCTTGTAACTGCAGCTTACGACAAGCTGCAGTTACAAAGTTTTTGTTGAATACCTGTACATAATATTTCTCACTAGAATAATTTGCTAAGAGAAATGGTGATTTACAATCACTTCTTGATATTGTAAAATTGTTTCAGCTGTACTATCTGTTTATACTTTACAGTGTGACCAGAAAGTCTATGTATGTCTCAAATGGTGGACAGAACTTGAATGCCTCACTAACACGATCCATGAAGTCATCTGCTCGAGACCCGACATCATCGCGTGACCAGATGACCCCGCAGATTATTGCTCCGATGACATCATCACCCAGAAGTATGAGTCAGTACTACTATGATGAAAACACGGAGGAACATAAAAGGTTTGTAAAGAATGCCGAAATTTTCTGATATCAAATGAGCAAGGATCTAGAAAGGTGACTGTCATTGTATTTTTGACTACAGTAACCTTGGATCAGTTCAAAATTTGTAAGTTTGTTATAAATGTTGAATCTTTCAAATTGTATCCATGCTCTAAAGATTTTGCGGATGACAATTTCAATTTTTGTACTTTTTTGCTCTTTCTTAGTAGAAAGAAAACATTGTGGGAAATGAACAAAATGCTTGTCACAATATTTTCCAAATAACTTTTCATTTGGGATACCAAAAGGCGTCCTTGTGTGACAATGGTTTAGATCTACACAATTTAATTATGTTTATTAGGAGGTCCAGATCAAAGAAGAAGAGAAGGCGTGGTCACAAGCACCGATCCAGCCATCATTATGACAATCAAGATGATGCTACATATGAGAATGTGGACCTACCCCAACACTCCCTGCCTAAAGCCTTGTCCCCCATCCCTCAATTTCAAAAGGTGAAGTCCAAACCCCCAGCTGATGTCTTTATGAGACCTGCTTCACCCATGGAAAACTTGTTTTAGACTTGTCAATATTCATAGATATTACAGATGACAATTATAAGTGCTTGAAGTTTTTGCATTTTTTGCTATCTCTGATTAGAAAACATAGTGGGAAATGAAGAAATTGCTTGTGACAAGCAAGGACAAGCAATTTCTTCATTTTCCACAATGTTATCAAAAGACTTTCTCTTGTGGAGTATCAAAAGGTGTCCTTGTGTGACAATGCTTGTGTGACAGTTTGATAATACTTAAGACTTGCAAAATTTGATTATGTTTATCAGGAGGTCCAGATCTAAGAAGAAGCGAAGGCGTGGTCACAAGCACCGATCAAGCCATCATTATGACAATCCAGATGATGCTACATATGAGAATGTGGACCTACCCCAACACTCCCTGCCTAAAGCCTTGTCCCCCATCCCTCAAAAGGTGAAGTCTAAACCTCCAGCTGATGTCTTTATGAGACCTGCTTCACCCATGGAAAACTTGTTTTAGACTTGTCAATATTCATAGATATTACAGATGACAATTATAAGTGTTTGAAGTTTTTGCATTTTTTGCTATCTCTGATTAGAAAACATTGTGGGAAATGAAGAAATTGCTTGTGACAAGCAATTTCTTCATTTTCCACAATGTTATCAAAAGACTTTCTCTTGTGGAGTATCAAAAGGTGTCCTTGTGTGACAATGCTTGTGTGATAGTTTGATTACATGTATTCATATTAGGAGGTCCAGATCTAAGAAGAAGCGAAGGCGTGGTCACAAACACCGATCCAGCCACCATTATGACAATCAAGATGATGCTACATATGAGAATGTGGACCTACCCCAACACTCCCTGCCTAAAGCCTTGTCCCCCATCCCTCAAAAGGTGAAGTCTAAACCTCCAGCTGATGTCTTTATGAGACCTGCTTCACCCATGGAAAACTTTACACTTATCTAGAAGCAAGGTTGTTGCAGATGATAATTCCAAGTGTTTGATATTGTTGCATTTTTTGCTCTTTGTATGTGGAAAACATTGTGGAAAATGAAGAAATTGCTTGTGACAAGCAATTTCTTCATTTTCCACTATGTTTTCACAAGAATCATCTTGTGGGTGTCAAAAGGTGTCCTTGTGTGACAACGCTTGTGTGGTAGTTTGATTACTTCTATTTATATTAGGAGATCCAGGTCAAAGAAGAAGCGAAGGCGTGGTCACAAGCACCGATCCAGCCATCATTATGACAATCAAGATGATGCTACATATGAGAATGTGGACCTACCCCAACACTCCCTGCCTAAAGCCTTGTCCCCCATCCCTCAAAAAGTGAAGTCCAAAACCTCCGGCTGATGTCTTTATGAGACCTGCTTCACCCATGGAAAACTTGTTTTAGACTTGTCAATATTCATAGATATTACAGATGACAATTATAAGTGTTTGAAGTTTTTGCATATTTTGCTATCTCTGATTAGAAAACATTGTGGGAAATGAAGAAATTGCTTGTGACAAGCAATTTCTTCATTTTCCACAATGTTATCAAAAGACTTTCTCTTGTGGAGTATCAAAAGGTGTCCTTGTGTGACAATGCTTGTGTGACAGTTTGATAATACTTGAGACTTGCACAATTTGATTATTTTTATCAGGAGGTCCAGATCCAAGAAGAAGCGAAGGCGTGGTCACAAGCACCGATCCAGCCACCATTATGACAATGAAGATGATGCTACCTATGAGAATGTGGACCTACCCCAGCATTCCCTGCCTAAAGCCCTGTCCCCCATCCCTCAAAAGGTGAAGGCCAAACCCCCAGCTGATGTCTTTATGAGACCTGCTTCACCTGAAGCATCGTTGTGTGACAATGCTTGTGTGTAATGCTTCTGTGACGATTCCTAAGACTTACACAACTTTCTTATTGTTATTAGGAGATCTAGGTCTAAGAAGAAGAGAAGGCGTGGTCACAAGCACCGATCCAGCCATCATTATGACAATCAAGATGATGCTACATATGAGAATGTGGACCTACCCCAGCACTCCATGCCTAAAGCCTTGTCCCCCATCCCTCAAAAGGTGAAGTCCAAACCCCCAGCTGATGTCTTTATGAGACCTGCTTCACCCATGGAAAACTTAACACTTATCTAGAAGCAAAGATGTTGCAGATGATAATTTTGAGTGTTTGATTTTGTTGCATTTTTTGTTCTTTGTAAGTGGAAAACATTGTGGAAAATGAAGAAATTGCTTGCGACAAGCAATTTCTTCATTTTCCACAATGTTTTCACAAGAATCATCGTCAAAAGGTGTCCTTGTGTGACAATGCTTGTGTGATAGTTTGATTACTTCTATTTATATTAGGAGATCCAGATCCAAGAAGAAGCGAAGGCGTGGTCACAAGCACCGATCTAGCCATCATTATGACAATCCAGATGATGCTACATATGAGAATGTGGACCTACCCCAACACTCCCTGCCTAAAGCCTTGTCTCCCATCCCTCAAAAGGTGAAGTCCAAACCCCCAGCTGATGTCTTTATGAGACCTGCTTCACCCATGAATAGACCTAGAGCTGAGGTGAGTACAGATTTCACATTCCTGCTGCGGATCCCGCATTTCTATGAAGGGTGTTTGAAAGTACAAATAGGGTTGTTCGTTTTCCTAATATTACAGAATTTTGACTGAATTTCTCTATGAAAATGAAATAATCAAATTATTTCAGCATTTAGAACAAAAAATGTACTTTTTTGACAATCACCATCATGAAAATGTTAATTTTGGACTAAGATTTGAAGAAAACAGTAGCAATGGCATTTGGAACAAAGAATCATGTGACCTCTCTAAATGGTCTTATTTGTCCCTCACAGATGTTTTCATTCATTAGCAAACAACAATTTCAAGTTCATTAAATCTTACATTTTTTGTCTTCCTGAGGAGAAGACCAATTTCTTAATTTAACAGATGTTTTCCCAAGCCTTTAACTTAGAGGGTGTCAAAAGGCATCACTTTGTGGTAATGTAAAAAAGAAGGGAGATAATTTCATCTTTTACCTGAGATAATTAAATTGTGTAACCTCCCATTTACTTCCGGATAAGTTTAAGGTAGAATAATTCTAATGCATATTTACTATTGTCGTACATTTTCGACAAATGTCGACAGTTTCCGTATCTATTTTTCATCTATTTTTAGCAACAATATTGCTAAATATTACTTCCCTTTGTAAATAATATTCCCCAAATACACCCCGAATATCTTTTTCTGGTATGATTCTCCGTTTAACATAAATTTTTAGAGACATTTTTCGTGTAATTTTATATGATTTTGATTGATATCACCAGTTTGTATGTGATTTGAAACTTTGATAGAAGTCTACTTAATGAAACTCCCTATTTAGGAAACAAATTGTAGTATGTATAATAATCGTTTCTTCCCTTGATGCCGTTTGGCTCAATATACCGAGAAACCCTACCGTGGAAGACACACACATGTATTCTAATGAAATCTGTGATGTGGTGTTCAAACGCCTATCGTTTGAGAACCACGCGTGGATGAGATCATCATTGTTCAGACATTCGCACTCCATTTTCATCACTTTTTCGCCGGCGATCCTTATTCAAATGTGCAAACTCGTTGTCAGTTAATTGTAACGTGGTTTGATGCGTGATTCGATCTCTTTTTTTAGATTCTATTTTCCATTTAAGTCCTTAGATTCAATATGCAATCCAGAAGAAGTGGTACAAGGAAGCTGTAAAAAAAGATTCAGTACAATTTTGTCTTTAGAACTTGCATTACTTTTTACAAATAGCGATGTTCAATTGGTTACTAGGTAAAGGGTTAAAATGGTGAAAGTCATACGAAATCACAACTGATATGTTATCATTTGCCAACTTCTGAAAGTCTAATACAACGTTTCGGATATAGTTATAAGCATATAATTAGATATGGGCTACGGTTCCCTTCATTTGGGGCATTGACTTCTTTTGAGAAAGAAATAGTGCGTTCCAAAGTATGAGACACTAAGAATTACCGTTATATATATTCAAATTTTGACGGATAAAATGGTCATATGTGGATTTTATCGTGTTCCTACACATATAAGAATAATTTTGATATCGGTTTTAGAGAGTGCGTGAACTTATTTCTGGCACTGTCAACATTTGTTTCAGAGGCATAAATTTCAGACTAGGAAATAAAGAGGCTTAATTTTTAAATAAGCACGCAGTAATTTAACAAAATGTCTCTCATATGCGCACAAGGGTCATATCATTTCACATCAGACGATGAGTAAACATGTTTTTGATAATAAAAACCAAACTCTAGACACATTTAAAGTGTTTATGTCTAAAATTCAGATACTTTTTTGCTTTGAGTGGTGGCCGCCATATTGGAATTTTGTAAGTTGGGGGTGGGTTAAGGGATAATCAAATTTCTAGGTAACCTCTGGACGAATTTCTTTCATATTGCACATATAGATGTCTAATATGATGTACTATCAGACAGAAGTGTTTGTCACCCCAATTTATAAAGTTGCCATTAGGCATATTCTACCTTAACCATTTTCCAAAATGACAAGATATTGGACCAGTCAAAATTGACTTTGTGGGTGTCATTAGACAAAATATGGAAGCAAATGGAAAATTCTGGTTATAAGCATTTTCTGATTTTGCCTCAATAATTTCATAAGACTTTTCCTCTAGGGACATCAAAACCAGGTCTTCTTTGGGGAGCTTTTGAAACAAGGTTTAAAGGGGACAAAGTACAATTTTATCTGTTTATCTGTCTTTATGTCTTTCTTTGTAAATTCCATTTACATTAATTATATTCTGGACTGCCTTTGAATGATAATTGTACAAACATATTTGTTTATTGCTTTCCCAAACAAGACCTGCTTTTGACATCCCTATCAGAAAAGTCTTAAATTAACATTATGACAGAAGAAGAAAATGCATGCAGGGCAGTGCTACATAGAATCAAGAATTATAACATAAACCAGATCAAAATTTGAGAAAAGTTTTCAGATACATTATTTCAATTAGTTGTTTGGGAAAGGGTTAGTCATTTAATCTTTCTAGTTCACAGTTGAAATAGGATCAAATCTATTTGCTTTTGTTACGTGACATACATTTTACCTTGGCAAATCATTTGTATAAAAAGGCACTTGTACATTATCATGTTTTAGTTTAACCCTTTCACAGCAACGAAAGTTTAGACTTGTTGTTTAGACTTTCACCCATTACCAAACAGTGATGCCTTTTAATGCCAAACAAGATAAAGCCTTTGGAAAAAAAATGTGGCAAATAAAGACATTGCTTGTGACAAGTAATGTCTTCATTTCCCACTATATTTTCTATCTAGAAAGACCAAAAAATCCAAAATTCAGTTCGCTTGAAATTGTTGTCTTCAACATCTTTGAATTTGGACAAGTCTGAAATTTTGCCATTTGGTAATGGGTTAAAGGCTAGTCCTAAACCAGTATAGATGAAAACATAGGCACTTTGTCACCTGTTTGTACAACAGTGTATGTCTGTGACTGTATGCAGAACTACAGATGAGAGGGAGTGAAGGATTTTCAAAATGCAATACAGGCCCGTAGGAAGCAATTTCATATGGGGGGGGGGGGGCTAAAGCCCTTGTCCTGAATATTGGGGGGGGGAGGGGGGGGCTAATTTGGATTTTCCCAAAATTTTAAGTGTAGAATTAATAAAATTAGGCATTTTTGGCCAACTTTGGGGGGGCCTGCAATATTTCCTTTATTGTCCATCAAATCCAATGTTGTGGGTACTCATTTGAATCGTCTTATCAAGACGATTCAAATGAGTACCCACAACATAGGATTTGGAATTGAAATAATAAAGTTAGAATGTCTTTAACCATGCCTTATTTGTTGCTCTGACGGTATGTCTAACCCTGATATGTTGACTTGCAGGTTCTTCCAAGTGAGTACCAGGACTTCCTTGAGCCATCCCCTGAAAGGTCCCCTGTAAGGTCACCAGTGAGGTCAGGAGGTCAAAGGTCACAAGCACCCAAGGTCCCGAGGGTTCAGCGTATAGAAACCCCAACGTCACCAGACGGCATGATGAGAATCGAGGTGGAATCAGACGAGGATCTACGATAAAATCATAGAATAACAATTATCACATGATCAGGGATAAAGACTAACAGGGGTCCAGTTGCTCATGGCCCTTAATTTCTGGGCTGGGCCCCTGAATTTTAGCACTGGGCCCCAGAATTTTTGAAGAACATGCCCATACCCCTAATGTAAAATATTAAAAATTTGGTAAGCTGGGCTCCTATACTAAAATTGTTAGTCTTTATCCTTGCATGATAATGATAATCAGAATAAATTGGTAGAAACCAAATTGATATACTCAAATTTCTCTGTAGTAGCCATTCAGCTTTTTTCTAACCAGTCTGAAGGTTTTTTTTATGAGAATTCATTTTCTACATCTGTGATTAAACACATCTGCCATATTTTAAGTGATTGTGATACAGATATTTGTAAATATCTAGCAAACTTGTTGTAATAGCATTATGAAATTTAATGTTATAAAAATAGATCTTTTTTGTTAATTGTAAAGAAAATTGATAATTATGTTCTTCAATGACTCATTTTGAGAGATTCTTGGATTTAGAGGAAAAAAGTGAGTTGGAATCTGTGAAATAAAAGGCCCATAAAGGCATATTTTATCCAGCTTAGATCTAAATGTATTTTGATCAGGTCCTTACTGTCCTCTTACAGTGGTTGTGAGAAATTATCAGAGCTATTACAAAATGATGTAGAACTTGATCAGTCTGATCTAGATGCTTGATGGTCTTTTAACCCTTTCCCATACAAGACCAGGTTTTGACTTTCCAAATAGAAAAGGCTTTGGTAAAGATTGAGACAAAAGAAGAAACTGCTGATAACCAGCAGTTTCTCCCTTTGCCTCAATGTTTTATATGCTATATCACACATAAATTTTATCATTATCAACATCAATTTTGCTGTCTTCAACAGCTTTTGAATTCAAACACCCAAAAATTTGTCGTTTGGGAAAGGGTTGAAATGCCATAAACTGCCTTGTGCACTAGGTTAAATCTTAGTACAAAATGTGTATATTATAGAAGCTACCGGTACATCATATACAGAAAGCGATTATCTCAAGTGAGCGCTTCAGGGCCAATGGCCCTCTTGTTTTACAATTCTTAGATTGAGATTTTGTAACAAACACTCATTAAGAGAGCATAATGTTTTAGTTCTTTTTTTTATATACATATTTACCGTCTTATTAGCTTTGAAAATTTTGAGAAAACAGATTTTCATTGATATATTTATTTGATTGTTTTTGTAATTCTATGTCTATCCATACACCTGTGATAATGTTATTTTTGTCCCTATCCAATTCAAGACCTAATTTCGATGTCCATAGTAATTAAAGCTTTGGAAACATTGAGCCAAAAAAAGGAAATGACAATCAGCATTTTCTTCTTATGTATCAAGCCTTTCTGTACTTTGTTGTACATCTAAATCCTATAAATTTAAATCCTATCTTTATCAACATCCATTTTTAGTGAGCCGGGACTTTATATCCGGGGAGATAATATCATAGCCCTAGTGTCGATGTCGCGACACGTCTTCATTAAAAAATGTTGACCGGGTCTATATTTTAGACACTATTAGAGATACAGCCTTGATATTTCACACATAGATGCTTCGCGCAAAGACCTTTCATTTGGGACCATGATCTTTGACCTAGTGAGCTTGACCTTGCAGTTTGACCTACTTTTAAAAATCTTTAACCTGGCCTATATCTCATGCACTATTACAGATAGAGCCTTGATATTTCACATATGGATACCTCATGTCATGACCTTGACCTTGAGACCATGACCTTTGACCTAGTGACTTTGACCTTGAACTCCTTTTTTGTGACAAGCTCTCGTATAGGAAAGCTACGTTGTCTGTGGACAAGTCTTGTTCCATCTGCAGCAGCTTTCAAATTGGAACAGTGTAATTTTCTGCCATTTAGGAATGGGTTAAAAAGTTTAGTTTCTAGCCATGTTTTCTTGTAGTTTACATGTACATTGTAAATTTTCATGTTCATTAATTTTAAAAAACCTTTAACGAAGCTGCCTTGTGGTGATGTAGCATGCTATGAAAATAGCATGCTATGAAAAGTTTTTGAAAACACTGAAAGTAAAGATGTCATTTTGTATTTGAGCTTGAATATGAAAAAAGGTTCCTTATGGCATTTTGGGCACAACGTGAATCCATATCAGCCTGTGCATATGCACAGTCTGGTCTGGATTTATGATGATTTCAAATAGCTTAATTCTGACTGTGATAACTTGAAGATATCAACACTGATCCTGATTCTCATTGATTTTTTTCCAGATCCTTGCCAATTTGATTGTAGTAAAACTTTAAAGCTACTATTTCCCAGATTTGGACCCAAAAATGGTCAAATACAAACGAAATGTACACTTTTTAAGCTTTATATGACCTGATTAAATGATTACGACAAACTATTGAAGCAACGACTCATTTTTTCGCAATTTGATACCAAATTCATGAAGCGATGTCGAAAGTAGGTCAAAACAGTAGGACATGCGACTTTCTTAAATGACGTCACAACATACATGATGACGTCATATTGAAATTCAAGTGTGAATCTCGTTTGAATCATGGTCCGCGCTGTATGCGCATGCGCAACAATTTAAAAATAATTCTAACCCCATCTGAGACTGGGTTGAATTTAGGTTTGGATTCTCCCTAAATTCAGCTATCTGTCTTGTAATTTCGGCCCATTCTCTGTATGAATGGCATATTATTAACCATCCCGAGGTTGTCAACACAAAAGTTTTGCATATTTTTTCAAAAAATTTCATTTTTTGCGATTAGACCATCTGTTACCGTCGCCCTTTAATTTGTAGTATGGACATGTTCTTTATAGATATCTCGTGGTACTATCAATGTCAAAATTCATGCTCAGTGTTTCTCATAAAATCAAATTTGAGATAAAAGTTTTTCATATCTAATTTTGTGTATTTGAATCAATAATTCAACCTCTTTCATTACTGGCGTCCGGGCGTCCGGCGGCGTCCACTTCTTTGTCCGGAGCATAACTCTGTCACCTTAAGTCCGATTGACTTTAAACTTGGCAGTTATATTCTTCTCATCACTACGGAGTGCAGTGCACAAGAACCATAACTCTACCTGGCTTATTTTTTGAGTTATTGCCCTTTGTTGTTTTTCATACTTGAATCTTGTCCGGAGTATATCTCTAACAGTATAATAGCTAGGATCATGAAACTTCATGGGTGTATAGATCTCACCAAGGGGGAGTGCAGTGCACAAGAACCATAACTCTACCTGGCTTATTTTTTGAGTTATTGCCCTTTGTTGTTTTTCATACTTGAATCTTGTCCGGAGTATATCTCTAAAAGTATAATAGCTAGGATCATGAAACTTCATGGGTGTATAGGTCTCACCAAGGGGGAGTGCAGTGCACAAGAACCATAACTCTATCTGGCTTATTTTTTGAGTTATTGCCCTTTGTTGTTTTTCATACTTGAATCTTGTCCGGAGTATATCTAAAAGTATAATAGCTAGGATCATGAAACTTCATGGGTGTATAGATCTCACCAAGGGGGAGTGCAGTGCACAAGAACCATAACTCTACCTGGCTTATTTTTTTGAGTTATTGCCCTTTGTTGTTTTTCATACTTGAATCTTGTCCGGAGTATATCTCTAAAAGTATAATAGCTAGGATCATGAAACTTCATGGGTGTATAGATCTCACCAAGGGGGAGTGCAGTGCACAAGAACCATAACTCTACCTGGCCTATTTTTTGAGTTATTGCCCTTTGTTGTTTTTCATACTTGAATCTTGTCCGGAGTATATCTCTAAAAGTATAATAGCTAGGATCATGAAACTTCATAGGTGTATAGATCTCACCAAGGGGGAGTGCAGTGCGCAAGAACCATAACTCTACCTGGCTTATTTTTTTAGTTATTACCCTTTGTTGTTTTTCATATTTGATTCTTGTCCGGAGTATATCTCTAAAAGTATAATAGCTAGGATCATGAAACTTCATGGGTGTATAGATCTCACAAAGGGGGAGTGCAGTGCAGATGAACCATAACTCTATCTGGCTTATTTTTTGAGTTATTGCCCTTTGTTTTTTTTCATACTTGACTCTTGTCCGGAGTATATCTCTAAAAGTATAATAGCTAGGATCATGAAACTTCATGGGTGTATAGATCTCACCAAGGGGGACTGCAGTGCACAAGAACCATAACTCTACCTGGCTTATTTTTTGAGTTATTGCCCTTTGTTGTTTTTCATACTTGAATCTTGTCCGGAGTATATCTCTAAAAGTATAATAGCTAGGATCATGAAACTTCATGGGTGTATAGATCTCATTAAAAAGGAGTGCAGTGCAAAAGAACCATAATTCTACCTGGCCTATTTTTTATACGCCCGTTGAAGACGGGACGTATTATGGGATCACCCGTGATGTCCGGCGTCCGGGCGTCCGGCGGCGTCCACTTCTTTGTCCGGAGCATAACTCTGTCACCTTAAGTCCGATTGACTTTAAACTTGGCAGTTATATTCTTCTCATCATTACGGAGTGCAGTGCACAAGAACCATAACTCTACCTGGCTTATTTTTTGAGTTATTGCCCTTTGTTGTTTTTCAAACTTGAATCTTGTCCGGAGTATATCTCTAAAAGTATAATAGCTAGGATCATGAAACTTCATGGGTGTATAGATCTCACAAAGGGGGAGTGCAGTGCACAAGAACCATAACTCTACCTGGCTTATTTTTTGAGTTATTGCCCTTTGTTGTTTTTCATACTTGAATCTTGTCCGGAGTATATCTCTAAAAGTATAATAGCTAGGATCATGAAACTTCATGGGTGTATAGATCTCACCAAGGGGGAGTGCAGTGCACAAGAACCATAACTCTACCTGGCTTATTTTTTGAGTTATTGCCCTTTGTTGTTTTTCATACTTGAATCTTGTCCGGAGTATATCTCTAAAAGTATAATAGCTAGGATCATGAAACTTCATGGGTGTATAGATCTCACCAAGGGGGAGTGCAGTGTACAAGAACCATAACTCTACCTGACTTATTTTTTGAGTTATTGCCCTTTGTTGTTTTTCATACTTGAATCTTGTCCGGAGTATATCTCTAAAAGTATAATAGCTAGGATCATGAAACTTCATGGGTGTATAGATCTCACCAAGGGGGAGTGCAGTGCACAAGAACCATAACTCTACCTGGCTTATTTTTTGAGTTATTGCCCTTTGTTGTTTTTCATACTTGAATCTTGTCCGGAGTATATCTCTAAAAGTATAATAGCTAGGATCATGAAACTTCATGGGTGTATAGATCTCACCAAGGGGGAGTGCAGTGCACAAGAACCATAACTCTACCTGGCTTATTTTTTGAGTTATTGCCCTTTGTTGTTTTTCATACTTGAATCTTGTCCGGAGTATATCTCTAAAAGTATTATAGCTAGGATCATGAAACTTCATGGGTGTATAGATCTCACTAAGGAAGAGTGCAGTGCACAAAAATTTTAACTCTACCTAGCCTATATTTTGAGTTATTGCCCTTTGTTGTTTTCATACTTGAATCGTCCAGGGCATATCTCGAAAAGTATAATAGCTAGGACCATGAAACTTTTACCAACCCGCTCCCCCTGTTGACATAAAGCAGTGTTACGGGCGTATCTTGTGACAGTTTGACACCTTGTTGAGTTATTGCCCTTTGTTATTTTTCATACTTCATTTTTGTCTAGGGCATCTCGAAAAGTATAATAGCTAGGACCATGAGACTTTTACCAACCTGCTCCCCCTGTCAACAAAAAGCAGTGTTACGGGCGTATCTTGTGACAGTTTGACACCTTGTTCTTTTGTGGAGTCAAAAGAGTCAATGTGTGGTAATGGGTTAACCAACATGTATGTTGATGACCAGCTGGATGCTTGGTAAGGATGTTGTGGTAGTAGTGGTGTGAAAATCGGCAGTAATCCATATTTAGGTGCTCCAACCGCCACAATATGACCATAACAATCAAAAGGGGGTTAAATAATCATTTTTTCCTAAGATATACCTGATTTTGATGACTCAAGAAATGTAGAAAACATTTAGGACAAAAAAGAAAAAAACTGTTGCTCAAAACTCTTTTTCCTCAATACTTTGTTCTCTGATTAAGATTAAAAAAAAAACAACATCTGTTGAATCAATGCTGCAAGTCCTGTTCAATATTTTAGTTAAGACTTCAAAACCAGATGTTGTTTGGAAAAGGTTTCAAACCAGATATTATTTGGGTTTCAGGAAATAAGAAAATAAAGTAAAGCAGGATTGTACGTAATCTATTCACCATATTGTACTTGTAAATACGAACATTTCGTTTTATATTTGTAGATTAAATGAATTAGACAAACTTGTGTGTTTTATTTTTAACCCTTTCCCCAAACAATAGCATTTGATAGTGGTCCAATTGACCAACCGCCAACTGTCAATCAAAAACATCGATTAGCCAATGGACGATCACAAAAATGTTATGCTCCAATTGTTCATCGTTGCACGTGGTTTTGTATCGATTTATCGACTGACAATCAAAACAATCGACATACCAATGGCAAAGAATTTTGTGCTAACAATAGACTAGGTTCACTGCTATGCTTTGATAAACCGCGTCGGTGGTGTTATAAAATCTCGTAACTACGGCTTAAATAAAGCCGTAGTTACGAGATTTTATAACAACAACTACGAAATACTACTTTGTTTCTCCGAATTTAAGTCACGATTAACTGGATAAAATCGTTCCCTATTACCGACCACATGCACATTGTTTGCCTTAAATTCTATGTTGGGCGGAGCGATCTGTCGATTGGCGTTTGGTCAATTGGAAGAGGCTGCAGTTGAAAATCAAAGTGCTGGCCGCACTGTAAGTTTGGCGTCACTGAAGAAAAAAGCAAAAAAAAAAAAAAAAAAAAAAAAAAAAAAAAACTTCCAATTTTTTTTCAAAGCTACTGCAGACGACAAGATATATGTAAAGCAACTTTGAATGTACCAGCACTATTTAGGCGTATTATTTCATTTCATTCCGTTGTTAACTTACCATACGAAATATACATTAGAATGACCATCCTACCACCACGCAGAAACACGTAAACAAAAACAATGAGCGTCTAGTGATCATGATCACGGAAGTACTCCGAGTACTTAGACGCTCCTTCCGGCAGTTAATTTTTCTGCGCCATTGCAGTCAACACTTGAATGTAATTGTCGCTCGAATTTTCGCGTTTATAATGACAGACGTGAAAGATACCGACTCGGGGAAGTCTTCCAAGAAAAAGTCTTCGAAAGTGAAGGCCTCGGTCAACAATACGAGCGCTACTCAGTCATTAAATGACAAGGAAACAGGACAAAACGAGGCGGAAAACAACGTGGTTAGCCTCGAGGAAAAATTGAATAAGAAGTTTGAGGAGCGATTTTCGGGACTTTCGTCGCAGATTGAAAGCCTTATGGCCATTTTCACTAGTCAGGTGAGTCAGCCCCAGACTTCTGTTCGTGAAGAGGGTGCTCAGTACTTGGCTGAGCCTGTCCCCTCTATGGTCACAGTCGAGGCAAATAGTGCAGCTCGCAGACCTTTGATATCCATGGAAAATAGTCTGAAAAGGGATTATGGCTTGGATAACAATTACTCTGGACCTAGTAGAGATGATGCTGTTTCGATACAGGTTTCGGATACTGAGAGGCGTAATAGTGGGTTCTATGAGGAATCTGATGCACACTCTTTGGTTTCTGCTAATAACGACGAGAATGGTGTTTGTGACACTCGTTTTAGTAAATATATGGCAGTCAGTGATGATGTTCAGAATAAATCTCTGTTGAATTTGTTTGGTGAAGATGCACAAACGAAGTCACAGAAAGCTTATGTTGGCATCATTTTGGACAATGAACAGAAGAGTCCTTACTTATCAAAAAACATGGACACAGGGCGGCTTTTGGCCATGCACCTACTCTGTTCAGTAGACCTATGCGCTCTATTGAGCGGTTAGGTTTCCAAACTCAGATGGCTTCTCGTATGGGAATGATTCTGTCATGCTATTCTCAGCAAGTGCTTGGGTCTTTGTTGGATTGCTTACAACAAAAGAATTGCAATTTGGATTTGGCTATTCAGATGACACGTGATAGTTTCGCTATTTCCACAAAATTGTTAGATCAAATGTCAAGGACCGGTGCCTTTGCTCATTTGATCAGGAGAAAAGCAGCCTTATATGACACTGGCTTGAGTGAATTTAAAGATTATGCTGCGACTGTGAACTCTTTACCTCTTACTGCAGAGGGTGTTTTTGGCACTGATTTTGACAATAAATTAAAAGCAAAACAAGAAAGAAATAAGCAAATTGCAGAGGTTATTCCTGATAGTATGTTTCAGAAATCTAAGCCTTTTCCCTCTACAGGTTCTTACAAGAGAAAGCAGTATTCAGGCTCTTCAGAGAACACAGCTAAGAGAGGGAGATATGATGACAAGCCCCAACAACAGCGTCAGGGCAACAATTTAGCGGGTCAATTTAGAACCCCCAGACTACCCTACAAACAAACACAAAAGAATAAGGTTAGTTCCTTTCGTAATAACAAATCAACATCAGATGTCAGTTGACAAAGAGGTAATGATGTTATTACCGGATATCCCGGTCGGGGGACGGTTGCAATATTTTCAAAAAAATTGGGAAAAGGTTACTCGGGACAAATGGGTGTTGTCAACAATAAAGAACGGTCTGTTGTTAGATTTTCAAACAATTCCAAAGTTCAATGGAATAAAACAGACCAAAGCGTCTCCAGAAAAATTGGCACTTATTTTGTCAGAGGTAGAAAAGCTTATGGAAAAAGGAGCTATAGAAGAAGTTCCACTGCAGTCAGCAATGGAAGGTTTCTACAGTACCTTTTTCCTTGTTCCCAAGAAAAACGGAGAATTACGTCCGGTGATAAATTTAAGACCATTAAACAGATACATACTGAAAAAACATTTCAAGATGGACACTCTTGCCAAGGTGATAAATCTTTTGAAAAAGGGGGATTATGCCTTCTCTCTCGATCTGAAGGATGCTTATCTTCACATCCTCATGCACGAATCTCACAGGAAGTACCTGCGTTTTTGCATAAACGGCAAATGCTACCAGTTCAAAGCAATGTGTTTTGGCCCCACGCAAGCACCCAGAGCATTCACCAAAATTGTGACGGTGGTAGCCGCTTTTCTTCGAATGCACAATGTGAGACTAGGGTCATACCTAGACGATTGGTGCATAGCAAATGGGGAGAGGATGGGAATCCTGTCAGATCGAGAAAGGACACTAGACATTCTTTTGAATTTAGGCTTCATAATAAATTTAGAAAAGTCTTCTTTAATCCCTAGTACAACAATCACATATCTGGGAAGTCTGTTCAAACTGCATCTAGGCCTGGTTTTTCCAACCTTGGAAAGAATAGAGAAGCTGGAGAATTCAATTCAGACTCTAATAATAGGAAAAGAAAGTACAGCTTTTCAATTTCTTCATGTTCTGGGCCAGATGGCCTCTTGCATAGAGATTATTCCGTTTGCTCGATTGCACATGCGCCCAATTCAAATGCATCTTCTGTCCTTTTGGAAACCAATTACCAGGGACATGTCGGCCAAGATTCCGGTGACCAAACATTTGATAGGTCATCTGAACTGGTGGTTAGTGAGAGCAAATACGCTAAAGGGTCGATCCCTGCAACCATGGTCTACAACAGTAACATTAACGACAGACTCTTCCAAGACAGGCTTTGGCGGCCACTTGGAGGGTCAACAAATTTTTCAGGGAACATGGTCTCGGGCAGAAGCCAGACGACACATAAATGTGTTAGAACTGGAGGCTGTGTTAAGGACAGTAGAGTTTTTCCTCCCATTCTTAAAGGACAAACAAGTTCTTATAAGATCAGACAACACAACAGTAGTTCAGTTCATAAACAAACAGGGGGGACGAGATCTGCCAGCCTGTGTTACATAGCCTGGGATCTATGGAAGCTGGCAATAAAACACAACATCAGTTTGAAAGCCGCATTTATAGCGGGCAAGAAAAACATACTTGCGGATCAACTGTCCAGAGTGAAGATTCGCCCTTCAGAATGGACCCTAAACAATTTGATAGTGCAAACATTATTCAATCTTTGGGAACAACCAATGATAGACCTTTTCGCATCTGCAGACAATCACAAAACTCCAATTTTTTGCACTTGGTCACCTCACAAGAAAGCGCTAGCAGTGGACGCACTGTCAATTTCATGGGACGGGATGATGGCATATGCATTTCCACCAATTTGCCTGATCCCGAAAGTCCTTCATCACATGCAGCAATTTCACTGTCAAATTCTTCTAATAGCTCCCCAGTGGCCCAGACTTCACTGGTACACAATGCTACTTCAAATGTTAATAGCAATACCAGTCAGGTTACCAGTCTTGCAAGAAATGCTGGTTCAACCAAAGACAAAAATTTATCACCCAGACCCAGGGATATTCAAGCTCACAGCCTGGTTGCTCTCGACAGAAATTTCAAAACAAAAGGATTTCCTAAGAGGGTTAGAAAATTACTCGCAGCCTCTTGGAGAAAAGGCACAAGAAAGGACTACATCAGTAAATTCGCAAAATTCAATAGCTGGTGTGGTGAAAGGGAAAAAGATCCCTATACTGTTTCTCTAATAGATTGTGCAGATTTCTTGACCTGTCTTTTTCATGAGGGTTTACAGTATAGAACTATATCTGGGTATAGGTCTATGCTTTCAGCTGTGTTACCACCTGTTGATAACCATCAAGTGGGTCAACATCCATATATAGTGAGGCTCATTAAAGGGGTATTTAATTTAAGACCTCCAATTGTAAAATTATGCCCGGAATGGGATTTGGAAAAGGTTTTAAAAATTTTGCAAAAATATCCTTTTGAGCCTCTTCAGAAAACAAGCTTGAAATATGTTACATATAAAACTGTTTTTCTTGTAGCAATCACAACGTTCCGAAGATGCTCGGACCTACAATCACTGAAGATCGGTGAAGGAAACGTATCTGTACATAATGGGGGTTTATGGTTCCTTAGACAAGGATTATCCAAGCAGGATAGACAGTCACATTACGGAAATAGAATCTGGGTTCCAGCCTTTCCAGACAACAAACTTCTTGATCCAAAGAGAGCTTTGGCTATTTATTTGAAGAAAACAGAACCTTTTCGTGGAGGACAAGAGTCAGATGAGTTAAAACTTTTCTTATCTTTCATTGAGCCACACCAACCAGTTTCATCACAAACTATCGGCCGATGGATTGTGAGTACAATAAAGCTAGCTTATGACAAAGACTTCAAAGTTAAGGCCCATTCTACGAGAGCCATTGGACCATCTTGGGCTCTTTTTAAAGGAGCTAGTATATCTTCTATCATGGAAGCAGCAGACTGGAAAACAGAATCCACATTTACAAAGTTCTATTTACGTAATGTGGAGAACTGTGTTTTAAAGTAATTTAAGAATAAAGTTACTGTGTAAATAACTGTTGTGCATTGTATTTAGTGTACATATGGGATAGTTCAGCAGATACTGATGTGTATATATGGAACTGTTTCACGAGGGAATAATTTGTATACAGAGATGATACAGTGAGATGGATTACAGGAAAATGCTCCCGCCTCCAATAAGAGGTAAGCTTTGTAATCTATTCTAATGTATATTTCGTATGGTAAGTTAACAACGGAATGAAATGAAATTTAAAAATTTGTTCTCAAATTTAAATTTTATGAATGGAGTTGTTAACTTACCATACGATTCCCTCCCACCTCCCCGGCATTTTCTTTAGGGACTGCAATGTCGCCTTTATTACATTAACTGCCGGAAGGAGCGTCTAAGTACTCGGAGTACTTCCGTGATCATGATCACTAGACGCTCATTGTTTTTGTTTACGTGTTTCTGCGTGGTGGTAGGATGGTCATTCTAATGTATATTTCGTATGGTAAGTTAACAACTCCATTCATAAAATTTAAATTTGAGAACAAATTTTTAAATTTTAATGAAGAAATGCATTACGTAGATCTATGATATAGCACAAAACGAGTTAATACCAAAATGCAATTAATTTCTTGTTTCCATGTTTTGGGGAAGTGATGTAATCACAGTCAGATGCGACCAATCAAAGCTCCGGTCGGGGGCGTGGTTTGAAGAAAGATTGCTGAGATAGGTTGTCGAACACTATTTAATGGCTTAATTCATGAACCTCTTACTTTTCTGAAGTTACCTCAACTAGAATTGCACGAGTTCCTGATATTTTATCGTGCAATAAGCACGATGTTTTTATCGGATTTCGCTCTTGGGGACAGGTTGGTATTCAGAGACAAAGGGAGGTTTTAAGCGACTAAACTAAATGAGGATTTCTCGAGGCAAGAGGCGGACCTTGAGATAAACTCTTGCTTCTTTTCTCCTTCATTGTACAGATTTTTGAAAGAAAATTTGTTGGAAAATATTCTTTTGAAACATATTCCTCCATAAAAAAGTTCTTGTAAATTGTAATATAATCTTTTTTTAGTTTTTGAAAATACCCAACGCTTCTTGTTTTGTCGCTTTTTTAGCTCACCTGAGCACAAAGTGCTCAAGGTGAGCTATTGTGGTCGCTTTTTGTCCGTCGTCCGTCTGTCTGTCTGTCAATCCACAATTTGTTGTTAACACTGTAGCATCCACAAATATAGACCAGTCGTAACCAAACTTGGTCAAAACATGTATGACAATAAGTTCTCGGAGGAGTTTCATTTTGGGTCAGATCGGGCCAGGAAGTCAGGGGTTATGTGCCCCTGAACGTCAAAAATAGCTACTTTCGACTTTGTTAACACTCTCACAAATCTTTGTAACAATGTTGGTACTTTTAAGATCTTGAGATATATATGAGATCTATTTTCAGTATGATCGGACCAGGAAATTTTGAGTTACATGCCCTTGAATTTGACAAAATAGCCGTTTTTGGCTATTTTAGACTATGTTTACCCTCTAGCATCTACAACTATTGACCAGTCAAGGATGTCATGAGTGTTGTGCCCTTGAATTTGACAAAATTGTTGTTTTCAAATATTTTCGACTTTGTTTACACTCTAGCATCTACAATTATTGACCAACCAAGCCAACAGTTGCACACAATGTTGGGGACTATAAGATTGTGAATGGGTATGGTTTTCATTTTGATCAGACCAGAAAGTCATGAGTTATGTGCCCTTGAATTTGACAAAATTGCTGTTTTCGACTATTTTTAACTTCGTTTATACTCTAGCATCTACAATTATTGACCAATCAAGACAAAACTTGGACACAGTGGTTGGGACTGCAAGATCTCGGATGAGTCGGATTTCCATTTCGAGTTATGTGCCCTTGATTTTGACAAAACTTCCGTTTTTCACCGTTTTCGACTTTGTGTACACTCTGGCATCTACAATTATTGACTAATCAAGATGAAATGTTGGTGACCATAAGATCTAAAGATGAAGTTCAAATTTTGATCTGATCATATCAGAAAGACACTAGCTATGTGCCCTTGAATTTGACAAAATTGATGTTTTCGACTTTGTTTTTAGTATAGACAAATATTGACCAATCAAAACAAACCTTAGACTTAATACAATTTCATAATATTATTCCGTAGGGAATGTAATAAATACACTATAAAATCACTCGCGACTCAATATTTCGGTGAATTGCCTTTTTCAAGATTACCTTTTAAAACTTTACAACTACACTCAAAATGATACCACTTTATTCGTTTCTGGTAAAAGAATCGATTCGCTATCTTAAACTAATCGAGTGTGACAAGCGCAAGGGATACTACGCTCTAAAGTGAACGTCACAAAATCAGTACCGCGTGTGACCAGCTTACAAAACAATACAGCCTGTGCAGCATCGGCGCATGGAACTGATTGGATTCTGTCCTGTAGCATGGCTCTTCAATCTTCATGCAGAGCTTTTTTCCAGCCTTCATGCTGACCCGTCTTGAGCTGAACTTGTGACCATTGGTGCACTCCTTCCCGGGCGGTCTTACGCTGTCCAATTTTGTCGGAAACTCTCTCTAAGTCGTGTGATGACATCCCATCACGTGTTCAATAGCCCGTGACGGCATCGCTGTCTACAACACCCCAAAAGCACGATTATGTTCGCTAAATACGTTTGCTAGTTGAACGCATTGGTATTGTTTAAAGCACTGGAAACTTCCAACCGATGAACTGTTTGGATGTTTTCTTTTCGGCAACTACTGTATGTTCTACCCCCCTCACACATACCTCGCGACCTTACTGCGTCCTTACTGCGACCTTGCTACGACCCAGGACGCAGCACAGTCGCCATAGACGCAGCAGGGACGCAGCGAGGTCGTAGCAAGGACCCCAAGGACGCACAAGGTCGCAGACCGTCGGCGACTATTTTGAACATGCACAAAACAGTCGCAGAACATCTGCGTTCTTACTACGTCCTGGTTGGGTCGTCGTGGGGTCTCAGTAGAGTCGCCATAGTCGCAGCAGCATCGTAGTAAGGACGTAATAAGAACGCAATAGACGTTGTACACTCGCACTAAGGACGCCGCAGAGTCGCCGATGAAATTACAAGAAATTGCTCATTTCACACTATATTGTCTACCAAAAAATACAAAAAATGTAATAATTCATTCACCTGAAAATGACGTATGCAAAAATCTTTGAATTTGGATCAGTATAAAATTTTGCCATTTGGTATATAGGCCAACTTTATTGATTATTTAATTCATCTGAATTCGCGACTGGGTCAACTTGTAGCACTTTAGAGGCCCCGCTCGTTTGCCTCGTCCGCCTCTCATCTTTGGAATAATATACCAAAAAAAGTGAAAACGCTACACCTACAATGCTTGTTATATTTCTTCTAAATACAACAAGTAAAAAATCAAACGACAGTGTTTCGAATTGTTCATTGACTTGGTTGTTCCATACACTAAACGTTTTGTGGATCTTAATTACGGGGATGAAAAACGGACCCTTTTAATGTGACAGGGGTCCGTTTTTCAGACGTACTATTTGAACGGAAATTTTACACAATTTAAACCTTCAGAAATCCAAGCAGAAGAATGCAAACCATGCCGAACTGCACGGAATGGTAGTTCGACAAGTTACCAGTCAGGAAATGTAAAGAAGTTTGCATAAAATTGTTGCAGGGTTTAGAAAATGATGTTTGAAAAGCAGATATTTCATTATGTTCCAAAGCTTGATAATTTTACAACGTAATCTCCATAGGAAATTGAAGTCGCAGTTGCATTGACATCTGGGAACAATCCTAGTCGAGGAAAGGGTTCAAAAATCCCCTGTAAGGCCTACTTGATGTTGCAAAAAAATCAATCGAAAACCGTGATAAATTTGTGACTATCAAACATTTAAGTTCCCTATTTGTTTATATCAAAGGGAGGTAATTCGCAAAATTGACAGATAAGACCTTGATTTTAGAGCTTGCTACGAGAGATAAGTGAGATTTTAAATGTTTTTGGCAATCCGGATATGACCAATTCCGAAAAAAATATGAAGAGTTTTCTGCGCATGCGCATATGCGGCATTAGATGAAATTAGCTCTAAGCGTATTGATCAAGGGCTGTAACTCTGACAATAAAGGAGACAAGGCAATGAAATTTCGACAAAACGATTGCTGAAAGGCTGGGAAAGAACGTCAAAATATATTTAATGCTATTAGTTCGATACTTTTGCAGAAATAAGAAATCTTGCAGTGTAGCGTTTTCACTTTTGTTCAGTATAAATGATTTAACTTTAAACTAATTAAATATACGCCTTCACTCGTTGAAGGTCAGACTCAAAATGATATTTACTGGAAAAAAGTATTATTTTCATAGACGTAGCAAGGACGTAGTAGTGTCGTCTTACAGTCGCAGAACAGTCGCCGGACAAACGCAATAGTCGCCGTAGGGTCGCCGTAAGAACGCAAAGGACGTAGCACAGTCGCAGCTGGGTCGCCGATGATCGCCGTGGGGTCGCCGTAGGGTCGCCGTAGGGACGCAATACAGTCGCAGTGGAAACGTCATGGACGTAGAAGGGTCGTATCGAGGACATACAGAAAAACAAACAGAACACAAGACTGTGGAGCCCCGGACCGTCGGCGAGAGAAATTTGGAAATTTGAAAGAAAAGCAAACGAATTTCGAAAGAAAAATGCTATTTTACTAGTTTTCAGGCCGCAGTAAGGTCGCGAGCTATGTGTGAGGGGGGTATTCCCTCTGAACCGATAAACTGGTAGTGCTCGATGTCATTCCTGCAGCACGTGCAGAAAACCTCTTAACCCACTTTTGACGGCTACCGTCACGTGTGAATGGGTTTCGTTCTTAAGAATGTGTTGTGTGCATAGATCTACTTAGTGTATGGCCTTAACCTAATAGACATGTCCGATTTTTGCAGATGTTGAGAGCGGACACCCGATTTCGGTTCGCTGGGGGTCGTCTCAAACAATTTCGAATTTCATGGCATCAGTAAATGAGAGAAGTCTGTTCAGACGTACATCGATCGCTTCAGTCCATGCACATATGACTTAAAAAGAAAAGTCGCACTACAGTAAGGTCGTAACAAGTCTATTTATTCGTTTTCACAATTTCAAAACAGTTTTTGGCTTTTGTAAAGTCTGTAATGAAACAGCTCTAGAAACATTGATGCGAAACAAGGAAGTTCTAACAACCGACATTTTCTTTTTTCCTTGATCATTTTCAGAGCTATACAAATAAATTATATTTCAATCAACGTCCATGTCATCATCCGTGCTAGTTTTGAAGCATGTGTTATTTTGAGAAAGTTTTAATAGCTAAAATATTTACAATAGCCGTAGGGAATAACTTCGGTCTTGGATTTCTTTCAAAAGAAGAAAGTCAAACATTCCTGTCTCGCTATGACAATTATGCAAGATTCATTCGAATATGATAATAAAACCTAACGCATATTCTGACATATCGTCGGTGTAAATGCAAAAGCTCGTATGCCATTTTTTGCAATTTTCAAAGAAATCCTATTGTATGTCATTTTTTGCAATTTTCAAAGAAATCTCCTGGTATTTTGGGGATATTTTGAGTTAGCAGTATTAATGACACATTGTATGTGAACAATATGTCCGAATTTCAAGTAAAACCTTAAAGATTAAGGAAAAGATAATAATTTTGTTTCTTCCCCTTTAAAACATTCAAAAAAAAGACATACGAGTTTTTGCATTAACATCGACGATGTAAGATCTCGCACACTAAACACTAGTTCGTCTTTTTGAATAGTAACGATGTGTAAGAAATGAAAACTAGAAAAAATAGTAACAACCCGAAAAAATATGTGGAGTAAATGTACAGTTCTTGACATTGACACTTTTAATACAGTGTATATTGTTTGAAAGTGCAAGCAATTTTAGTCAACGGGCTATGACCTTGGCAAACGATTCCAGACGCATAGACGCATAGAAATTTCAACAACTACCTCTCGCCTGTTTAGGACGGGCTTAAAACAGTTTGAAATTCCTATTGCACATGAAACATTTTTGCATGTTTTATTCTGGTCATGAAGTTAGATAGCATATCTCCTACTTAATTTGAACGATTTCCACGTGTACACTACTAAACTTTAAAAAGGCCATTGGTATTTTATCGCGTGTTTCTGTATATACATGCATATCGTGTATGCATTATGGTATAATGCGCCAAATATCAAACCAGGATAACTAACTGATTTTTTTATCGACAACGTCCGTTGGTTGAGCGTATTTAGAAAACATGGAAGCATGATATGCGGAATTCTCTGGCTAATTATTTTGGTCTATAAAAATTTGATAGATAAGTATGTATTATTACTCGCATTTTCGAGTCGGCTACCGCCGTGCAGCAGGTAAGAAGACATAACAAACCCTTATTCTGCAAATAAATCGTATGCGTTTGAGAGTACATGATTTAACTGCAAAATACCCGTTGTATGAAGGTCAAAACCATCTAAGAACATAAAAAAGAAAGCTTGTGATGCTATCCTGTAATGTCGAATGAATTTTGTGGAAATGAGCCCAAATCATTGAAAAAGTGTTTATCTCTCAGCCATGTTCCATTAAATATCAAGCAGGCTAGTTTAAAGAAACAACATCTTTTTGTTTGGCCTATATAGACACTTCACAACGGTATTTCTTCCAGGTTGTAGTACCAAAATGAGTTCCGGTTAAAGACTTGATATCCTACATTTCTCACAGAGTTTCTGTATGTAGAGAATGGTCAAATGCCCTACATACAGTCCTGCTCAAAGGCAGACCCGCCACTGCTGAACTTCATTGATGTTGATAAATAAGCTCAATTTCGGTGGGATAACATGTCAGATTGCGACCTTTGTGTAGATGTAAAACTTCTAATAGACTAGTCTGACATTAAAAATGAGTGGGTAGTTGCGCTTGCTTGAATATGTTCCGATGATTTTTGTGTTCATGACCCCCTTTTCTTAGTACGGAATTAAAGACTTAGACACGTTCTTTAACACTATTTTAGTCATGTGGTCCAAGGAAACTTTTAAGATGAGTTGTGAACACCCAAGGTTCATCCCTTTTAATCTTTAGTTAACTAGTTAGTTAAACAGTGGAGTGACACCTTATGCTCAGGCATTTTGAGAAGACCCCCTTCGAAAGTCCGCTCTCTGTAGTCCGTCTCCAAATCGGCAAAAATCGGACATGTCTAATAAAACTGTGTCAAGAAAATGTATTATTTTTTTTGAAAAAATATATAACTAGTAAAAGTGGTGCGTTATTTCCGATGTTCAGTAGATCTATTTAAAGAAAAGGAATAATTTTGACTGTGAATACTACTTTGATACTGAGTCTTAGTTCTGGTCCTGGGATCCCATGCTAACGGCGTAATCAATAACTTCAGGCCCCGGTTTCTCGAAAAGACTTAAGTACATTCTCGTGCTCAAATCTGAGCACCGTGCTCAAATCGCACGGAATCCACGTGAACTTCAATCGAATACCCTCCAACGTAGGAGAGTATTCCTTTGAAGTTGCGTATGTTCTCATGAGAATATACTTAAGTCTTTTCGAGAAACCGGGGCCAGGTGTCCTTCGTTGAATTTGACTGAAGTAAAATGAAATGTTCATGAATAAAGCCATAAGTCAGATAGGTAGTCAGGATAGTAGATTTACGCGGCATAATCATAATTATGTTGGTATAAAGACACACGAACTAAACATCTCGCCACACTTAGAAAAATAATTCTGATGATCGTCATAACCTATAGACTCTAGAAATTAGTAAATGGGTATACGTATGACCTACATTTTTGGCAATAATCAGTATCAAGAATGCGCTACTACTGGCTGTACGCTGCCCCCTAGCATAAAATTTGGCGATGCATTTTCTATTTATAGGTTAGGCTTATAACATAAACGTTCACTGTGGTCTACAAAACGTGTAAAGCGTTATAAAACCCCAAGAATTACCTCCCCTGTGAATAAAGTAACAAATTGACCTTCATTTTTCGTAAATATGGAATATTTTGTATCAATTTTCATAAAGTTCTTTTTTTACAAAAAAAATCTTAACTAAACCACTATTATATTGAATAGCAAACTCACTAAATTATTTGAACCATTTACCTGAAAGTTCTAGTAAACTAAGATGAAACGATCTAAAAGGGTACATGTATATAAAAGCTTCGAATATCGATATATGGTGGAGAATACATACTGGTGAGAAACCATATAAATGTGACATTTGTGGTAATTCTGGGGGCTACAACGAAAGTTGTGGCTTAATAAACGTCCAAATAGAGAGTATCTACTGTAATACAAGAGGTGAAAGAGATATAGGGAAGTACTTCCCCAATGACGCGCCCGAATAGGTTCGGATACGTAACGACGCCGCTCGAAAAAAGCCGATGTTTTATGAATCGCAAAATGGCAACATTACGGGTAGATCTATTCTACCTTAAAGTGACATTTCACATTTATTTCATTTTTTAAAAGTAGATCTATGTCTTGATGCAAAGATTGTTTATTCTTATGCGTAGAAATGCTATCAGTTTTTTGAAGTTGTTATTTATAATCGAAAAATACGCCTTCAAAGTTGAGACAGAAATGACAAATTTTATATACATGTAAATCTGAACTGTTGCCCACAACAATTTGTTTAATTTAAGCACAAAAATATACATTTCTCGTAAACGGTGGAATACATTGGCTCGAAATTTTCAGAATTTTCATAAGAAAATATGCTCTTTCAGATAAAATAAAAGTAGAATTTATGAAAAATAAATGTGAAATGTCACTTTAAGTTTTTAGATCACCTGAGCACGAAGTGCCCAAGGTGAGCTATTGTGGTCGCTTTTTGTCCGTCCGTCTGTCCGTCCGTCCGTTAACAATTTCTTTCAACATCTTCTCCTAAACCATTGGGCCAATTTTGACCAAACTGGGCAGGAATGTTCCTTGGGTGACTCTTTCCAAAACTTGTTCGTGAGCGTAATTACAGCTTGAATAAGACACTCGTAAAGTGCGAAAATCGTTGTCAACTTTGCAACTTTTGTTTGTCTAGTAAAGTTAAAATCTGCGCGCAAAAAAAATCGCGTCTGGAGGGACTCGAATAGTCTGGTGTCAGACTCTGAATATTTTGCTATGTCTAAAAATAATCAAGGCACGCGACCGTGAACAACCTTTAGAATTATGCCTATAGTAAATTATCTTTCCTTTGTCTGAATATTCAAAAAACAAGAAAATCAGAGACTTGTAATTTCCTTTAATGTCATTGTTTGAAAATCTCTATTTACCAGACTGTCAAAAGTCTAGGACTCGAACTATGATCGTAATTATGATCGTGAAACGTCGTGTGTATATGGGTAGATAGATCTCACCAAGAAGAAGTGCAGTGTTCAAGGAGCGTAACTCTCCCTTGTTTTATATGTAAGAAAATATCGAGGGAAAAGCAGACATCGATGATTACCAACATAGTGAGATAGACCAAAAGAACGTATATGACCCGTCGTAGGCCTACTAGAACGGACCTTTGTCAAAAGTCCAACAATCCAATTTTTGACAAACTGAGCAGACTCGGCACATGTCAACCTGATATCGTATGTAAAAAATGAACGTAATATACTAGGACAGGGAAACATTCCGGATTCAGAAAATTTACATAAAAGTGAAAAGTATCAACCCTAGTCTGTCTGCGAGGACTGTGCATATTATTTACACATCTCAAAGGGTTCCTTTTAGCGTGACGGGTAACATAGGCCTACAATCCAGAAACCTGCAATTTTGGCGAACAGTTTTGATCCTAGTTAGAGTTCAGTTATACTAAATACACACTTGCCAGAATGTCCCTTTAATCCCTAGACAAATCTTTAAAAATCTTCTCCTTAACCAGTTGGCTAATATTCTTGGAACTTCACACGGATGATCCTCGAGTAAAAAGCTTTCAAAGTGATAGAACTTGATTCTCATTAAACTCTTGGTGCTACGACACAAGAAAAAGAGCGAAAGAGTAAAAACTTTAAAAAGAAGATTCTTCTCCCAAAGCAACAATCAAACCATCTTGAAACTTGACAAGAATTATTCTTGGGTGATGGGCGTTAAACTTGCTTCTATAGTTTAGTTCTTTCATAAACTCTGCCTGCCACGGCAACAAAAATGGGGACCCCCGAAATAGCTAAATAGATAGATAAAAGCTTATGCTCCCAAACAAACCAGCGTATATACCAATCTTCTTAGAATATGGCAGAAATTGACATTGCCTTAATAAATTGTTCAAAGAATTAGTTCCTTTATACAAAAACCTGGCTGCCACGACACGGCACCATGAAGAGGGAAAATTGGATGAGTCTTTAACCAATTACCGAACGACAAAAATTTGGACTTTTCAAAATTCATAAATGCTGCAGACGACAATATGAATTGAATGAAATTGTTACAAGCAAATTCTTAAATTTCCACAATGTTTTTCAAAGCCATCATCTTGAAGGGAGTCAAAAAGAGTCATTGTGAATGTGTGGTAATGAGTTAAAAAGGATTTTCTCCCAACACCAGGCCCCGGTTTCTCGAAAAAACTTAAGTATGTTCTCATGCTCAAATCTGAGCATCATGCTCAAATCGCACGAAATCCACATGAACTTCAATCGAATAACCTTCAACGTTGAAGAGTATCCCTTTGAAGTTGAGCGTATTCTCATGAGAATATACTTAAGTTTTTTCGAGAAACCGGGAACAGGCCCCGGTTTCTCGAAAAAACTTAAGTATATTCTCATGAGTTCATGCTCAACTTCTATTCAATACCAATCAACGTTGATTGGTATTCAATTGAAGTTCACGTGGATTTCGTGCGATTTGAGCACGATGCTCAGATTTGAGCATGAGAACATACTTAAGTTTTTTCGAGAAACCGGGGCCAGGTGTCAGAGCTTTCCTTTTTACTTCAAGTATGAATGCTCCTTAGCTTAACCCTCTCCCAAACAAGGCCTGGTTTTGACGTGCTTAATAAAAAAGGCTTTGGAAAACATTGAAACAAAAGAAGAAACTGCTGATAACCAGCAGTTTCTCCTTTTGTCTCAATATTTTCTATGCCATATTTTACACAAACTTTATCTTTAATAAAATCCATTTTGTCATTTATGGCAGTTTTTGAAGTGGATCACCCTGAAAAATTGTCGTTCGGGAAAGGGTTAAATGATTTACTAAGCTGTGTAATAAATTAGTTCATGTCAAAATGTCTAGTTGCCGTGGCATCAAAAAGTGGAAAATGCAGGAAAATCTTAAAAAGTGATCTTGTAAAAAACATAAAGTGTAGACCCTTGATATTTGCATGCCTACAGCAATTCGTGCATTTCATTCTGAATGAAAATTGACAAAAGAATTTGGTTATAAAAAAATGAACACGAATGTCATTTTAGTATTTCATGGGCCTCTGTGAATAAACTGAATGTTAACGAACGAAACAGATAATACGCGAATTGACGCCATTAATGCGTGAAAACATCAATTTGAACGCTAGTAAATAATGAGTAATTAAATATCGAATTCGTGTTCCCAATTACCACGCACTGACTCTTTTTGACTCCCCACAAGATAATGGATTTGGAAATTATTGTAAAAAATGAAGAAATGGCTTGTGACAAGCAATTTCTTCATTTCCCACAATGTTTTCTACCCAAAATGATCAACAAATTTCGAATTCTATTCTCTTGGAATTTGTCGTCTCCAATGTCTTTGAATTTGTCGTTTGGAAATAAGTTGTTTTGATCATTCATAGAGGACGTGTTTATTTCATGTATATATTTTGGAAACCCTCAATTGAATTTGGAGTTTTACTTTCTCTTTTCGTTTAGACAAGAAATGTTCAAATTACTTTTAAAAGATTAACAGTTCAGTTATCAATGGAATATAGACGAGTCCTGAGAGTCGCTGTGGTGAGTTTAACTTTTCCAAACAAGATCTGGTTTTGATGTCCCTAACGAAAGGATTTGTGTACAATATAAGTACAAGACTGTTTGGACAAAAGTAAAAAATGCTGGCAATCGGCATCATTTTCTTTTGTCCATATTTTTTTCCATAGGCGCCTATGTTTGTAAAATTTTGAACACTATAAATCTAGTCACGGTATTATTACACATGTTGACAAATTCTATCCACGTAAATAGGGTGTTAGAATTTGTTTGCATTGCAGCAATGAAACTTTTGTGGCAGAAAGAGAAACCGCTGATCAAGTATATATCGATGCTTTTCTACGACCACCTCGTAACTGCAGCTTAAAACAAGCTGCAGTTACGAGTTCTTCGTAGAAAAGCGATGATATAATTATAGAGAGATCTAGATCTCTATTAACCCTTTCCAAAACAAGACCTAGTTTGACGTTCCTATTAGAAATGGCTAAATGGAAAACATTGAGACAAAAGAAGAAAATGCTGATGATCAGAATTTTCTCCTTTTGCCCCAATATTTTCTGTGTTATAATTTGCACAAATCCAATCTTTTTCACCATCCATTTTGTCCTCTGATGCAGTTTTCAAAATGGAACAGTCGAAATGTTTGACGTTTGGGAAAGGGTTAAGGACATTGGGACCATCGTTAATATTTTTTTTGTCTTCTGTAGCAAATTTATGTCTTAAATGATTTTCCATTTTTACCGTTTGCGGAAGGGCGATTTCTTGGTAAAAAGACGTTTATAATAATACTGATAATGACAATAATAATGATGACCAAGTGCCTAAGAGTATGAAGGTCTTGAGCGAGCCCTTGTCCAAATTATATTTTCTCGTCTTACACGCCAGATATTACACTCTTCGTTTAAACTTTGATGATTTAATCAACAGAACTCTGCTTTGGAGAGTAGCCAGACATGTGCGTTGAGGTTTAATCTTCCCCTCAGAAAAACAACAAATTCTAGGATTTTCTAGGTTATTTAATCCATTACCAAACGACAAAGTGGAAGAAAATTTAAATATTTGGGTTTTTTGCATAAAAACATTGTGGGAAATGAAGAAATTGCTTGTCACAAACATTAACAATTCTCAATTTTCCACAATATTTTCAAAAGCCATTAACATGTGGACAGTCAAAAAGAGTCACTGTGTAGTAATAGGTTAAAAACTAAAATATGAAACATTGCTGGAAAGATTCTCCCAGTGTTTAGAAAAGGCGTTGGTAAGATTGGACCAATTATAATACATTTTAAAGTTGTCACCATCAGAGGTAGGCCTATAGATAAGAGGGGGGCCGGGTGATGGTTTTTCAAAATGCATTTTTTATTTCATTGAATTTTTTCATCAATCCCTATGTGGTGGATACTCATTGGAATCGTCTTGTCGAGACGATGCAAGTGAGTACCAACATACGGTTTTAAATTGAAATAACAAAGTTACTTACTTTGTTTGTTTCAATTCAAAACCCTATGTTGTTGGTTTAGTTAACTGTTAGAATGACTTTATCCCCATTTGTCTGTGCATAGCTCTGCACAACAGTTCTCAAAATGTCACTTCGATGTTTTAGAAGGAAGCGTTGAACGATCGAATGGGGGTTAAAGTCATTTTCAACTGCTTTCGTCATATCACGACGACTGAAGTACTTATCCATTGATTCCTTAGGCTGATATTTCTCTCACCAGTACTACCACCATTTCTATTTTCTTCAAAAATCTAATCCTTCGGGGGATCATAAACAACGCGTGACAAAACATTTCCGACATTACTTTCTATAATTCTGTTTAATATTTAATATAAATAATTTGGACATTATTTGAAGCAGGGAAACCGTCATGTGATTTAGTGAAAAAGTTATTGACGACCTATAAGAAAAATTGGTTAACCGTCGAAATACTTTAACCCATTACCAAACGACAAACTTTTGAACTGGTCCAAATTCAAAGATGTTGCAGACGACAATTTCAAGTTAAGGAAAATCTTTAAAATCTTTTGGTCTTTTTTGGTAGAAAGTATTGTGAGAAATGAAGAAATTGCTTGTGACAAACAATTTCTTCATGTTCCACAATGTTTTCCCAAGCCATTTGCATTAGGGGAGTAAGAAAGAGTCACTGTTTGGTAATGGGTTAATCAGCTGATTTTAAAAGACCTACCACACCCAGCTGATTCTTGACATTTCCCCCACCTTCTCTGCAACGTCTTTGAATTTGGCAAAGTCTAAAATATTGCCGTCTTGCAATGAGTACTTTTGAAAAAATAATAATGTAGAACGATGATTAGCATTTTCTTCCCTTGTCTCAATATTTTCTACCCTTTTTTACAGACCAACTAGTGTAGAATGCGGACAAATCCATTAAAACGGAGTTTCCTTACTGCCATTTTACTATCAATATTCGCATATTGCAATGGTAAGGACAACTAACATAGTTTCATTCATAAATTCCGGAACAAGGCCTTGTTTGACCCCCCCGTTGGAAAACATTGAGGTACAATCTTTAGAAGGAAATGTCGATAACAAGCATTTCTCCATTTGCTCTAGCCAATTCTATGCTTTAGCCCTTTCCCAAACAGCAAAAAGTTCGACTGTTCCAATTTGAAAGATGCTATAGATGACTAAGATTGAAAACCATTAGATTTGTGTAAAATATTGCATTGAAAGTATTCGTTGGAATTTCTTCATCCGAAGTTTGTTAAAAGAAGATCAAGGTCGAATAAATGTCCATGGCTCTATATTTATTATATAGGCCTACATCAGTAAATATTGAAGCCAAAGAAGGAAATGATGATGGTCAGAGTTTTCTTGTTGTGCATCATTGCTATTCCTAGCATTTTCTGTTATAGACGTCAAAAACAAGGTATTGTTTGGAGGAGTGTCAATATAATAAGTATGTACAGGCGAGCCGCATCTTGGGAATCCAGTTGGCTCACTGGGATTCCGAGATTATCCTAAATGATAAAGACTATTATATATAGCATACGGTTAAACAATTGACACATTTTAGTAAAACTTGCCAAATACATTATCTATACAAATCGTCTTTTCAAAACGATTTTAACACACTACCACATAATGACTCTTTTTGACTCGCTACAAGATATTAGATTTGGAGAGCATTGTTGGACATGAAGATTTTGCTTAGCAATATCTTCATTTCCCATAATGTTTTATACCCAGAAATATACAAAAATGTAACATTTCATTCACTTGACAATGTCGTCTGCAACATTTCTGAATTTGGATCAGTTTAACGTTTTGTCGTTTGGTGTTTGGTAATGGGTTCAGGTAGTCTATTCTTAAAGAGATCAGACAACGATGGAATTTTGCATAATATGTCGCATTCATTCATTACTTAGCCGAATCTATTCGGGCGACGTCGTAAACGTTCGGTGATGGAGTGTTCTAGCGCCGAATGTTTATGACGTCGTCCGAATAATTTCGACGTCGCGTAAAAATCTCATTAGGGATTTACTACCTTAAATTATAAATTCCATATCTACCTATATTTAATATAAGTTGGGCGAGATCGGGGCAAACGAGTGTGACTTGTTCAAGATATCATTTAAGTTGTTCTATATAAACGATATGAATATGACAGAATGTATATGTTACCAATATACAAACAAACACCTGACGAATTTTAGTAGATCTATAACTGTTCAAACTTTAACGAAAGCTTTCATACCAGATAGGCCTAATGACCAGCTATTCCGCTTTATTTCATTCAATGTTTTATTAAGATAGTCCATCCATTATTGTATACCAAACACTTCGTATAACTTCGGATTCCATTCGTGGCGACGAAAACTGACGATGGTATACTCTTGCCAATTTCCGAGCGTCACCCGTGGCTACGGAAATAGACGAGGAGGATACCCTCGTCAATTTCCGTTGCCATGGACGACGCCATTACGCCCGAAATTGATCGATGTGTATGGCATTTAATCATGGATTGAATATCTTAACCCGTTACCAAAGGACAAAATTTTGGACCCGTCCAAATTCAAAGATGCTGCAGACGATAATATGGATTGATTGAAATTTCGCATTATTTGATCTTTCTGGACAGGAAAAAATGTGGGAAATGAAGAAATTGCTTGTTACAAGCAATTTCTCCATTTTCCACATTGTTTTTCAAAGCCATTATCTTGTAATGAGTCAAAAAGAGTCATCATGTGGTAATGGGTTAAACCATTTTTCAGGTACTCCATATCTAAGCCTATCAAAAATAGTTTGTATCGGTGAGATCAGAGCAACTCTGACTTGTTCAAGTCCACACATCGTACAAGGTTCTCCATACAAATGGTACAAAGAGGATGGAGGGCATCGAGTAGCTATATACGACCAGTCACAAACAGACAACACCATAAAGCATGGAGCAAGTTCGTACAATGGTTCAATCCTCGGTAATAGATTGATCCTCGATATACAGAATCCAGAAATGGACGCCGACTATTCTTGTGAATATGGATATACTAGATCAAACAGCATAAATCTGAAACACTTATGTAAGTCGTCATTATCTCCCTCCCAATCAAAACATGGTTTTGACGTCTCTAATGGAAAAAAATACTTTGGAAAACGTCTCTAATGGAAAAATACTTTGGTACACATTGATGATCAGCATGATCTTATTTGTTTCAATATTTTCTGTGCTGTATTACACATAAATTATATCTTTATCAACATTCATTTTGTCATCAGCAATATGTTTAAAACAAGATATGTGTATATAATGAGACAAATGGAGAAAATGTTGGTCACCAGCATTTGGCATTTTCTATTTTTCTCCATCAGTGTTTCCCTAAGTTTTTTTTTCTATCGAGAACGTCAAAACCCGATCTTGATTTGAAAAGTGCTATTAAACTTTGTTCGCCATAACGTTATCATGATTTCGTAATTCAAAGAGAGAAAGAAAGAACAACAATTATTTGCATATTTATATTTTAATTATGAAAGCATAAGATAGGATTTTCAGAGCCACAGATAAGAAGAGTTTTTCACTTTTCAAAATGCAAAATATAGATATATATCTAAATTTTCGTCAAACCTTGTACTGTGGGTATTCATGAGAATCATCCCTTCGAGACTATTGAAATGAGTACACACAACATTGGGGTTTGGATCAGAATTCAGTAAACATTAATCCTATATTATCTGTTGCTTTCATTTTACATTAACGTTTTTCAGGTAATCTTACTATAACTCATATTGGTGCGTGTGGTGGGATAACAACAATAACGTGTTTAAAACCAGACAACGGTGCTAGTGACAAATATTGTCTCAGGAAAGACGGGTATTCTGTTCATTGTAGGACGGACAAAAACACGGACAAGTATAAAAGTTTAGAAAGGAAGAATAAAATGGTGTTTAATATTCTACATACGAGTGTTTGGGATTCTGGAAAGTATACATGTGATTATGGATATATTCGAACTAACACAGAAACCCTGAGTGTCTGCTCAAATAGCGGTAAAGGTAAGTGGAATGGTTTAACCCTTTCCCAAACAAGACCTAGCTATATCGTCCCTGATAGAAAATACTTGGCAAAACATTGAGGCGAAAGAAGAAACTGCTGACAACCAGCAGTTTCTCCTTTTGTCTCAATATTTTCTGGACCAATTTTGCACACAAATGGTTTCCTTACTTACATTCAATTTGTCGTCTGTAGCAGCTTTGAAATTGGACCACCCTAAAACTTTGTCGTATGGAAAAGGGTTTACCCATTACCAAACGTCAAAATTTTATATTTGTCCGATTAGAGGCAAAAGCTGCAGCAGATGACTGAAGAGATGTTTATAGTGCTAGGATTTGAGTACAATATACCTAAGAAGAAGTTGAGGCAAAAGGAGAAAATGCTGGTAACCAGCATTTTCTGCTTTTGTCTCAATGTTTTTCCAGGCCTTTCGTATTAGGGACGTCCAACCAGGTCTTGTATGGGAAAGGGTTAAAGCATTCATCCCATATGAAGTGCGTGTGGATGTCATCTTATTGGGCAACTGTAATTAGGATTTTTGATCGAGAGAAAAGAAGTAATAATTGTTGATTATCAGCTATTTCTAAATTTTCTTCAATATAATCTAACCAAAAGAATCTAGACATTTTCTATTTTAAGGTATCCAACCCCTAAAAAGCACCAAAGAGCCAGAGGAAAAATTTGAAAAGTACAAATAATTTCTAAACTGTGTTACAATTCCATTCCAAATACAAACATAAGCATTATGCACGGTTAAGAATTTTGAAGTAATGCATTCTTATGGAAATATTTGACAAAAATGTTCAAAATTACCTCCCTTGCATATGAATATAGAGTAAAATGATATTTATAAATTATTTTCTTCTTGAAGCATAATCTTTAGATCTGGCACGGTGAATCAACTTATGTGAAGTGTTTTTACAAGTGTGTGTAATTTGATGCATTTCATATGGCTAGAAAGTGGTGATTTTTTCAGGGTCTGTAAACCTTAATATCAACGATTTTGACATCTTTCGTACCAGTCCAATTAATCTTAAATCATATTGTTTGAAAAAAAGAATAAGCACCTTCCCACACAAAGGCGCTTTCTGACACCCCCTCAAGATAAAAAGTTTTGAAAGTATTGTTTGAAAATGAAGAAATCGCTTGTGACAAGCAATTTCTTCGTTTTCCACATTTTTCCCATCTCAAAAGAACAAAGCATGTACAATTTCAACCATCTTTTAAAAATTGTCGTCTGCAAGGTTTTTGAATTTAGACGAGCCAAAAATATTGTCGTGTGCTGATGGGTTATAATATACTGCATTCTATTTACAGATATGATCAGCGTTGTTTCAAAGGGACCAGAGTACGTGATACATAAAAGTGAGTTGTTTCTAGATCTGGGACTTGGTCATGGTGTCTCGAAAAACGTTAAGTACATACTAATGAGTACATGGTCAACTTCAATTGAATACCTATCAACGTTGATTGGTATTCAATTGAATTTCACGTGGATTTCGTGTGATTTGAGAACGTACTTAAGTTTTTTTCTGAAACCAGGGCCAGGTTCTCTATATCTTTCATCATGTAAATTTCTTATTTACCTATCAACTATACAACTGTATGTATCAAGACATTGATTTTAATGGGATTGTTCTTTAATAGTTTCGTAAAAGGTAGAAAATGGTTTAAAAAGATTACTTAAAGGCTTCGCATGCGACAAAAAATATGCTACTTTAATCAGAATATTTGAATAACATAGCACTTAAAGCATTAGGGGAAACAGAAGGAGAAAAGTTGGTTGTCAACATCTCTTCTTTTCTACTTATGTCCTTCACAATCTTGCTTATTTGAAACATGAAAATAGAGTTTTATTTAGGGAAGCAGTTAATTATCATAGCCTATATATAGAAAAGACCATATATCCCTTTTCTAAACAGCAAGAATTTAGAGAAGCTCAATCTGAAAGCTGCTGTAGAAGACAAAGTGTATTTTGATAAATATTTGATATTTTATTTGATTTATCTGTAATGTAGCGCCAAAAATATTTCGGCAAAAGACGAAAATGCTTGTCACCAGCATTTTCTTCACTTGCCTCACTATTTCCCAATACATATTCTATTAAGAACCTCAAACGCAGGTCTTGTTTGTGAAAGGGTTAATATATACATGTATTTACAAGACACATTCGTGCCTCATTTTTTTCTATTTCCAGCATCAAGAAGCAACAGCAACAAAGTTCAAGCTATCACACATGTTCCTGTTAGATTGCTGAGTTTTGTTTTATTCCTTTATACGACAACGTGACGCGGTCTGTTTGTGGGATATTTAAAACTTTAGAATGGTTGATATTCAAAGGTGCTGCAAAAGCAATTTCAAGTGAATGGATTTACGTTTATAGACTGGTCCAATGACAATTAATTTTGTTCTAAAGATAGATTTGGTTTAAAGTTATGTTTTGATTAACCGTCGATGTAGTTATAAAATCTGGTTCAAGATTTTATAACAACACCGATAAAATACTATTTGTTTGTCCGAAATTACGTCACGATTAACTGAATAAAATCGTTCCCTATTCATAGAATTTGTAGACCATAAATTTGTTATCATTAAATGTACTTTGCTGTCACTCTATCAAATCCAAAACTTATGGGAACAAGGATTTCTGCTGTATGTCAGATATGGGCCTTTGTGGCTGATTGTATATATGATCCAATGGGGGCACAATCCTCAAATTAATTTAGACTTTACCATTCATTTATTGACGAAATTGACATAATTTGAAACCTCTTTAAAAACAGCTTAAATCCGCCCATTTTAATCATAAGTCAAGTAATCTAAAGACCTAAATACGATTATGTATTCATGTCTTTATTTTGCCACGCTCCTATAAACCTTTTGTTTGTGCATATTCTATACAGCAAAATTTTAGACTGAACTCAAACAATTTTTCAAGACGACACAATAGTTGTTGATAGAAGTAAGATCTGTGCTAAATATCACACAGAAAATATTGAGACAACATGAGAACATGCTGGTTGTAAGCATTTTCGTCTTTTGTCTCAATATTGTCCCAAACACTTTTCAACATGATTATCAGAACGTGTCTTTAGTCCATTCTAAAGCTACGAACCGTTTTGACGATCCAAATGAATCAGGCTATAAGAACCCTTGCAGGAACAGAATGATATGCCAATAATCACTATTTTCTCCTCCTCTTCCTTCAGGATTGTCTCTGATATAATGTTTAATTCAAGTGTTCATTTATATGATGTGTACAGACGCTTGTACGACCTTTACCCATTTCAAAACAAGACCAGGGTTCGTATTCTCCAACATGTTTAAATAGGGAACAATTCTATCTAAATAACTGAGACGTATACTAGAGGAAGAAGAAACGCAACAACTATGTTTTTGTTATTTCTCTTAATTCTTTTATATTATTGAGTCAAAGTTGTTACTGATTTTTACAGGGAAGTGTATCTTGATATTGATCTTTGTGTTTACGTTAGAACATGTCTTACCTGTGAGATAACGTCAAAATAGACGTTTACACGTTTCTCACGTTCAAACCTTTAATACCCAAGCTTTACATAAAACTCTTTTGATTTGTGTAGATGCAAGTCGACTCGACAAAAGTCAATGATTTTTGTTTGGATTTAATCCCTCGTACCATTTTGCAACATATTCAAAGACGTCGTCCGTCAGCAATTGTGATGTTTACGAATGGAACATCTCCATCCGCAATTGTTGCTGACTTTGGAGTACATAGGTTGACAAAATATTGCTCGAGATAACTTCTTAGAACAAACGGAACAACTGACGGCCACCCGAAAAGCGTTAGTCAACGTCTAACGTCACGACGTCAGGACCATAATGTTCGCTTATTTCACCTACGGAAAGGAATTCTGTTCTCAAGAAAAACTGTTTACGCGATTCATGGACAGTACAGCAATCAAAGTTTAGCCAGAAATCGTTAACGTCATATTGGATTGCGTGCAAGAACGCATTTAACATTGACGCCAAATCGCTCTCATTTAAACACATGTTTAAGACACGTGCAAGCTGTGACCTTGATGAAAGTTTGACACTAGAAAGTCAAATGATGAAGTCTTACTATATGGAGGGGAATATCCGCCAATTCTTCTTACTGCTAAATTACATTAGTATTGTGCTACATTCTATTTTCTGCAAGTGCATTCGCCCTAGTGCCAAATGCGTACTTCATACTTCCAAATGGGTACTTCATACTTCCAACTCTTGACGGTCATACGTAAGAAAAGTGTAATCAAAATCGTAAGTAAGCAGTATTAATTACTAAGTATGCACTAGAAATGTGAAATTAAAATACTTGAAGTATGCAGTAGTAAGTACTAAACAGACACTAAGCAAGTTGCATTTACAAGAACGAGTTATCTGCCATCATTAGTAATATATTCACTGGCTCCCTTCTAGCGCAAAATTACTAATGAAGGTAGATCACTCCACTACACATATCATTCACTTCGGGATTTTCCGTAAGAATGTGGTCTTGGGTTCAATTGGGGGATAGGGGTAAAACATGGAAATATTACTTCCCTTTATATCTCTTTACAAAAAATATAACTAATAAATATATATATAATTATAAATATAGATAAATAATCAAATCACTGTAAGCTTATGCCTTTCTTGCAATAACTATTATTTCTTTTATGCATATCTAGTTGAAATGCTTCTGTCCGGTTAAAAACGTTTGTAATTAAAAACATATTTTTTAACTTATATATAAAAAAAACTTTTTGTTGATAGCGCGATATGTTACACCATCCCATGCCTACAATTTGGATCATCACATTAAAATATAAATGCAATCAACCCTTCCCGAACGGTATTTGGATTTGTTCTCGCAAGTGAGTTTAACCCTCACATAATTTCAACTTTTGCCTGAATATTTTCCCTACTAATATGGATACAGGTCATTACTTTATTACCACCAATTTCGTCGTCTGCAAGAACAATCAGATCGGCCAATCTTAAGGGAAAGCGTAACAGAACGTTCAGAAAATGAAAGGAAAGAAGGAAAATACGCGAATAATTGGACCCCTGGCATTGGCCGATAATCAAATCTTGACTATATAACGTTAGTATAACGTTACATATTCAACACATTTAAAGCCATCATTTTGGCCTGGACCCCCTGAAAAATCCTGGAGGGCTTGGACCCCCCCCCCCCCCCCTCCTTGGAAAAAATTCTGGATCCGCCCTTGCATACTAGCATAGTGATTAAAGTATTGTTTGTCTTACACTTACGGGAATCTTATAGACTTGAGGAATCATCGTGACAAAATGATGATATTATCACCCCTTCAATCATTTCAAGTTGCCTTAATTGGCTTGGTTGTCCGATAATGCAAGTTTGATCTCGTGTTTATTTATACCCATAGATAAAAAAGAGTAAAAATATAAAGTATTAGGCCTACATACTTGTAACTGAGGACATTACTCATGTAGCCTATCATATCAGATGTATTGTTTGTACCACAGAAGGAAAAATACGCGTACACATCAATGCTAGTAAGTGTCATTATCCGATCATGTAGGCATATCTTCTGCAGAAAAATTTAGAAGAAAAAAAAAAAAAAAAAAAAAAAAAAAAAAACACGCGGATGAAAAGAATATATAAGGCGGTTTACAAAAGTTTCTCCTTGTGTGGAGTTGTGACATTGTGATAGTCCACATGACATTGTGCAGATGAGGGCAGGCCCGAAGGAACAGGGGGCTAGGGGGCTTAGCCCCCCCCCATCCCCAATGTTAGCCAAAATTCCGAATTTTCCTTATTTCATACTGAAAATTTAGGGAATATCCTATTTAGCCCCCAAATATTCAGTCACACGGTCTTCGGCCCACCCAATACGGACCTGGATGGTATGTATTTTATGGTAAAAACACGGCCCGTATCACGCGACACAACAAATACAGAAAATCTTCCATATTTTTGTTAATACTGACGAATTTAAAAACGATTTGAAGCAAAGAGGGTAGACACTAGCCAAGGTTGAGATATGCATGGTAGGTTTTTTTTTATAAAATCCGGCTGACAAAATGTTATTGACGACCAACTAAAATTTTGATCGTCAATAACTTTTTCATCTACTGATTTTTAAGATCCTTTGTATTTAGCAACCCATGCCTTCTCTTCTTCTGATCTTTTTTGCCTAATAGGTCATGATATTGACATAATTATTGGAAAACATTGAAAATGTGTCACGTTATTCCCTACCGCGTATATACCAGCCTGCATGTCTTCGTTATACATTGAATAATTAGCATATCTAAGGTTATCTTTCAAAATTATTAATTATTTTGAGAGCACTCTCGGGTACAGAGCTTGAATCCTGGTGATGCTAGCCTAGCCATATAGGCTTCAAAATCTATATAGCCTGGTGCATTCTTCTAGCATACATGCAAGACTAAACCGGGGTCAGATGGTTCCAAATTACAAAGTCTTTCAAGAGTTTTCATTAATTTGACTGATTCTTTTAGTTCATTTTTTCTACAGCAGCCGCCCGGGGAAGAGGCTCGATTCAATTTAGGTTGGTAGGGAAGAATAATTATTATGATTGGCTACAGCCGCAGCCGGAGGGCGAAAAGTTGTTTATATAAAGGGGGAATAACACTTAACATCTTGCAAATTTTCCGAGAACTTCGTACAAAAAAATAAATATATATTATTAAAATATGGTCTTTAAATTGCATATATGCCAAATCTTAGCTTTCTACCTTGTGTATTAGCTTAGATGTCGACGGATTTAAAACCCCATGATTTTTTGTCGGGGGGATTAAAATTATAATAATAAAACACATGGGGTTTTAAATCCGTCAACATCCTAGCCAATACACAAGATAGAAAGCTAAGATTTGGCATAGATGCAATTTAAAGGCCATATTTTCATAATATATATTTATTTTTTGCACGAAATTCTCTGAAAATTTGTAAGATGTTAAGTGTTATTCCCCCTTTAAAAGTAAAAATTTATACTGACGTCCAAAAGAAACGCCCCAGTCCTAATAAATGTCCGATTATTCAGTAAATCTGATTTGAAATTATAAAAACTTATTTCCATCTGTAAATTTGATTATCTGTTGTTGAAAAAATGATGATAAAGAAATAATCAAATTGTAACATTTTAGAAAAACGGCGCATTTAAACAGAGCGGTATCAGAATTTTTATTTGAAAATCTGTAGCACGTGGTTCAAACTTTACTTGCGACGACAAAAGATACCGTAAAACGGCTTATTTGGTGACCACAATTATTGAATACTAAAGGCGACGTTGATTTCAACGTTTCAAACCTGAAACGCAAATGACGTTAACGTAAGACGGCTTCTTGTATAACAAGCGTTACGCGAGGTCTACCTGATTTTGGACGATTGGCAAATGCTTCTATAACTCTAACTCGTCGACCAAGATGCCAGATCGTGCAATGAAAGACGTTAAAACGTCAAGCGGCTTGTTTTTCACTTCCCCGTATTCGAAAATGGCTTATCTGCGAGCTCTATTTTCCAAGCAGTGTGTCTATTTCAAACATAAATGACAACAACAGCAGTTACCTCAAAAATACTTATTTGACCACCACAGTAACAGACTACTCGACAGAACATCGATCCCAACGTCACAAACCTGAAACGTGCATGACGTTAACGTGGAGAATTATCATGCTTTGTAGGCGTTAAATGAGGTCTACTTGAGCGTGACCGATCGATAGATGTTCGCGGAACTCTAACGCGTCGATCAAGACACCGAATCGAGAAACACAATATGTTAAACCATCTTGCGACTTGTTAGTGCATTCGTCGCATTAAAAAATGCCATATTACGCGCTCCCTTTTCAAAATTTAGTCTTGGTATCCTTCAATTGGGATGTTTCATTAGAAAATCTTTAAACTCGTGATTGCCTATCGACTAACACATGCCACTGTGTAAAATATGACGCATTTCATCACGTGATAAACATACACGAAGCGCACGTAGAAAACGTGACCAGTCACCGGAAATGGACATATTGGCGAATAAAAACGCACATTTTTTCATTTGCCGTAATTGTCGGTCAAAATGATGATATACAGTATACACTTTACTAACATTGTAGCAGGCAAAAGGAAAATAACGACAAATTTCATTGGGGCGTTTCTTTTCGACGTCAGTTTATTTTAAATTCAAACATTTTAGATCACTCAGAAGCACTTAAAGTAAATATACTTATATAAACGGTATATCCTTGCATAAAAACGTACGACTATTTGAATATTTATCCTATAAAATGAGTAAAAGCTATATTTCTCAATTTTTTTAATAAGACATATAAAGGGAAGTAATTTTAATGACTATCCCTTATTGAAAAAATGATTTTTGAAATGGCGAGGGAACAGAATAAAATGCTTTTAACAAAGTTTTCTTTTCTTGTCGAGATGTGACTTTGTAAAAGCCTACACCATAATGCTCAGGTGAGGGAAGATCTAGTCTATGTCTTTGATGGTAATAACAACATGCATATCACGATCGAGAATCACGTAACATAACACTTAGGCCTACCGAAAATCTTCAATAGTTCTGTTTTAAAATACTGACCAAATCGAAAATTATTTTAGGCAGAGAAGGTAGACAAACGTTAAGATTTAGATTACATCTAGTGTGGTAGATTTTATGAAAAAAATAGTTTTGGTTGGTCGTCAAAAACATTTTAGATCTATCAACTGATTTTTCAAGATCCTTCGTATGAATCAGCAAATCCCTGTTGTTTCCCGCATTCTCTGCTTCAGGTCATTTTTTTTCGAATTGGTCATATTTATCTTGACAGAATTATTAAAAATCATCGAAAATATTGTGCCAGTCGATTCCCTGTCGTGATTAGGCCTATATCAGCCTGCACGACTTGGTTATACGTTAGATAATTATCATAGTTAACTAAGATGGTGGCCTCCTCCAATGCCAACTTGCCCTTGAAATTACTGCTTACTTTAAAACCCATCATTGGTATGGAGCTTGAACGCTCATGATGTTAGTTAGGCTTCGAGATCTATAGTCAGATACCCTTTGGAGGGGCACTCACTGCTACCCACTCAATACAACTGGATAGACTGAGACAATAAAGTGTTTTGTCAAAAGACAAATCCCCGAGGACGGCTTGAAGTCGAGTCCCCCGGGTTACAAGCCGAGTTCTCTAACCATTGCGCTATTGAGGCTGTATGGGGGGGGAGGAGAGAGAAGAAACTTCCGTTAACCAGGAGTTTCTCGTTATTTCAAGACACGGTGGATACTAGTAATCACGTGACACAACAATATCACAAAACCTTCAATAATTTTGTTATTTCAATACGTGATCGATTTGAATTCGGTTTGTAGCACAAAAGGTGCACAGCCGTCACGCATAAGATGAACGTAAGCCTAGTGGATTGTTCCAAAAATCAACAGAAAAAAAGTTATTGGAGGTAGATCTAAACCAAAATTTTGGTTGATCTTCAATAACTTTTTATCGGTTGATTGTTCAAAAATCAATCACATTCAGCTTATTCCTAGCATTTTTCAACCATTCCTGCTTTTTAAAACCAAATTGAGATTGACAAACTATTAACAAAAATATTGATTATTTTAAGTTGACTTGCAAGTGAAGATGACTTTTGCTTGAGATAAGTTCTGGATTTCGTGATAAATTGGACAATGTAGAAGCGTCAACGAAGCTGAAACACCGAGATTATACTTCAAATGGCTTGATTTTATGTAAACCATCACTGAAGCTGATGCCAAGATTTCATAGAGCACTAATCTGCAGGGGAAAAATCTTGCTCCAGATCTCAGAGTGTCTGATGCCATAAATCCCTGGCTTCTAAGACCACACCCCTGTGAATTTCGGCAATGTTGTGGCCCAGGCCACAATCGGTTTAATTAGGCATATTAGGGTATGTTTCGATTCACTGCGATCAGCTCAATCATTTTGCTGCTTTTCCTCGTAGGTTTTACCAATGGAAGGACGTCATATGAAGGGAAATATTAGCTTTGTAGTTAATCATGTGAATAAGAGCATTTTTATGAACGAATGTCAGCATCTTATATCATGATTGTAAGCATTTGCTATAACAGAAAGTCATATTTTGTTGACGGTATATAACTGTACTTTTAGGTCACCATCAATCAGCAGGCGATTCAAACGAGTCTATATATTTTGTCTTATCAACTTTTCTAACATTTTTGCAAATTACATAAAAACTATAAATGATAATTTAAAAAGTTATAATTTAGTAGAATTGAATAAATAATATTCTGAAACGTATTTGTTTAAAATAATATATGTGCGTATCTTAAATGTTTTGCTTAGATTAACTTCAGAAATTAAAAAAAAATACGAGAAAGAAATATGTTAAATGTGACGTCACTGGCAGGGCTAACTTACGGAAACAACCGAAGATATTGGTTCCCCGCAGTTATATGAATATGAATTCTTACTAAATTCATGCTAATGCATTTCACATTCGTACTAATGCCTTTTGAGATCTTCTTGGTACCTGTGTACAAATACTTACTGCTTAGTGCATACTTACAAATTTGATGTCACTTTTCTTACTTTTGACCGACAAAAATTGGAAGTATGAAGTACGCATTTAGCACTAGGACGAATGCACTTGTAAAAAGTCGAATAAAACCATAAATTTAGTACAATACTAATGTAATTTAGCAGTAAGAAGAATTGGCGGATATTCCCCTCCATATTACTATGCATTGAAAAAAGTACTCGAACTAGGGTGATTTTGAGAAAGACAAAAACAAAACGTATGATCAAATTTATTTTTTGTTGCGTTTCTTTTTTCTTTATTATATTTTCGGACAAACGATAGTGTTTCGAAGGTGTTGTTATAACATCTCGTGGCTACAGCTTGATTCAAGCCGTAGTTACGAGATTTTTTATAAAAACACCGATGGTTTATCAAAACATAACAGTAAACCCAGTCTATTGTTAGCACAAAATTCTCTGCCATTGATTGTCTAAATCCAAATTACATTTTAAACCATCTGATTAGACGAGACATATGTCTCGGCCAATCGGGTGGATTGTGGACTTTTGAAGGTAGGCCTAAGTTTTGAATTAGACTGGTGTAGGGATATCATGATGATTTTGTTGTGAGAAACAGCTTTCATTTGAACAGCCCAATCCTGTCGTTTGGGAAAGGGCTAACTACCTTCAAAGGCATTTCTTTAAAAATGGCATTCTTTTGTTCTGCCAAAGCTGTGCATTATTTCTTTTATTTATCTGAATCTTCTTGTAGGCCTACTGGCTTTGAATAGTTTTGTTACTTTTTTAGATAAAACAACTTTGAATTCTAGAATCTTTAAGTTTGTTTTCTTTCACTGTTTCAATTCTTGTCTGGAAACATTTGTGTCCGTCATGCTTAAGTAAGGCCCTATCAACTGAAACTTGATTAAAAACCCTTTCAAAAAAGCAAATCTTTGGATTATAGCTCATGCAGACGACAAAATAGAATTTAGAATAAGACGAATATTTCTGTATGAAAATGTAAAGATATTGAGACAAAAGGGGGAAATGCTGATTATGGCATTTTCCCTTTTAGTTCTAGGTTTCACACGTTTTTAAAAACGTTGTTTAAACCGGTCTTACTACAGAAAGAGTTAAGAAGCTTGCAAAATAATATAGAATAAAGCAAGTTATACTAATTAGGCAATTAAAAAACCAAGGCTAGCATATTAAAGCTTCAAAACGGATAATTATGTTTAACCCCTTCCCAAAAATCCCTGTTTTTTTATCTATTATTTTGACCAGGAAGGTGTTTTGAAAAAAAAATGCTGATGTTTAAAGTTAAAAATGCAGACCAATATGCACCTTTTCCGACAAAGTTTCGTCGCCACAAATGGAGTCACATATCACACTGTAATTATGAGCATAGATGTAGTCGTCTACAAAAAAAATAAATAAATAAATAAATAAAAAATAAGAAAGGCAAGGGGTAAGGTTGTAGTGTACGTATATTGCCACTGAGGGCAATTTAGATTATTTTAAGAAATTTGATAAGGTTCATGGGCTCCCAAGTTTCAAGATTCGTATCAAAACATTTAAAGGGACATGTCATGGATATTTCAAGAACCGGAACAACGCAGTTACAGTCCGCGATGGCTTAGTTGAGTTGTGCACCACAATATCGAAGTCATAGAAAAAGACATTTTAGCGCTGGTTAAGCAGCCCATACACGATCAACATTATTGACAATATTATTGTCAATATTTGGTATTGACAATAACATTGACCGTGAATGAATTATTGAAGGATTGTCAATATTATTGACGAATATCTTCGATCGCTGAAATATTTTCTTCAATATTTGTATTGACGTTATGTTACCCATGGTTGATTGTTCTCTAAATTGATATTGGCAATAAAATTGATCGTGTATGGGTGGCTAGAAAAATATTGTCAATATTATGACTCAATAATATTTCAATGATAGCCTATTGGTCGTGCATGGACCGCTTTACAAGTTTTTTTGTTCATGTAATTATCGAGGACCGGTTTCTCATTAATGTATCGTCGCTTTCTTCGGAAACCTCGAAACTGCAGCTTATTTTAGGCTGTAGTTACGAGGATTTCGAATAAAAGCAGCGATATCTAGAAATGAAAATAGGAACGAAAAAAGATGCAGAAATGATTTGGAATGGCAAAATGAACATAAAACGAGTTTTCACTGGAAAGGCACGATCTTCATTGTCAGGTGGACCAATTCAAAAGAGATTTCTCACAGTTCTATATTTCTACCTGTTTGTTTGGTCGACAAAGTAGCATGTGTCCCTTTAATTTAAGATTTACAATCTATTCACCTTATAATGTGTAATTTATACCAGTATTGCGTCATTAACATTAAATTAACGCATTCCCAAAAACGTGGTAAGGATTTGGAGTACGTTCAACAGAAAATAGTTGGAAGTACATTGAGGCAAATACAAATGTCGATAATCAGTGTTTCCATCCCTTTGAATAAGTATCTTTTCCCATTCTATATATATAAATCATAACATGAAAAATATCTAGTCAAAATGAGTTGAAATACCAACACTAGTTCTGCAGTCTAAGAGTAGGCATGCTCCAATTATGAGACAATAAAGTGATCTGCGAGTCGCGATAAAACATGAATACTTTTAGATAAAGACATAGATTCTGAAAGATGTGTTCCAAATGCTCCATACTTCATACAAATGACGTCATCATGACGTCATTTGTATAAAGTATGGAACATTATCACGGTACCATGGAGCATTCGGAACAACCCAGTCAATTTCCTCTTATATTTTTTCTACAAATTTAACCGAGGGGTTCCGCACGAAGTATAGGGCAATTGCGCCTCCAATTGAACGTCTTAAAAATCTTGCTCTAAAGAACGCTTCGTCCTAAAACATTTTAAGACATCTTAAGAAATCTCATTCTAAAGAACGCGCCTCTGATGTTTGTAAAATGGTCTTCAAGCACAAGGGTTGGTTGGGAGAGGTTAAAATTTAGTCCTAAATAGCAGTTAAATTAAACACATATAGTAATCGCGGACTTCCAATATTCAGAATATCGTCGCTTTTCATCGGAAACTTCGTAACTGTAGCTTTTTTAAGCTGCAGTTACGAGGTTGTCGTTAAAAAGCAGCGATATAAAGCTTATCAGATGAATCTCGGTATATAAAATCTTCAATCAATCGACGACACTCCAATTGTCTCAAGTTTAAACAGCCTGTCTAACAGTCTTTGAAGGTATTTTGTCTTTATTATTTTGTGATAATTTTAGATCAGAGATACGGATTAGAGAGGGTAAAGGCTTTACTAAATATCAAATCCTATATTATGGGTACTCATTAGAATAGCATCGTAGAGACAATTCAAATGGGTAGGCCTACCTAGAACATAGGGTTTGCATTTGAATTAAAAAATGCATTGACCCTATCTAATCTTATCCGTTGCTCTGTTAGATAATGTTAAACTTGAAATGATAAATTTTATATGATAATCATGGTACAGAAATTAACTGAAACATTTGTAATGGTCTTTAAGCATTTATACCATCCTAATTTTGATACCATAATAAATGTATAACTTTTCGTTTATTCAAAATGATCTTTCTCCAATATTAAGGTAGAAGACCCCTAATGAAAAACACCACTTTCTAGCCGTACGAAATGCATCAAATTACACACACTTGTAAATACACTTCATATAAGTTGATTCACCGTGCCGGATTTCAAGATTATGCTTCAAGAAGAAAATAATGTACAAATATCATTTTACTCTATATTCATATACAAGGGAGGTAATTTTGAACATTTTGTCCAATATTTTCATAAGTATGTATGAATTCAAAATTCTAAACCGTGCAAAATGCTTATGTTTATATTTGGAATGAAAATATAACACAGTTTAGGAATTACTGGCATTTTTCAAATTTCGCCGCTGGCTCTATGGTGCTCATTATGGGTCTTCAACCTTAAACTTATTTTATAACGCCTTGATATGTTGATCTTTTCGCGAACAAAAAATGTCGTAATTTGTCAAAATTTAAAAGAATTGCAGGCAAATTATTAAAGTTTACAAGAGAAGAAAATATTGATCGCATTGGAAGAAAGGGAAACACTTGGTTACACGATAAATTATATCATATGAGTATTAAATCCCTTTCTTCAATGTTTTTTTTTACACAACTTTTAAAATACATTCTTGCTTTCTTGTCTTAACTGGGAGGGGTATGATGACAATTTGTTTGGGAATAAGGATAGGGTTTATAGCAACTTCAATCTTTAAAAACTTGTAAAGAGAAAAGTTTCTGAAAGATCGAATCATCTGCCTTTTAGCATTTGATTAATGTTACCTAAAAAATCCTTGGCATCTATATACATGTAGACTTCTAGAATAAAGAAGCCATTGAAAGTCAAAAGACAGAAATAATTATGGTTATTTTTATACCAATATTTTCAATGTTTTGATTTTTAAATAACTCTTGCATTTTTCTTTGTAAAAGATTTCAGTAGGAACCGTCGAAAACACTTTCGTCCAAGAAGTATTCAGATCAGGATTTATTACTATAAAACAGATTTGATTGAAAATGTTTAATGCTGATTTCATTCTAAATATTGTTTTGACAACTGTATCAATATGCATAAATATCATAACGTGATTGGTTGCTTTGGGAGCGGAGCAAAACATAAATTTGGGTTTTCCACTATTGATATTTATAGCATAATGGCTGTAATTGGGAAACTGGCTTTTGGTTTCCTATTTTGTTCTGGATAGGAGCAAAACATACACACCTTTTTGTAATCAAAGAAGGTAAAGAATATCAAATCTACAAGCCCGATCGTGCTGTGTAAAATTCTTTAACCCTTTCTCAAACGCAATGTCCTTTTTTAGGAAAGGATTAAAAAGAGAGAAATTGTTTAATGCTCTTCTAAACGACTCAAGGTTTTAGCGTCATTCACTTAGGCCCGTAAGAGGCAAATTTCATGGGGGGGGGGGGCTAATTTCATTCGGGGGGGGGGGGGGCTAAAGCCCTTGTCCTGAATATTTGGGGGCTAACTTGGATGTTTTGATTGAAAAGCGACATAATAAAATGTACCAATTTTCATTGCAGGTTTTGTGACAGAATGGGTGAGCAAAAACCAAAACAAATGTATACACAAGTACAGGCTCTAATTCCAGCTTGTACTCTTATGGCAGTATTTTTACCATGTAAGTTGATGAATTATATGTAATTATCAGCAAATATTTTTTATTGCTACAACTTATTACATGTAGAACTTTTATCAATGCCTTGTTTTGTCGAAGCATTGGGAAACATCGAGGGAAAAGAGAAGGAAATTCTTAAATATTTATTTCTTTTATCTGCAATATATTCTATTAAGTATGAAATGCCACGTATAGGCCTAACGACTCTCAAGGCCTTGTCACATATCATCCGCATCCACAAAGACGTCCATATCCCGTCCAAAAGTATGCTGTGCGACTGACCATTGTTGGACGCGCTCCTGTCGTGGTGTGGACGCAACATTGTGTATGTAACAAGGCCTTCCATTCGGACAGTCTAAAATTTTAAAATTCTTAAGTTTTTATTGTTACATGGTCAAAGTCTACGTTTTTGAATTCAGTTTCGAAGCTTTACCTGTTAAAGGGACATTTCATTCCAATTTCAATTTTTTAAAGTATGTCTCAATGCCAAGATTGGTTATTCTAATGAGTATAAATACTATTAGTTTTTTGAAGTTGTTGCCAATAAGCGAGAAACACGCATTTAAAATTGAGACATAATCGATAAATTACATATAAATCCGAACTGTTGTCCACGACAATTTGTTCCATTTTAGCACAAAAATATAAATTTCTCGTAAACGGCGCAATATTTTTGCTTGACATTTTCAGAATTTTCTTAAGGAAATATGCTCTTTCAGATAAAAATAAAAGTAAAATTTAAGACAAAAATTCTGAAATGTCACTGTTGCTGTTGCCATTCGATAGGAATAAGTAGGCCTACGTGATGTGCTAGATCTACTGTTTTATCTTTGCATGCGAATTCATGTATTATGGAAAAATGCTTTGTTAAACTTGTTTTTGCAAACGATGTGCAAGCATAAATCTTTCCACCTGTGCTAGGGTATTAAAGAAAACAAGCCACAAAAATATATATTTTGAAACATTCAAACTCGTTTGTTTAACCTATTAGACACATGGACTCATTTTGAATTCCGAAAAGATGGAGGCGTTGGAAAACATTGTTGAAAATACAGAAATTGTTTGTTACATATATCTTCATGTCCCACATTTTCTTCCCCAAAAGACAAAATGATTCAGTTAAATTCACTTTAAATTGTCGTCTGTAACATCTTTCAAAATGGACCTCTTAAAATTTTGCCGTCTGATAACGGGTTATATCAATCCACATTTCTGTCTTTCGTTCAGTTGTAGTTGCAACTCCCAGTCTTACACTGTCGACTGGGTCCTGCGGGCAAGTGTCAATATTGACATGTTCCAGTTCTAATATCGTAGAAGGTGACTTCTACAGCTGGTTCAAGCATGGGACGAGTAAAGTTCAAATATATGGCAGTGCTAATGAAGGTACTGTGATAGACGGGAAATACAATGGGACATCAACGAATGGTTCATTGGTGCTACATATTCTAGACTCTAATGAAAGTGACATTGGTCAGTATACATGTGACCATAGTCATCTGGAGTCAAATGCTGTGGATCTGAGTTTGACCTGTCCACAAGCAGGTATAATATCGCTGCTTTTCAACAAAAGTCTCGTAACTGCAGCTTTAAACAAGCTGCAGTCACGAGGTTTTCGTTGAAAAGCGACATATTGTTGAAAAGTAAGTTTACATTACGCTTATAGTTTGGTGATGATAATAGATAGATCAAAATAGAATCATGATGATCAAAGCAAACTGCAGCGTCCAATGTAAAAGGACCTCTTTGGGTAAGTCGACAAATCTCCCTAAAAGGCTCAGTTCGATGGGTCAATTTTCAAACCTTACAATTTAAGCTTTATACTATTGTTAGGTAGGTAGATAGATGAAATGAATACCGATTTTATATCATTTAAAAAGTTTTATAGGTGCAGATAACTCTTGAATTTTGTACCCACCTTAATGGTTTCATTTACTTACACTACCAGTATTTATAGAGGTAAAGTGAAGTTTCTTTTTTGTTTTATTTGCAATTTATTTTCTACAGATACAAGGGTAAATGGTGTTGACATCATATGGCAGCTTTGGTTTTGTCCGTATTGCGCATGCGCATCATTGAGACAACTTTAACAGCGCACTTTCCCGCAAAAAATCTAGGAATACCTACCTTACCTGGGCTGGCGAGCATCGTTCCCCTGTGACCCAGCTTCTCATTGACATATGTTGTGTAACTTGACCATAGGCTTCCTTGGTCAAAAGGATTTGCTGGGTAATGGGGTGTGGGGAAACATACTTTTATATTAAAAAAAGTACTTGTATATCAATTGCCATATTTTTGGCGGAAATATTTTGCCTTTAAACTCCTTTCAATGACGAGCATGTGCATTAAGGACAGAATGAAAACTGATTTATAATTTCTACACCAATTGTCCTTACATTTACAGAAAAATTTTTGCTAATAAAAGCATATAAAACTCAATTCTGGTTAAATGAATACCGGTGGCATGGGCGGATCTAGAGGGGGGTCAGGGGGTCCGGACCCCCCTGGCATTGGCCGAAAATTAAATTTTTACTATATATGTTTAGTGTAACGTTACATATTTACTACATTTTCAGCCATAATTTTGGCTTGGACCTCCCCTGGAAAACAAATCTTGGGCTTGGATCCCCCCTGGAAAAAATCCTGGATCCGCCCTTGGGTAGGGTAAGAAACTGTAATTTTAGGGGGATGTACAGAAACTAAGAGTTATCTGTACATGTCGAATCGCATTGATTGTACAAAATCTGTTTTCATATGATTAAGGTATACATCTAACAAAACAGCTCGAAATAATTATCAATCTGCATGTTTTCAAAATTGACTTTTCCATTGGAGGCTTTTAGGGAGATTTCTCGGCTTATCAATAGAGGTCCTTATCAATATGACTGTGGTATTATCCACATGCGTCTACAGCCTTAAGAAATTACTTTCTCTTCATATCTGTCATAAGTGATTATAATAATTAAATAATTTGTGTCGGAAATAGTCCCAATGTGTCGTGTTTGTTAGTTATAGTCGACCAAAATTAACAACAGACATGGCTATTCCTATGTAATGACCCCACTTCAACAACGTAATACGTACATTCATTACTAATTCGATTTTTTAAGGTGGCAGAGGAAGTACAATACGAGCTGACATGTTTCTGTTTGGGATGACGTTTATTATCTACGTTACGTGTTTTGGGTGGTATGTATGTAATATTTAAGCTATTTGATAGCTTGTTAATATTTAACCTGTGGTATGAATTAAAGGATATAAGTGAATATACAAAAAAGGGATGGAAATGAAATTAATTAACCAAAGTCCCTATAGAACGTTTCTCTCTGATAATTGAATTGCGTTCGGTCGTGCCCAACATTATTCTAGTTGAATTTCGTTGTCTGGTGCATCTAATAATGTGGTCTCGGTATTTCCTAGACTGGTAAACACAACACTCAATCCTAGTACTAAGTTACTTATCTCACGAAATGCTTCTTAAGAAATCTCTTTCCAAACAATGCCTAGTCTTGACGTCCCAAGTAGAAATCTTTTTACTTGAAATGCTATTTGATAACAAAGCTGGAAATGGATAGCGGATCCGCCGTTTTAATTTTTCGCGTTTACAATCATTGGAAATATTTTTGAAACTTTCTTTTTTTCGCAAGTTTTTTCGACAATGGCGCATATTTTCCCACGTGTTTCTTAAATTTCACTATTGTTCTTTCCGAAACAACTACCGCCTTGTCTTCGCTTGACATTCTATATACATGTAATTGTCTTTTCAGAAAATGTGTGACTAAATCATAATGCACAAAACCTACGTTGTGCTGTGTCACAGCTAGATCACCTCCGTGCCATATAGCAGCAACCAGAAACACAACAACAACAACAAACAACAACAATAACAACAACACAGGATATGACCTTGCGATATAATACCTCTACCTAAGAACAGATATGTCTTTATGCCGCTCTCCCACGCCTGCAGCTAAAAAAACAATAAAAAATGCAAGATATTATGTAAACGATGATCAGTTTTTCCTTCTTCTCTTTCAATATTTCATTTTTTATTATTGTACAGATTGTCAATAGATTTATGGTACACTTTTCGAAAGTCTTAGAAAGAAAACAAATTTGAAATCAGTGAAATTCGATTGATCTGGATTGCTATCTTTTAAAAATTGGCTATTAAGGATTACAACCCTCAATAGCTGCAAAACATCTCGTGCATCTTCGGGTGTCATCCGTATCAACGGAAATTGACGGGTTACGTCTGGAAATTTTCGTGGGTATCTCTATTTAATTTCCGTTGTCATGCATGGCGTCCGGAGATGCACAAAGCGTTTTTCATCTATTGATGGGTTGTAATCCTTAAGGAAGACATATATTATATCATTAAATGTACAGAAAACTAAGGAGTCAAAATGCATTGATTCGATTACCTAGAACCAGTTGAGTTAAGAGGAAGGTGTTTGAAGATAAACAAAAGGAGAAAATTTGAACTTTTGAGTAATTTGTATCATTTGCAAGCTCTCTGCGACTTCATTTGACCTAAAAAAAGATATCAATTACCCGTGCATAACATAAAAAACTCGGAAAGAGTTTTTTGATGCCCCCTGTCATTTCGACATAACGGATGTCTCTTGTACAATTATTTTAGATAAAAAGGGATCTTGAGAAAGGTCCATCAAAATATTTGCGACCATCATAGATCTAGATTAGCGTGTGCATTTGCACTGTCTAATCAATGTCCATGCTGTTCTATAATAGCTTCGTAATAACCTGTACCAACTCTCATATAGCAATGAAAATTTTTACAAGACTGCACACATGTACCGGAACCGCCTCGTTTTCTATGTTTCTACTGGCGCAGAGACTATATTATACTCTTCTAAATGTCAAAATACATCGCCGGTCATGTTCGAAAGGTCGTAACTACAGCTTAAATAAGCTGTAGTTACGACATTTTCGAACGTGATCAACGATATTTTCCTTCGTGCAAAAACAACAAGGACACACTTCATAATATACCTTATATGAATTCCTAGTTAAGTAATTATATACTTAGATAATAACAAGAATACAAAAAATAAACAATCTCGATAAATTTATACTGTCTTTTCAATTCATATATGTAAGTGAATTAAATTGTGAAAATATTAAGCTTAAAAAAGCCCAAAAAACACAATCACGTTTACGCCCATTAAGTTATAGCAAATTTGAAGCCAATGGACATTCATTTTCCATCAATATTAAAAACAGCACTACCTGATATCGATAATCATTTAGTTATTTTCAAAAAAGCAGCCTAGTTTTGAAGTTTCATAAACAGCAATCTTGGGCAAACATAGACAAAAAAGATAACCAACATGATATTCTTTTCGTTTCCCTCGATATTTTCTATGCTATATAAATTGCAGGGCTTCTGTTTCCAATAACATTAATTTTGTCGTCAGCCATTTTCGACTTTACTGGATTTGATCATTTTTGACATGGACAATACAATCATGTAGTCTCTGTGTTTTGTAATGCCGTTGGTACATTTTCATACATGACGGCTCCGACTGATGTCTCGGCTGTACCTGTAACGATAGGGAGAAAAAGATAATACAAGTAGATCTATAACTGGAATTTAGATAACGATAGTAACACTAAGAATCTCTACCGACCTATACGTACATAGTGTTTAGCATCCCTCCTGCTGTCTTAAGTAGCTACTGGCTATGGACAATCTGTATGGGAACAGAGCATAGCGAGATAGTTAGCGACCCATGTAGGTCTCAAATATCATAATGGTTGGTTCAAGTAAACATTTCTTTCCCCCTTCTTCATTACGCACAAATTTAACTAAAAAGCATTAGACTCGCCAAGAACTGGATGTTAATCGTTAGTCTGATCCACAAAATACATTTTTTTTTTGTATTCCATGGAAAGATCAACAAGAAAAATTACAAATGGTGCAAGCAATCATCTTTTAAATATTCAATCGAGGGAAATGTATTTCGCGAATAACTCAAGTTTCGTTAACACCTATAAGACTATATTGGCGTCCTTTTGCATTTCGACCCTTGCATAATATGTTGATCGGAAAGGGTTTTATTTCCGTATTTATGTTAGTGAAATCCAGCAGAGACATCTTATCAGATGTTACATACCACTGTCTTTTAATTTTCCATACACATGTTCACCTTGGCCAACTGAACCCAGGCCTTCATAGACAGTTCTGAAGAATAAAGTGAAAGTTGTGATTTTATGAAAAACAAAAATCAGTTTGAACAACATCATCACTTTTCTTGAATAAAGTTTGTACATATTTTAGATTTTTTTAAAGTCAACGATGTGGGTTTTTTCTCCTTTTACCTTTGAACAAACGAAATTCTTCTTGAAATGATGTTCAGGTTTGAAAGCTGCTGTAGACAACAAAACGTTGATAGTAAACTTTAATGTGCTGAAAACACCAATGTAAAATATCAGTTATAAGAACAGGCAGTCTTCTGTGCAGGCTGGTATGTGTTTCTATCAGTCTCAAATTGCACAAGGGCCATGTCTCTAGATCCCCGGCTAATATGTTATGGAACATGATTCTATACTTAACCAAACTTATAAGTACTCCGTTTTCTATTATGCGCAAAATGTTCTCCGGTAAAGGAATATCAAAAGTCGATATTTTTTATTATTCCCTAACTTAATTACTTGATATCATTTTCATTTTGCAAAATTATTGTGCAAAATGATAACTTCCGGTCAACTATAGAAAATTGACCTATTCCTCCTGGGTTTCATACACGAATCCCACGTGCTTAATTTACAATTTATTCCTTTATGGGTCAACGTGCCAAACATAAATACATAAAATGCGTTGGAAATCTCTACAACAACCCATTACAATTGGTGTTTTACAAGGTGGTGCTATTCAAGAGTAGGTAATATTCTCAGACCCATATTTCCAGTCGTTCTATACAAACTAAATACAAAATATCGTTCGTTACTATTAAACATCAACATTCTTGTTACTTTCGTACCATTTTTGAAAAGAAATGCAACCCGTATCATAAATGTACATGCAAATGCTATCAACCAACTTGTGGCCGAGTACAGACAAACCGGAAGTGTTTCCAACCTACCAAGACAACAACGTGATAAGAAATCAAGCCGGAATTAGGACTATAACATTGTTCTGTCTCGTCTACGTGAACTGGAGCGTTCAGTGACTGTCACAGAAAGGGATACATTATGCCTTCAAGGGAGACCATTCAGTGTCCGAACTATCCGATAATGGCCAAATTCATCATGTCTATGTAGAAGACGCAAAAACCATGACCTCACAATTACCATGTTAATGTTCAGTTTGCAAGGGTGTATTAAATTTGCTGATTGTGAAAAAGTGTTTTACAGATTAACGATTTACTGTCCAGTATGATGATGATCTGCCACATGCTTAGCAAGCGTAGAGAACCTTACATCGACTTCTAAAATATCAAAAATTATATCCCTACAGCATCTGTCAGTAATTACAAAATGTCCATGCGTTCCTTATACCATGCTATTGTTTGAGCGAACAAGGAACACACAAGTTATTGACTTTGTGATTTTTGCTACCAACAATGGTCTCCATTAGCTGCTTCTTGTTCAATTCATCTTGTCGTGAAGTTGATGAAAATTCAATATATGGTGGTCATATGGTTAAAGCGAAGATGTTTCAAATTTGGTTAAGATATGTTATGCCAGTCCGGAAATATGCTCTATAATATAGTCGGAGTACTTATACGTTTTGAGTAGTGTAGATACCTGTCTGTGTCTGTGTTGTCCTCATGTCTGGTTTGTAGCTGTACTGCAATAAAAATGAACCGGAATCAGAGGCGCGTTCTTTAGAGCGAGAGTTTTGAAAAGATGCATTATAAGAGTTTTAAGACCGAGATTTTTACCGAGGTGTTCCGAATGCTAAAAACTTTATTCAAATGGCCTCATAATGACGCCATTTTATAAAGTATGGGCATTCGGAACACTGTGGTTAATAAATTTTGGAGGGACCTGCTCAGTTCTCTCTTCTGTTGTTTCTACAGTATTGACTGAGGGGTTTCACAAAAAGTACACAGTAATGGAACATCCAATTGAACGGCGTAAAAGATATAGCTCTATTGAACCTTTTATGTTAAAACATCTTTTTTTAAAACTATTTTTTTAAAGTTACTTTAAAATTATCGCTCTATAGAATGCATCCCTGGAATATAGGCCATAACAGCATTTCATATCATCATGATTTCAGATCAATATGAGCGTAACCGAACTCTAATCAGGGTTTATGGTGCTGTCAATGACTTGTTTAAGGTAATGGAAACGACATGTGCATATATTATGCAAGGGCAGATCTAGATCGATGTTGTTCTCAAATGCTATAAGGGTCTTTCTTGCAGATCAGGGTTAAAATGTTTACGTTACTGAAACATAAAAAAAAAAAAAAAAACGAACGTCATCTAGTAATAGCGCTACTACATTGTTGTAATGCGTAATTAGCCGGTCAACAGCATAAAAAAATAAAGTAGATCTAATACAAAAGTGTTGTACGAATGGTCGCAGTGTTTGATAGGCACTTTGAAGTCTTAACACAAATAGACACGGACTGAAGATCATCATTTGAATATTAAATCAAATATACATACCCACACCCTATTACCGGCTATCACTACAGCAGTTGCTAACCTTGGGCAGTATCATCTATAAATAGCGGGTGTACTGGGTAGGTCATACTTTTTCCATCTTTGTTTTTGTATTAAAGCCTTTCTCAGCTATATTTGTAGTGCACTTGGCTGGCCATACATTTGAGCACCTACATGGTAAATATTAGCCCAAAGAATCACTAAACAACAAAATTATTCAGCGACAAAGTCGTAACTTCACAATTTTTTATGTAAAATCCAACTTTCAGTCCATATAATGAGAAAATGATAAGACGATCATTAGAATTAATATAACTATTAACATAGTTAATCAATTTTCTTACACTGTGTAAATTTAGAAAACTGTCTGAATTGAATTAACTTCAGACTGACCGATTAAAACTAAACACTGATGCCGATTTGGCTATCACGAACAGCATATTGAAAATTTGAATGGCAAACCCGGACATAAGTTGATGGCAACACAGAACAATATGTCTTGTTGGAAAAGCGGCACCTCTTTCAACAAGAAGTTGCCTAAAAGGAACATAAAATAATGAATTAACACCATTTCTTGATAGACTAGCCAATTTCTGAATTATAGACATAGAAATCGTGCAAGTTCCTTTCATCTAGATATGGTTGAAGCTGAGTAACACAAAATTGAAGGACGTATGCAACCATTAGTTGTAGATGATAGTTTGTCGGTTAAGGTATACATCCCATCATTAAAAACACCACTTTTTAGCCGTACGAAATGCATCAACTTACACACATTTGTACATACACTTCTTATAAGTTGATTCAATGTGCCGGATTTCAAGATTATGCTTCAAAAGGAAAATAATTTACAAATATTACTTTACTCTATATTCATATGCAGCGGAGGTAATTTTGAACATTTCTGTCAAATATTTACGTAAGTATGCATTGATTCAAAATTCTAAATCGTTCAAAATGGTTATGTTTAGAATGGAAATGTAACACAGTTTAGGAATTACTGGCACTTATCAAATTCACCTCTGGCTCTTTAGTGCTAATGATGGGTTGCAAACCTTAAAAACTACACATACTTTACAGTTAAAATTGTGGATTTTACATCATGTCGTCGCTATTTCAGGCACAAAATATGACTGTAATATTTTTGATGGGGTTAAATTTCATTTAGTCAGACTTAACTTAAATAGATGGAACCCACGCAAATATATGTATATGAATCCTGCTATTTCAAAGTCGGTCAATGAATCTTCAAACATTTCGATCGAATGTTTTGCGCGGTGCACATTTGTATTTTTCATTGCGAAACGATTTGGTTTATTGGGGTTTTACGCCGTTTTCAACTGCCATGGTATATCGCGGCACCTTGAGCGCCTTACCATGGATTCCTGTTGTTTCTTATACAAGTACTAACACAATAGACTAACCGAGCCTCCAGCTGCTCGCCCACATAGGTTAAGAATATCAAACCATTGGTGGGTAACATTAGTTAGAAAAGATATTTGCCACGGCCGGGGATCAAACCCGGGTTCTCTCGAATGAGAGACAGATGCGCTATCAATGTTCAGCGTTTTGGCTTCATTGCGAAACGAAGAAGAGATATCGGTGATAAAGGATTATCAAGCAAGAATCTTTTGATATCGATAAAACATCATGGTTGTCTGCATAAAGCACATGATTGCAACTAGCCTAGGTAAGTGAATACAGAAACTAGTGAAGGATCAAAGATCAGTCAGCTAGGTAAGGATCTCTATAGATAAGGCGAGAAATCTCCCTCAACGTCTCAAATGGAAAAGTCAATTTTCAAAATATTCAAATTGATAAATATCTCGAGCTGTATTGTTAGATCTATACCTAAATCATATGAAAATTGATTTTGTACAATCAAAACGATCCGACATGTACAGATAACTCTTGGTTTCTGTACCTACCCCTTAAATTATATTTTCTTGCCCTACCGGTATTCATTTAACCAGAATTAAGTTTTCTATTGTTTTATCAGCAATAATTTTTTTGTAAATGTAAGGAAAATTGGCTTTGAAATCACAAACCAGTTTTCGTTTTGTCCTTAGTGCGCAATGAGTTTAAAGGCGAAATCTTTCCGCCAAAAAATATGGCAATTGGTATAAGAGCACTATTTTTGATATACATGTAAAAGTATGTTCCCGCAGTGACCCATGAAATCCTTTTTACCAAGGAAGTCTATGATCAAGTGACAAAACATATGTCAATGGCAAGCTGGGTCAAGGTGGGGGGGGGACGATGTTTGCCAGCCAAAGGAAGGTAGGTATTCATCGGTTTTTGGCGGGAAAGTGCGTTTTCAAGGTTGTTTCAGTGGTGCCTATGCGCAATACGGACAAAACCAAAGCTGCCATATAAAGTCAACACCATTTATTCCTGTATCTGTAGAAATTAAATTGGGAATAAAACAAAAAGAAACTTCATGTTACATCTATGAATACAGGTAGTGTAAGAAAATGAAAACCATTTAGGTGGGTAAAATAATCAAGAGTTATCTGCACCTATAGAACTTTTTAAATGGCATAAAATCGGTATTCATTTCATTTATTTATCTAACTAACCATAAAGCTATATTTTGTTTCTCAATTTGTAAGTTTTGAAAATTGACCCATAGAGCTGAGCCTTTTAGGGAGATTTCTCGCCTTATCCATAGAGGTTCTTTACACCTAGGGTTGTAAGATTATCATTTTTATATTGGACCATAACTACAAAAAAGTATACGGACAAAATTGTGAATGCCCAAATTGACAGGCTGTTGCAGAAGACAAAGTGGATGCTGACAAGAATATAACTTTGTACAAGATAGCAAGCCTTTTCTAAAAGGAGCGTAAAAAGAGGCATTTTTTAAATGGTTAAAAATGTTTATTTTTTTATTCTGTGTTATGTTTCACCTTGCATGGTGAAGTAAAGCCGAGTGGTCATTGGACAAATAGACCTCTCAATAAAAGTACCCAGCCTCCAGCTGCGCTCTCACATAGATGATTCACACCTATTGGTGAGAGACAAATGACTTTTGTCAAATGTAAGAATGGATACTGGTCGGCCTGGGGTTCGAACTCGCGACCCCTGGATTGACAGACTCCGATGTTAACTGGACTCGGCTTAAACAGATACATGTTGCAGCAAATACTCTTTATAAAGCAAACCGCACGGAATCTCGGACAAACAAAAGTGCTTTGTCCGTATGATTCTAAAACCACACAACTGCAGCTTGAATGAAGCCGTGGTTACGAGATTTTTAACAGCTAAAACCGCTTGGACCATTCTATTCATAACGTAAGATTTAACCCTATTAACCATAAGATTCCATTTCCTATATTATCAATAGCAATGAACTCTGTGCTAAAAGTGCACTAGATTTACCGTTATAAGTATTGACAAACCGTCAGTGTAGGCCTAGTTATTGTCCAGCAAGATTAACCCGGGACATCTGCATATGTAATGACCCCACTTCGGCTTTGTTTTGTTAAGACGCTCAACTAACGGACTTTGCGCACGAAAATTAAGTTGTCCCGGGTTAACCTTGTTGGACAATATAAAGTCTCGCAACTATGGCCACATACGAGATTTTATAACAACACATACGATGCACTATTGTTTCACCCAAATTGCGCCACTGTTAACTGGATAAAAACATTCTCCATTTATCTGATTTTAATATCAAATAAATAACAACGACATCGCTGTATTGTCCACCTAAATTAATCCGGGACAACTTAATTTTCGTGTGCAAAGTCCGTTAGTTGAGTGCCTTAACTTTAACAAGTGGGGTCATTACATATGCAGATGTCTCGGGTTAATCTTACTGGACAATATGAATTACCATTCTGATATTTGGCTAGTATAATTACCCGGTCAAGGTCAGTAATTATCCTCCAAATAGTGTTCATAATTAAAACTCTTATCAAATTCCCCTGCAAATAATCGAGTTCATAAGCAATAATTAGATAAAGCGGAAACTCCCAATTTTAAAACTTAAGTTTATATTGCTATAATAGACGAATAACGCAATGGTATTTTTGAGCATAGCATCTAATGTTGAAGGTATTTTTTTAAAGTTAGTCTGTGCCCGATTTTATAAACGCCGGCTAGAGTTAACCAAATGGCCAAGTATCTGTTTCGGTTATTTTTCGATTATTCACATCGGAAAATTTGAACAAATCAGTGAAATATTTTGTTTGTGCTAAACAGCGTTGATACAATCGGGCCTATGACTTGATTTCATGAGATGTAGGGCCGTTTTAAATCGCTATGGCCATATTGCAGTGGCTGGAGCACCTAACCGTGGATTCCTGGGAAGTTCTTGCTTAATATATAGCTTATTCTTATCTGATGCTCTTTTATCAAACAAAAGTACCAGCATTCATGTATTGTTGTAATTATTATCAGCAAATTTTAAATATTTCACACCATGATCACTTGGATAATGAAAAAGAATTGTACATAGACAAGCAAAATAGTATCATTTATGCTGTCTGTGATTGCCTATTTCAAGTACGAATCTCCTGTCGGTGATCCCCCTATGTGCTGTTCGTGATTGCATAAATTTGTAGCTCACCAAACTTTGTTTGACTATAACGACATAACGGAATAGTTGATTGTCTTCACAAGCAATTAGTCGGTAGATAATATACTAGATATCCATTTTGTAATAAAATTTCTAACATTTGCTTCAGTGTTTTTCTGCTATTTGCATGGAAAGATGAATTTTATATGCAAATATGTGAAGTTTCGACTTTGTTGGTGAATTATTTTTTTGTTTGAGGACTCTCTGTGCTAAAATTTGACATGTAGGTGCTCAAATGTATGGCAAGCCAAGGGCACTACAAATTATAGCTGAGAAACGCTTTTACACAAAACAAATATGGAAAAAGTATGACCTACCCAGTTCACCCGCTATTTATAGATGATACTGCCCAAGGTTAGCAACTGCTGTAGGGATAGCCGGTAATAGGGTGTGATACCTGAGTTGTAGTATGTGTTCTCTGTCTTGTTCCTGTAAAGAACATTGAAAGGATGGAAGCAAATTCTCAATTTTCAATCTTATAATTGATCATTGGTAGTGTAGTAATATACAAGAGGCCCAGTACGTAATCAACTCTGACGTAACACCTTTGAGAAATTATAAATTCTATTGAAAATTAGTCTTGTATATTTCTTGAGAGAATGATCATGCATATGTACTTTTATGCAATTTTTGGATTTTTTGTAAAACATGTAATGGTTTTATGTATTGTACTTGTGCGAGACCGAAATACACATGAACACTATAAAATTAACAAATAATAATGTTTCTGAGGTAAAAAAAAGTAAAGATAAACGAGGTACAAATCGACGAAGCGTTCAAAAATGCAATATAATTCCTGTTATTCCTTTTCATCAGGAAACCTCGCCATTGAAGCATGTCATAGAACTGTCATATTTGTCATCTCATGACAGGTTCAATGTAGTACAAAACCTTGTTGGACATGGGACTGTCAAGGTTAATTGTTGTGTACTATATACTTGCATAGTTACACCATTTGTGCAGGATATAAATAGTCGCCTGTCTTGAGAGAGAGGAAGGAGGGCTATGTTGCTGTTGAATGCTTAACTTGGTTTGAACTTGCAAGATGTGTTTTATTATAACATGGACTTTGTAAATATATATTAAACTATACGATCATATGGCTAAGCCTCTGTTGGTCATGCCTTTACCACAAGCACTAACGGTAATACAATACCCCCGCCACTACAAACATTTGTCAGGACAAGCGGTTTTGTCGAAAACAAAGCCCATTAATTCACAACATAAGCAAGGTATAGTAATGCTCATTGTACACTGCCTTTCTCCTTAGTACGATCTATTAACCAATAGGTTTTCACGATCATAGCTATTTTACCTTCAGATATGCTCTGGACAAGTATTTTGAACACGGACCGACTGACAGACAGATGGACAGATGTAGAAACTTTGATATTTAGTTATTAGAAAGGTATTTTTTTCGAACCAAGAGTTTATTTTTTCAAGCAGGGGACTCTTTAAATGGATTTTGAACATAGTAAATAAGAAACTTTCTCTATGTAGATACCCAACGCTATTGGAACTAGAAATGTTCGTATAATTGACATCCCTGCTGCTTAGACCTTTCAAATAATATGATTAAAACATGCCTATTGCTACTTCAAGAAGTAATCGCATACAAGTACTTTATGACTTCTAAATACATGTACATATGTGTAAGTCAAATTGAATGGAATAAACCAAGATTATATTCGAACTCACCCTGAGTGGCCGTCGTTAAAATCTGAAAAATGTAAAAAACAATACATATTGTAATCACAGGTAGTTACACGTATCTGACCAAATTGATCCTCAATTGCCCTGTTTAATTTTCTTGAAACTCTGCTTAGCTCATGAACGTTTTACATCTGGTTTGACAGTTAGTAATGTTCCAAATGACGCATCGGTAAGGCTGATGATGAACACTTCAATATCAAAAACTTTTATATAGGGCCTACTCATCAAAACGTTACATAAGGGTCACACATTTGAAATAAAATATTCAACGATTCTTTGCAAAAAAATCATTCATGACTTTGCTGCATAACGAATGATTATCCTTCCTCCGTAATCAGTCATCAGTAGGTTGTGAAAATTGCCGGAACTATAATTAAAAGAGAACATGACATTTCACTACCTCTCAAAATGCTTGTTTGTATAGGTAATGGGTTGGGTAGCAACTTTTCCTCTGAAAATATAGATATGTAGTCGGCGTGGTCATCTTGTTTCTCTATCATTTCAATACAATTCGAACAGACGCTTGTAGTGTCCGCTTGAAATCAACTTCCGATTTCGACAAGAGTGAATCTAGACAATGCCTCTACCAGGACCCGTTTAAGAGCTGTTTAAGTTTTCAGCATGTTTGTGTGAACATTTTGGACAGGGATCCTTCTTTGATTATAGTCCTACACATATTTAATGACTATCATGTATGGAAAACTTGCTAGCCTTGCGATAAGTTGCGATTTAACGTCATGAGAAGACATGTGAAGACGAGCAATATCGTCCACCAAAATGAACCAGACACCAGTACAAGCTGTTTATGTTCAAACAATGAAAATCCTATCTAGGCTCATAAATTGTGCACGTGCAGGCTAGTGTTGAGCACTACTACAGCCACAGAAACCAGATGCATTGACTTTCATCGTCCAGTAGGTAACTTTCACCTTGCGGTTTTGGTGTCTATTTTGAGATGCGACAGGTGAAAATTGTGACAGAACACCAAAGTCGTAAGAATTGTAGTGTTTCTTAAGAAAACTTGGCGTTTTAAATTTGTTTAAAGTGTTAAAAGACGAAAGGTGAAATGGGTCATTTGTGCTTTTGTGAGGTAGGTATGTAAAGATGGTTCTACGGAACTTAAAACCCATCCTAACACAGGGGCGTAAACAGGAAATTTTAAATTATACGCACGCCGTAGGCGTGCAAGAACGCCTACGGCGTTCGTGAGGGGGGGTGTTTGGGGGAGAGCACGAGAGGGGGGTTCGGAGGGCCTCCCCCGAGAAAATTTTGATATTCAGGAAGGCAGCAGAACGATTCTGAGCCTTCTTTGAGACAGAATTTGAGCTTCATTCGAAATCATTTTTTAAGGAATTATAGTAATTTGACGGCAAAAGCTGTTCACGATTTTTTTTACATTACGCACGTGCGTAGTGTGCGTAATGGGCGTTACGCCCTTGCTAACAGATCGCTAGCCAGTGACCGATAAAGAGTGAAGGTTTTCGTTAGAGAAGATCATCCATTTGATGGTACAATTATTCCAAGGACGATAACGATCGTCCACACATGACTAGAACTACCAGTGAGTTTCTTTAGAGAGTAAAGATATAACCTATGCAACGGACAGCACGCTGTCTTTATGTGAATCCTATTGAGAATGTGTTGGACTATCATTAAGGAAATGATGTTTGCCTACAATGTTTAACCAATGATGCTGGAAGCTCTGAGACGGGCGCTGGTAGAGGCCCTTATACAGGCAACTAGAAGTTTATTTTAAACTTCTGCTCTTCTTGCGTTGATTTAATATAGATTCAAGATAGATACACTGGCTATACATATGATTTTTCTGAAGAAAATCCTGAGGAAAGAGGCTGCTACACGACCTTCTACATGTAAAAACAAGTATTTTAACGGATAGTATATTATAATTTTCTCTTACAATTTAATTTGGGTTGATTTTTCAATCTATTATCATGTGATTATGATAAAAGGTGATAAGTTATCATATACATGTGTACATGTATATTATAGTGGTAATTGTAAATCAACGATTTTCGAGAATACCGTGTTACATTTCGTCAGTACCTTTGACGTTTTTGGCATTACACTGATTCGCAAGACAATCTCTGACACAAATATGTTTATACATGTATGTCTCGACGATTTCATTGAGAAAATACGAAATAATATATACTACATGACATACTAACAAACAAATCTTGTGGCATTTGTTACCTTTCGTGGAATATGATTACCTGAATATGTTCTCCTTTTAACGTACAAAACAACTAATACGACAGTAATAAGAACAAAAACAGCAATGCCGCCAACCATACCAGAAACTATTGCCGCTGTGTTAATGGTTTCCTTGCTGGATATAAGTGGTGCTTCTCCTGTATACAAAAGAAAATAACAGAGTCAAAATTTGCTATAAAACACACGAAATCCTTTTATCACTCTTACATTAGTTGCTCATCCATTAAAGGCGCGTTCCCATTGCCGACCAAATCAACTCGATCAAGCTCGATCAAGCGATCGAGTACTGATCAAACTTGGTCGGCAAGAGTGATCGGGACGTTCGAACGTGGTCGGTGAAAATGATAGGAAATTAATCAACAAGAAATAAAGAAGAAGTCGTGTAAATACATTTGATCGAGTTTAATCAGGAAATTTAGGCGATCGAGTTGATCGAGTTGATTTGGTCGGCAACGGGGAACGCGGCTTAAGGGAATATGTAAATTATGAATGCGATGTACTCTAAATAAATTCCTTTGTGTCATTGAAAGATTGACTTTTCAAAAATACGTGGGTTGTTCGGTAAGTTTTGAGACGAATATCATTTCATCATTATTTTTGCGAATTTCCTTATTACTTTTATGTCTACACAAAATTTAAAATACAACAAATAAAATGCAAGTCGTTTTTTAAGAAACGGATTCTCGGGTTGCTGCTAGTAGAATCTAGTAACCATAGCAACACAACCATCGTGTGACCGGCGCACGGCTCGCAAATAAGAAATATTATTTTATTTTGTTTGTATAAATACAATATTTTCGTGAGAAACTTTGATAAAGTGTATTTAACATCTTTAATGATTCATTACCGTATTGTTTCGTTAGATTCAACCGTTTGGCATCGTGACGAAATTTAATTTTATCGATGACAGGAGTACATTCTGGGCTGACACCGTCAAAGGCTGAACAGCGAATTTTCAAAAACGGTTTTCTGTAAATGTCAGAAAATCACCAAAATATTTTTGAAGATGTCAGTATTGCAGGTGAATACTTTTCTACCGCTCGCACAATAAGTTTCGGGAGGCAAAGATCTCATCTGAAGGTAAAGAGAGATGCTGCTACCGCCCTTCATTACCGTAAAAATAGATTTACGCGACGTTCTATCGATGAATATGACCACATCACTGTAAGAGACTTACAGCAACCCCGTATCCTTGTATAAAAGATTGTATTACAGTTTTCGTATTACTTGTATTGTGGGTGTTCATTAGATGGGCAGGGAGACATGAAAGATGCATTCAGTGTAAAGAATGGTGCTTTGAGAAATAACTACATTATCCGTCATAGTCAAATGACGTGACGTCCCTGTACGGCGGCGTGCGCCGCCTATATGTCAGTGGCTATTTTTGATATTCATGTTTTATTTGAAGACGGTGTACGATTTACATGAAATTTCATATAGGTATAGATTAAAGAATACAAGAAACATATATCAAAAAATTGTGTGAATATACCTTGTTTTAAACTGTAAATCGAGGTTGTCTCAAAACTTTCCGAACAACCCTCGTATGTTACAAATACGGTAATTGACGTATGTACTGTAGCTTTTACTCTTCATTCGGAGAATTATATTCATCGTTTCTTGCATTGGCGCAGTCAAATATTCATAGAGCTTTCACAACTGCGCTTTATGAATCGGCCTCTTTTTCCCTCTCAAATTATGTCTGGATATTAAATCTTCCAGTTGCTGTCCCATTCTTGGTATAAGTTATCATCTTAATTCTTGATAATATTAATACAATTTCAGTTTTGGACAAAACAAGAGCCGTCACAGACGGATTATGCTCCCCTAATAAGTGTTTGTCACAAAATAAAAGCTATCATACATTAAGCCCCCTTTTCCCAGGACAGCTTTTTTGTACACACATTATCTATAAAATATGGTCTAGAACATCCTATTTATTACATGAGCACAAAATTTCATTAAATTCTGCCCATTAGATGAAGAGAAATAAGAGAAAAACTAATTTTTACACTAAGGCCCCTTTTTCCATGACGCAGCCTTAAATTTACAAACCGAGAAAAAGGTCCCTAGGTATTGACCCACGGAGTTCACATGTGAAGTTTTATTGAATTTGGTCCAAGGGTTGCTGAGATATGGCTGTGGACGGACGGACGGACGGACACACGGACACACGGACGGACGGACGTACGGACGGACAGCGTGGCGACTATATGCTCCCCCGAAATTTTTTCGGGGAGCATAATAAAATAACCAACCTTTGAGCTCAATGCAGAAGAGTTGATGGAAAGATCGTCCTTCATATTGCACTGTTAGTCTGTATTGACCAAAGTCGGATTGCTGCAGACTACGTATGAATAAACTTGACACTAGTCCTGTAGTTGTAATTTGGGTGTTAACATCATTGGAAATATTGACCCAGTTCGTATCGAGCAGTCTCGCCCATTGTAAACTATCAGACGGTGGTTCTGGATATGCAAACCAGGTCAGATTTAATATCACGCTTGTATATAAAGGCTTGTTATAGGTAATGTTCTGTTCCACCGGAAAACGAGGTCGAGGTGAACCTTGAAAAGAAAAAAAAAATATATGAGTGTCAAGTAAACACCGAATGTTTAGATTTTCGCTTGATTCAAAAGATGCTTTATCTACACTCTAGGTAGAATATTGCTCTACCTTTTGTTTAAAATGTGTTAGTAATAGTTATAATTAAAATTCTCATGCAATTATCTTGCGAAAGTTAAAAACCCACATTTGCGTTGGGTTTCTAATGTGACCTTTGTGAAGAATTCATACCGAAAAATCGTCCGCTTCAGTAATGTTTTTTTTTTTTTGTTTTAATTTCTCAGCTTTAATCTTCTGCTATCGACGAGATAAAGTGCACCGTACGCGCCTTAGAAAACATTCAAAATTAATTCCCTCGCTTGAAAGTTTGAAGAAACCATAGAATTCGGTGCAGAGTGAGTTTGACTCGGGAATGTCCATTTTAAATTCGAGTGCGTTATACATTATCTCGTCAAGATCCGTAGAGTTTAAGCTGAGAAATTAAGCAAAACATACTTGAAGCGGACGCTGTTTCGGTGTGAACGCTTCCAAAAGTCACATAGGTTACCCACCATGCAATACTCTTGTGATCAAAGCATTACTTTCGTCGTTTTTGTAGGACCACATGCTAAAACATTAATCCTTAATGACGGGTCATAAAAATACAACTGAAGAAGATCGCGGTAATTGACTTTGAAGCCCCTTTGACGGGTCATGGAGTGCCACGTCGGATGGACTTGTATAAAAACATTCTCAATTAAAAAAAGAACATTATTATTTTACATGATTTTACTTACACAAAACAAATAACTGTATGTTTTGTGATGATGCTTGTGAAGCTGTATAATTATTTTGTCCGTAACATCTGTACGTTCCGGCATCATAACACGTCGTTTGTATTGTATAAGTAATGTCATTTAGAGTTTGTCGTGCCAGTTTAGCATATCCATTATGCGTAAATGACTTTACAAACACAACAGATACTGGGTTACTATTAACAGTACATCGCAGTGTAACTGTATCATTTTCATTCACCGTAATGCTGTTCTGCTGGTTGTTAAGGGTAAATGAAGTAACCGTTGGAGCGTCTGAAAGAGAGTTACACGGTTAAAATTCTTTTAGTGGTAAATATATACAGTCTTAGGCCAACTACATGTATACCTCACGATAAATGACCTGGCAGAGCAGACCATGCTAATCGAATGGCATGCTCTGCCAGGTCAATTCTCGTCCTCTATAACCTTGGCCCAAAAACATAAAGAGCTAACAAAAAAGTGAAAAAAGGTGTTAGGGTAATAACCCTTGCATGCGAAATGCACAGTGCGCCGTCAAATAGCATTACGTCACGATCCGTGATTTCCCATAGCATCATCAGCTTGATGATTGGATAATTCAATTTCTTCTTGGAAGGATCATTTTGGAAGCTAAACAGAATTTGGTGAAGATAGTCGGTGCAACTACTTGTATAATGTTAAAATCCAGCACATCTAAATCATGGTTGTTTTCAATTTATGAAGTGAGAAATTGATATGAAAAAATAAGGTCAGCAGTCTCTCGTAAGGATGTAATTAGTATCCAATATGGCATCCATAATTGATGCCGTATATGATTTAAACAACCTTACTTACTTAACTGTAAGAATATATTGTATTAACAATAATTTAAACTAGATCCATTGTTTTTGTATACCATGGACCCTTTAAAGCAGTTGAAGTGTGTGAAAATAGCTGTCGTAGGCATTTTAATGGCTACCGCTCTTCTTTTTAACACGGTTTCCTACATGTATATCTGCTACATTGTATACATATTTTATGTAAATTATATGCACTCAAACTCTTTTTTACACCAGGGTTTTGAATATTTTTCGTTTTATATCCAAAATGACATCCAAAATGGTCTCCATGTTGGGCTTTATAATAAAAACAGAGTCAAATTAAGTTTCTTTATCATGTACTTGTATCAAATGTCTTTTTTGTGTCTTACAGAGCTGTACGTTTATATCAGTCAATTTGAAAATCAAACTGTGCGAAACTACTTCTAAATTGATTTTTCAACGTTTTAGCTCATAAGTGTATTTTTGCGTTTCTAGTGTACTACATTCTATACAAGGGTCCCAAAATTAATTATACCTTACATCTCCGTTTTAAATCTAAAGAACGTCTCATACAATTTAGTAAGTTGTGTTGTATAATAAGTTTCATACCTCTTGGTGTCATGTAGGTCTCATACTAGGTACATTTGAGAAGGCCGTTTCATACTAAGTCCATACCCTAGTTAGGTTGTGCATAATCCGCTCGGTGCACGTTTAAAGAAATTAAGTGGTAGCATTCTTCATGTAATGTTCGTTTGTTAATGAACGTGTAAGTTTATTATGCAAAGTGGGTTGACTATCAAATGTAGGTAGCTGGTCTGTAATATTAAGGGGAAACAAACGCCTCTCGGTGACGGTGTTAGCTTAAGCTTTGCATCGAAAAGGGTTTGTTTTTGCCCGCTGACCCTTTGCATGTTACATTATTTGGTGGCAACGGTGGGATGGCAGGGTTTGATTCTCTGCCTTTAGCCTTTGTACGTTACCAGATTTGGTGGCAGAGGTGGGATGGCAGGATTGGTGTCTGCCTTCAGCCGTTGAACGTTGCATTAGTTAATTAAAAAAAAAATAAGGAGTTAGCTGTGCGGTTCAGTGTATTGTACTTACATGCATGTTTCTCTTTTTAAAGGTCGTATCCTTTTCACAATATCACGAATTTCAAATCACGACAAAACAATAGTTATGTCAAAACAAGATTAACAACTTTGAATAGATTTTAATTCATGCTGAAATGATCAATGTTCACAAGTTAAAAAAAATCGGACAAGTGAATTCATAACCTTTAACGTATAAGCCGAGTTTGTTTTCTTTCTTTTTACCTATATGATGGTTTAATTTCTTAAGTCAGGTGACAGAAAAATAGTTTGGAAGACTATCTGGTACCTCTTTCAAAGAAAGCATAACTTATGAGGAAATCCAAAAAAAATGCAAATGATAAAATAAAATTCCTTTGAAGATCTTCACATCACAACTAATCTTGGTGAATTAAAATGCTTCAGCATTGTAGCCAGTTGGCGATTTTCCGAGACATTGTCCCAGAGAACAGTCGGAGGAGGAAGAGAGAAAGAGAGACAGAATACTTTAGGAGACATTATCACCGAATCGACAAGATTAAAGCTGAGCCACATTGTCAGACATCGACAGAGAGGGTTGGAGAGAACTAGATGACAATCCATCTGTAGTGCCTTAATAGTAGCGACCATACGGTATGTATAGTAGAGAGGATGCCAGTCTACGGCATTGATACATGCGAAATATACAGTAAAAGCGCGATGCCTTTCGACTTGGGATATTATTTTGTATTATGGATGGATATTGCAAATGTATTGTGTTTGATCAGTGTTCTTGTCTGATTGGATTGATCTATTTGGGTTTAGCGCCATTACTATGGTCATATCGCGGCTGGAGCACCTAAAAGTGTATTTCTTGGATTTCTCTCAACAGTACCGACACAATATGCAAACCAAGCCTCTAGCTTCTCTCTCACATAGATTATTCACACCCATAATTGTTTAGAGAGCAATGACTTTTCTCAAATGTCAGAATGGAAACTGGCCGAGCCAGGATCGAACACGCGCCCCTGGATTGACAGAGTCGGGCGTTATCGACTGAGCTATCGGGGCTCGGCTGGTTTTGTCCGAATCAACGTCACTGTTTACATGATGAAGTCGACCCCTATTATTGATAGATGGACCCCATGGGCGAAAGACGGTGATCAATCACAAATACATTCCCGTTGAAAAAATGCATGCTCGTGTTAGGTGAAAACATACATATGAGCCGGGATCTGGAAAAACCTCCCTTAAAGCATTTTCAAACATTGAGTTTCAAGATCAGCCTGTTGTCAAATGCAGTCCAATGTGCATCCAAGCTGATCTCTTTAAGTTACTACAGGTCTCGAAGAAGCTATTAGAGAACAACATGGATCCTGATCAGACTGTGCGTATGCACAGGCTGATCTGGATCTATGTTGGGCTCAAAAGCCTTAAGGGACGTTTTTCCAGATCCTGGCTCATATATATATATATGCATACCACACTGCAATATCGTCAAACGTTCCACACGTATAGTTGACCCATCCGCATTAAAACCCTCAACACTCCAGGTTCTCTTCACATCATCGTTTGCCATGGAGAGGATTTGTAACGTATAGACATTCTTGATTTTGTCACAGGAGAACGTATACCTCGTCAGATTATACCCAACAGCAAGTGTAGGATGACAGTTTGTAATGAGGATGGTTATCGAATTATATTTATCCTCTCGTTTCCAAGTCAAAGCCAATGGGTTTGAAATTGTATTGGCGCTGATTCTGTATGGTGCACCGATAGTCCCACAATGGTCTGAGTCAAGACTTGCAAAACTGTTTCCATCTGTAATGAAAAAAGAACTTTATTATATAAAAGCGATAGAACAAATTTATAAACGATACAATTGTTTGGTACCAGATTAAGACGTAATTATGTAATGCCTTGTCCAGTTTTTTTCGACGTCTTGTAATAATTTGTGTTTTAAACATTTGATGTACCCTTCCTGGTTCATAAACATGAATGCACCTCTTAAATATTTGTAAAAATTTGGACATAGACTGATATAGAAGTTTCACCTTTTCCAGTTTATTTCCGTAAATATTCGAACAAAGGCTCAACATAGTTTTTTTTCTTTTAAGGGGGAATGCTTTAGTTTCCCTTTTTTTCCCATTGATAAAATATGTATTTATATTTTGTATGTTGAAATAACAAGTTATTGCCAATTGAAAAATAAAATAAAAATGGATGGCCAGCGATCTTGTTTGAAATTTATAGGCATTCGTATCACATACCCCTACATCGCATAAAATGCACAATTTCTTGCACCTGTCCAAGGTCACTAAAATTCTAATATAATGCTGTATATTCATCGTTTAATCGTTAACATTTAATTAACTACAGCAATGACCGAGTGTTCCGAAAAACTGGAGCATTCCCCTTAAATTCTGTTGATTGTAGGGTTACTCAATATCTTAACCTTGCATACGTAAAAATTGCGACGAGGGCTTTTTTTTTGGAGATAATAGCTAACAAAAGTGGATGAGGTAAATTGGCACGAGACACAAATAAACCGACACGATTTAAAAACGCAAAAAGTACTTTAACAGATGATATCAACAACATAACCGATGTATAGCCTTGCGTATTTGTAATGTAACAATTGTAAACATAAAAGGAAATACAATGACATGTCATGCAATAATATCTGAGTTGACGTCCGTTTATACGCTGTGTCTAAAGGCGAGGACGTTAGGCGAGAGCCTGATACAAGAGAGAGGACGACGACAGCGAACTCCGTGTTCTCGAAGACGATTTATTACCCTGTCACAATGTATAGGCCGCCTGCGATTACCAGCTATTTCGTTTGATATAGATTGAGCCGTCATAAACTTGTTGCGTAAGTGACGTTGACATATACAATTGTGTTGACGTACAATTGTTACACGCAGTTAAAAAGGACGAGGCCGGTTTGCATGCGTTTCCATGTCGTTTAACACGTCTCACTAACATTGGAACAGTCGAGTTGGCTACATTATTTAAAGTGACATTTCAGAATTTTTTGTCATAAATTTCACTTTTATTTTATCTGAAAGAGCATATTTCCTTTTGAAAATTCTGAAAATTTCAAGCCAAAATATTGTGCCGTTTACGAGAATTTTATATTTTTGTGTTAAAATTGAACAAATTGTTGTGGACAACAGTTCGGATTTATATGCAATTTATTGATTATGTCTCAACTTTAAATGCGTGTTTCTCGCTTATTGACAACAACTTCCAAAAACTAATAGTATTTATACTCATTAGAATAACCAATCTTGGCATCAAGACATACTTTAAAAAATTGAAATTAGAATGAAATGTCCCTTTAAGCTTCTAGCTACCTCCATTTGCAAAGTATCGCTGAGTCCAAGAGCCCCAAAATTCGGTTCCTTTATGCCAAAGTAAGCCTCGGTATTTTACATACGAAAATTATCCGTAGTTGTTGTGTGTTTTCGATGAGTAAATCAATGTGGCAGTTTGCATACAAAAATCTTAGTGTTTTTAGAGGTTGATGGAATGCACGAGACACATAAGCATTTTGGGATGGGCTGTTCAGATTTCCGCGTCGTTTACAGAGGACATGACAAAATTGGTGGGATGTGAAGGGTATACATTAACTCATGAATGTCCCCAAATACGGTGCCGATTGAGGCTGCAGGAAAGGAATGGTTAATGAAATTGTCTTTGCTTTTTTAAATCGTGTCAGTTTGTTTACTTTGAAGTAAAGTAATTTTTAGCTCAACTGGCCGAAAGCCAGCAAGCTAATATCATGTCGTTGTGTCCGTCGTGCGTGCGTGGTTGCATGTGTGCTTGGTTGTGTGCGTGCGTTAAGGTAAGGTTGGAGAGCAGTGGCCATGTGACTTACACATTTTGTGTTTATTCTGCGGCACCAAATACCCATGCTACAATTTTAATCAAATTTTTGAAGCGAAGCATTCCCCTTTTTTGTGATGGTGAATGTCAAATGAGGTAGAGTCTATTTCATTGTCATGCATGTAAAAATATGGTAGAAAATTTTAGATTTAATTTTGAAAATATACATATTTTTGTCACTATTAGGCTAAAACAAGTGGCTGGGTAAAGGTAAAGTCAAATATAGTTTTTTATTCGTAGAAAGGTGTGCTGCTTATTTTATGTAAGAATAGCTCTTGGTGTTATCTTCACTTCAAAATATCCAGCAACCAAAAATGTTCATTGGGTATTTTTAGTGAAATGGAAAAAAATTGATTTTTTCATTTTTCCCCATAAATTTTCCAGAAAAGGGTTTTGAAATGTTTCTTTCAATCATTTCATCACATTTGTGCATGTTAAGTCTCTAAGTTGGAAATATTTCGGATAAGCCATTTGGAATAACTTGCTATATGACTTTAAAACATAAGGGTTATTTTGCGAAAATGGTCATTACTAGTCAAGGGCAGATAATCTGACACGAATACGAGTAAGGAAACGTACCCTGATTCTTTCATATTTTGTTCAGGAAATGTAACTTTACAACATATGTACAAAATTCAATTGACGGATTACTCTCCAAAGCCGAGGTCTATTGATCAAATAATCAAAATACGACCTCTGCAGTTTTTGATACATCAACCGACTATTTGGTCGTCATAGTCTAATTATAACACACAATTTGAATGATAATATCAAAATCGTTCAGTTTTATCTCACACGCGCAGTCATTCATGTAAACAGTGATAACATCTAACAGATTAACCTTTGAATTGTGTTCCGCATAATTACGTCGTTTCCATTTTTTGGTGATGATTGTAATTTGAGATGTCAGCCAATGAAAATTTGTTTCAGAATTTTAACATGTATAGATGTTTAAAGCCAATGGTTGGATAACGAAATCCCTCCAAGACCCCGAGATTAGACGTGAAATGCACCCGTGGGAACAGAGTATCATTTCATCATAATCTAAATAAACGGAAATGTAATGTACTTTTTTGAGAGAGTATGGACGGATAAAAAGTAACCCCCGAGTCTAAACTTACCTTTACTTTTTCTTAAAAAAAATATTCTCCTCTCAAACCAGTCGGCCAATGTAGACCAAACTTTGCAGGAATGTACCTTGGGTGACCTTTTATTTAAATTGGTAAAAAATTGATTGGCCAATAAATATGTCCGTGGCAGGGCGGGGATTATCGGACTCAGATATCACATAATAATACTTGAAAAAATCAACCATTCGGCTAATTTTGACCAAACCTGACATAAATGTAACTAGTGTGACTCATCACTTAAATTGTCTGTGAAACTTTGATTTGTCGATAAATATGGGCGTGGCAGGGCGGGGCTTATCAGACTTAGAGAAATCAAATATAATTCGTTAAAAATCAAACATTAGGCCAATTTTGACCAAACTTGGCAGAAATGTACCTTGGCTGACTCTTCACTTTAATGTTTCGTGAAATTTTGATTGGTCCAAAACTAGGGGCGTGACAGAGCGAGCTTTTCAAAATTGGAGAAATCATAAAATAATTTGTTATAAATCAACCAGTGGGCCAATGCACCTGTTTTGGCAGTAATGTTCCTTGGGTGGCCCTTTAGTTTAATTGTTAGTGAAATTTTGATTGGTCCATTAATATGGGCGTGGAATAGCGGGGCTATTCAGAATGGGGGAAATCACGAACTAATTCTTTAAAAACAACCATTGGGTCAGTTTAATACAAACTTGGCAGAAATTTCCTTTATTTGGTATTTTACTTATATTGTTAGTGAAATTTTGATTGGTATATGAATGTGGGTTTGTGAATGGCAAAACTAAAGGCTTGATAGTTGCTTAACGATGCTACTCCGCTATATGTATGTACTTGTCTACACTATAAGATTTCTATTCGGCCATGAACATAATTGGGATTGTTTATTTTATATGTGTATTCGAATAAAGTCCCACAGGTTAGACACTTTTTGCATCTTTCTATGACATTTTGATATTTTTGATGTTAATGTACTACGAGTATTTGACGGCAGTTTTGGATTAATGCAATACAATTTGAAAATATATTAAAGGGACCCATGCTAGATTTTTTATGCTTGATACGCGTATTTATCAACTATAGAATACCAAATATCCTTTCGTTTATTCATAAAAATAAATTAATTTGATCTACCATGCACATGACATCAGATTCGGAATCTGTCTTCACTGACTCTCGGTGCAGCCGGCTGTGTGGTGTATTGAATCTCGCTGAGCACAGACGACGTACCTCTGACGTAATTGCATTTTGAAGGTTGGGCATATGTGTCCGTTACAAAAGAAAAACAAGGACAATAAAAGCGGATCCGCACGTTATTCATTGATTTTGATTTTAACACATAATAGAGCTCGATGCCTGCTTTCACTGGTAATAAATGATCTACCCCTTCAGGTTGGTAATTTCATACGTTATTTATGGAAATAAATTTATTGATAATTAGATTGATAGGAACGAAATTAATTGGTTGCATACTTTGAAATCACTGTTACTTCCAAACAATGTACCAAACAGATCTAAATCAAGGCTTATTATGATGTTAAAAAGATGTGCATTAATATCAAATGGTAGCGATATTTTCAACACTAATACTTTGGGGATTTACGCTTTTGATCAAGCAACAAAAACTAAGTTAATGGCTTTGATGCACGTTCTATAGTCGTTTTAGCAACGTATGGTCACGTTGAGCGGGGCAACTCATTCTTGGACCGATACAACGCTTGAAAAGTGTCAGTATTACACATCTTATATTTACATCCGTTCCATGTATTTGCCACTGCACCATATCCACATCTACCACCTATGAATTCATTTGTCAAAGAAGGATCTGAATTTTACTTTGGGAATTTTATGGATAGTTTATCGGACACAATTGGCAAGTCACTAACGTTTTCGCCGTAGTCGTGGTGGGACGTCCAGATTTATTGGGGTCTATTGAGGTCAGCAATTTCACGGGTATAATCGTTTTTAAATGCGCCATACCACTCATAAATGCTTAATCTTTTTCATAGAACTATTGTCATATGTGCTTATCATCATAAAGACTGTCTGTGATTTTGAATCACCCATTAAACATAATTGAATACTGCTGATCAAGCACCATATTTGCTATATCAGCAAAGCAATAAATTCATCTACGGTTGTTTACGGACTTGACACCAATGGTCAGCCGATGGGGTACGTTTGCAGAGAAAAAAGTCCGCTCAAAGGTAACAAACATTTTGGACATCTTTTGGTGTGAAAAATACAAAATCTAATAGCTTTAAAAGTAATTGATAAGTTACATTTTGGCCAATTCTCCAAAGTTGCCTCGCTCAACGTGACCATATGTTTTCATAAAGACCATCGAATGCGCCCTAATGAAAACAGCCTAGTTTTTATTGCAGAATCAAATGCATAATTCTTTCAAGTATCTATGTTGAAAATTTCATCTCAGTTGGTTAAAAAGTTAAAAAGTCATGATTCTATTCCGACTTTTTTAACAACCCTCGCATATTTCCAGAATGTTCCTTATTACATGTACCGTGTAATGGTAAAAAAAAACCTGGCACAAATGGTGTACCGAAAAATAATTCTGAAATGATTGTTTCCTAAGTAAAAGGCGTATTCATGCTTTGAAAGACGTTAATCTTGAATACCTTTTTAGTCCACATTGTAGTACACACACACACACACACACACACACACACACACACACACACACACACACACACACACACACACACACACACACACACACACACACACACACACACACACACACACACGCACACACACACACACATATTTCATTACCATTAAATGAAATAGAATACCCTTTTAGTCTAGGAAAAGAGGTTACCGTATACAAAGCTTCTTTGTAATAAACGATGCTTAAATATGGATTGTATTATTTTTAAAAAAAAATGAGCCCCATCTAGAAAATCGGGAATGATGAATGTACTTTTAAATTTACTTTAAAATACAAACTCCATACCTTGTACATACAGTTGACATTTTTCACTCTTTGGGGCATTAGCAGGTCCATAAACAGCTTCACATTGAAATTTTGAGAGATGTAGCCCGAGATCCACTTTCAGTATAGTTAGAACCTGGGTATTTCGGTCAGGACATGTAACGTTGTATCCGCTTACTGGTCCCTGTAGCAGTGTACAATCAGGTTTGGCTAAGACTATCGTGTATGATAGATCTCTCAACCAACTTATATACACGAACGAACCGTTGATAGTACATGTTAAGAGCTTGTTCGAGTTAACGGTAACCTCTTGCAGTCCGACTGGATCAAGATGTGGAACGGCAAATGTTGACCCAGAGTAAAATTCTGAAGACGAAGAAGCAATTTGTAATTTATAAAAGACACAGTCGTTATTGTATTATATTGGTATTACTACATGATCAAATGCCATGATCTGAGTTGAATTGAACAGGAAATCCAGACGCAGACCAAATTGCGGTGGAAAGGTAATTTTCTGAGGTGCTTTTACAAAGTGTGCAATCACTGGGGTATGTCAAGTTGCCAATTGTTATTCAACCATTTTATCTTGATGATTTAAAGTAAAACAGGAGAATGTCGTGTACCATTACGACCATGTAGGCGTCTTTTACAACTAATTCCGGTTTTGAAGTCGACAGGATTCAGACAAAATGTACAGGTTAAACGTTTCAAGGTAAATGTAGTATATAATAAAGTCACAAACTGCATGAAGCACCGGTTCGATTCAATACATATAAAATACAAAACAATTGATGATGTTTGCTTTGAATCTGTCAAAGAATTTATAATCAATCTATTAAATATAAACATTTGTTACTGTGTTTTGATATAAATATGTCATTATTTATGAAATTTACAATTGTTTCTAAAGTGACTTTAACATAATACGTAATAACAAATTAAACTAATCTTGAATCATCGAATTGACTTCATCAATTTATGATACATGTTTAGTATATATAGATTGAAGATATACGAGGGACGGTCGGAAAGTAGTTGGACTTTTGACTAGTTCTCTAAAACAATTTAACATTTTAACAAAATTCTTTCTACACTGTTTAAACAAATTGTCCATCTATGTCTATGCATTTTTGCCATCTTTGTAGGAGCTTTACTATTCCCACTATTAACCATGACGTAGACCCACTGTATTAGTTACTGTGTAACCACCGGTATCAAAGGCGCCCTGGTCTCAAATTTCTTCTCAGCAAGCATTTTGATCAATTCTAGACACAAACAAAAGTCATGTGGGGTAGGGTCTGGGCTATAAGAAGAGTAAAACAACTTTTGTCATGGATAATAGTTGATAATCTCCACTGTAGATGCGGTGGTATGGGAGCGTGCGTAATCGTGAAGTAGAAAACATTTTTCTTTGCTATTCTGGGACGCGTTTACTATAGCATTTATTCTTTGGTTTTTCTGAATTACTTCAGAACTGTACTTGGCAATGACAGTTTTTACCATTTGACATGGAATGACTAACTATCAATCCTCCTGAATCCACAAATGCAACAAACATGACTACCAGCCGGATGTAAAAGCTTAATCTCTTCAGAGGTGGGGAACCAGCTCGTTTCTATGACTGCTGTAGTTGAGTTTTATCCGAAGTTCGGAAGTATTTAAACCATTATTTAATCTTCAGTGATAATGTAGTTCAAAAACTTAATAACTTCTTCGCGATGAAAATGACTAGAATGTTCTTTTCTTTTGGTCACCCTTGTTGTTCCTCTAACAAAAAGCCTATGATACATAAAACCCCTATCACATATAAGTGGACAGAATATTTTATATATACAACTATTTTTGAAAATTAACTTACCACATTATTGACAAATGGATGAAGATTCTACCAATATACGAGGGTCATCCAATAATAAGTGAGACTGTTGTCATATCTCAAAAACTGTCTGACAGAATTTAATGAAACTTGGCACATACATGGCCTAATATATTAGCTATAGAAAAATTGCACCAAATGATGTTATGGTATTACGTCACGTTTATGACGTCACCTCCTGTGACACAAACAGTTGTAACGTGAACGCGTCTCATGCGGCTTGGCGGAAGACAAAAATTTGCATGTATAAAAATTGCGTTATTTTAGGGCAAAACTAGGACGGAGATATTTAAAATCTAACTAAAAATCATTTTTGACAAAGCTTTGTCATGTACAGCTATTTTCTGGTGGGTTCCAAAGTTTAATGACGAAAGGATTAGTGGGCAGAAGCAACCCACCTTTGGTCGGTGAAAAAAAGCGTAAAGTGAAGAAAAATATCCAAAAAAGACGATTTTGTCCATGTAAATCAGCGCATATCATCTGAAAATTGGTCCTATCTGAGAAAGCAATCAATGTACAGTATTATTGTTTATTTTAATGATTGTCTTGAGATCTGTCTTTGACAAGAAACGACCAAAGCTGAATGAACGTAAGACGTTGGTTCTGCATGACGTCAAAAGACAGGTAGGGTGACGTCACTTTTGACGCTCTATAAGTGGAATATTTTAGTGCAACCTCAAAATTTTCTGTACATAAGTCCTCCAGACTTTGATCATTGATCTAAGTTAAAAGAATGATTGCGATGTGTGCGTTTTGAGGATTTAAATGCATTTGAAGTAGACGTGGCCAGTCTAATGTGACACATTAACTCTGGTTGCCTAGCAAACGAAATTAGAAGAATTTCTTGCTGATTGAAATCTGTCATTATAAAGGGAACATCTTATATTGAAGGAATATAGGGACTTTGAAAGCATATAAGTCAAGGTATTTATGCAATAGGAACAGTCTCACTATTTATTGGATGACCCACGTATAATGTGTTTATACAGTTGCAAATGGAGAGACAGCAGCACGAAAAGTCCAACTACTTTCCGACCGTCCCTCGTACTTCTTTATTTAGATATATTCACATGTTTGACACCTACACAAGTATCTCAATGTCTAAAAACGAAAATTCTACTGTTTATGTCTTCGAAAGAACCTTTCAAAATTGACCAGTCAAAGCTTTTGTTAATTGGAAAAGGGTTCTTACTTTGCGCACGACCAATTCTAGAATTATCTGCACAATTTAGGAATTCATACTTCGCCCGAGAAAGTAAAAGTGGCACCTTTATTAATCTTATCATGTGACATTTATACCTAAATAGTGCGTATGACTATAAATGAGGAAGTAGGTACACGTAAGGACTCAGATTGAATACTATGGCAGCACTACTAAAAGATAATTTAGAAATCTACGGTTAGGTACTCCAGCCGTCACATACGGCCATAGTGGTTAAAAGTTATGTTAATCACATGCATCCAACCAATAATATTATTTTCATTCGCATTGAAGAGACCACAACATAAGTAACTTAGAGTGTTTAGCCATTACTGACTATGGAAATGCTAACCTTCATCCTCTTGGTAGCTAAGTTTTGATTGATGAGCGGAATCTTGAAAGAAAGCTTAGATACTAAAACAGAGGTTTACTAAATTACATGTGACTTGTTCACTTAACATCTACGATAAACGCCGATTTCAAGAATGTAGTATAGTCGAATGCCACAGACCCACAAAGGTGTTAAAGATAGTCTTCACGAATTTTCATCTTAAGTTAAATATATAATCTGTTCGAAAATCTATTTTCCTTACAACTACTCCTCTAAGGACTGAAGTCTCATTCTCTTATCTGTTCCAACTACGCATGTTCTGCATAACTAGAGGTAATACTTATTGAAAAAAAAAACACCAAAATCTACACAGATGTTCTTACCTGTTACTTGTATATTTAGCTTGTTGCTTTTAGTCCTAGTACTGGGTGAGAATGCTAGTTCACATTTCACACCGACCCCATTAAATACTGGGTTCATACGGTTGATCTTTACACGTTGCTCACTGTTGTCTGGACATGTGACGTTGTACTCGTCTCCACCTAGAGATCCTAGGATATCACAGTTATTTCTGACAACTCCTAGTGGACCAGATGAACCGTTCCGTATAATATACCAGCTGATTTGAAAGTAATCTTCACCACTCACTAACCCGTCATATGAACATGTCATTTGTAAACTGGAGTTGATGACAACGTCAATAGAGCCTGATGGGGATAAAACGGGACTGCACGTTACTGATGCAAGAAAACCTGAAATTGTGATAAATGAAGATTCTATTTCAATTAAATATAAATTACGAACTTTCCAATAATTCTATATGATAATTTCGTCCTAGCTGTATTTTATTCGAAATGTGATTAATTTCGAATAAGATGTCAAAGGGGGGGGGGGGGGTTTCATTTGCGCCCACGCACAGATTTTCTTGTAACTTTACTCATAGAATGCCCCTGACCTATGAACTACAAAAATATATTCGTTTTACTCAAAGAGTGCATATAGGTCTTTACGCGGCACCTTAAAGTGTTCCCTGTTTTCATTGATACCCGTCTTACAAAAACTCAATGTTGGCTATATAGTTTTGGTATAAATCCACAAGTTTTAATACAAATAGCAAGAGGAGTCATTGTAGAAACTTTTGATACCAATACTGTTGTTCCCAACATGCGCAAAAAATTCTTAGAAATTAATTTAGTCAGAAATTGTCAGAAAAATAGACGAGAAATTTTCAAAACCTAAAATTCTATCAAATATTTTTGTATGTTCCCATCTTTGTCAACCTATGAAATTGATAGAAAAGTTGGCCATATATGTTTCCTGTTTGTATGCAAAATTTGGTGAAAATTTGAAACCGGTAACATTGTCAAATAATGAGAATTGTGAACAACGGCACCTAAAGATGCTCCCGGATTTCAATGATACCTGTCTAGCAAAAGCACAATTTTGCTTACCTAGTTTTGTTATCAGCCCCAAATTTTCAATCGGAATAGCAAGAAGAGTCACTGTAGAATATTTTGGTACCAATATTGTTGATATCAACATGAACAAAAAAATTCTTAGAAATTTATTTAGTCAGAAATTGTCAGAAAAGTAGTCGAGAAATTTTCAAAACCTAAAATTATATCAATTTGTTTTTGTATGTTCCCGTCTTTGTCAACCTATGAAATCGATAAGAAAATTAGCCATATATGGCCCCTGTTTGCATGAAAATTTTGGTGAAAATTTGAAACCGGTAACGTTGTCAAATAATGAGAATTGTGAACAACGACACCTAAAGATGCTCCCGGATTTCAATGGTACCCGTCTAGCAAAAGCCCAATGTTGCTTACCTAGTTTTGATATCAGTCCCAAATTTTAAATAAGAATAGCAAGAAGAGTTATTGTAGAACATGTAGAACATTTTCAGACCAATATTTTTAATAGCAACATGCCACATAATTTCTCAGAAATCTATTTAGTCAGAAATTGACAGAAAAACTACCCAGAAAATTATATAAAACCTAACATTCAATCAAACTCTTTTGTATGTTCCCGTCTTTGTCAACCTATGAAATCGATAAGAAAATTAGCCATATATGGCCCCTGTTTGCATGAAAAATTTGGTGAAAATTTGAAACCGGTAACATTGTCAAATTATAAAAAATGTGAACAACGGCATCTTAACATGCTCCTGAATTTCAATGGTACCCGTCTAGCAAAAGCCCAATTTTGCTTACCTAGTTTTGATATCAGTCCCAAATTTTGAATCAAAATAGCAAGAGGGGTCATTGAAGAACATTTTGGTACCAACAATGTTGATGCCAACATGCAAAAAAAAAAAATTCTCAGAAATGTATTTGATCAGGAATTGTCAGAAAAACTGCCGAGAAATTTTCAAAACCTTCAATTCAAATAATTTTACTTGTGTGTTCCCGTCTTTGTCAACCTATGAAATTGATAAAAACGGTTAGCCATATATGTCTCCTAGTCGTATGCAGAATTTGGTGAAAATTTGAAACCGGTAACATTGTCAAATAATGAGAATTGTGAACAAATGCACCTTAGAATGCTCCCGGATTTTAATGGTACCCATCTAGCAAAAGCTCAGTATTGCCTACAAAGTATTGATATCAGTCCCCAATCTTAAATCAGAATAGCAAGAGGAGTCATCGTACAACATTTTTGTATCAATATTGTTGATACAAACATGCGAAAATGATGCATGTTCTTCTCAAATCTGAGATTATCAAAAAGTTAATATGTCAACAAAGCAGTGCCTAGTTCATCATTACAATAGAAATATTAGCAATTTTGCATTCAAAGGCACAATTAATGTACAATAAAAACTGTTTTTGTGTTCTTTTTATTATCTTGAGCAGTGTGGTAAAGAAAAAAATGTTTATATTTTTAATAACTGTGCGATAATGCTCTTATAAAGGCCCAGCACTGTAACCGGAAGAAGAAGAAAGTAGTCTAAGTGCTGATAAGCCACAAAGGAAAGTTAAAAAGGGTGACATAGTAGATTAAATATGTAACATTATGCATCTTCTTTATTTTTTATACCCACATTTTATAATTTACTCTGCTGTTTGGGATTTTTTTTCTTCCATTATATTATTGGTGGGTGGGGTACAACAATGTGCCCATTATTCTTTAAAATCATGTTTTTGTGTGAAAAAAGTTACAATTGATGCCATGTGTAAGATGGTTATGTTAAATAAAGACACAACAAAGGATAATGAGCTATTTACAAATGTATTTGAAAATAATCAAGTGAAATCTTAGATTTTACATTCTTAGAAATCTGGACCCTTTACACTTAAATTCAAAAACAACACTGTTACCGGTTTTATTTTTTCTTCATATTTTACCATAAGCATGGGCATGTATAAGGGCAATTTTTATGTAAATTTTATAGGTTGACAAAAACTGGAACTAGGTGAAATTAAGACCTGAATTTGGTCGAAATACTTGAAAACTAAAAAAATTGGCGATGAGGCCATACAAAATCTTCTAGAAAATTGTTTTTGTTGAGTAATATATACTATTCTGGTTTATACACGATGAGAAATTATTAGACATTATTTTTGGGGACAGTTTGGCTCGAATACGACAAAGCTGTGTGTATATGGCCTCGTTAAGTAAGGATACCCCCCATTTTTAAGCAAAAATCTTAAAATTCTTAAAAAAATATTTTCCAGAAAAGATTTTTAAAAAACATTTCGGGAATAACGTGGTAGTAAAGAATACTAACTTTATACCAAATTTCATGAAATTCCGAGCGTGGGCACAACCCTATGGGAATTTCTAATAGGGTGAGACCCCCCCCCCCCCCCCCCTTTACCGATTTGCATAAATACAAGTTTGAATTTGTAAGTTGTTAGTAGAAAGTTAGCAGAAAGACGCTGAATTTCAAGTGAGTAACCATGTACATGCACTGTTTAACTACATAAAACGCTTAGATCTTGATATTCTTAACTTGTTCCCCTAACAATTTAAGGCCGTGTGTTTACATTCGTGGATAAATATGGGTATCGGTCACATCCTCGGGAAGATCCGTATAAAGTCGGGTGAAAATGAGAAACACAAGAAAGCATTCTTCACAAGTTTCATAGAGTTTTCGTTATTTAAAGAATTTGAGATATTTCAAATTTCTACGGATTTTAAACACACGTCTTCTTACGAATAAAATTAACGTTATGTATAACCTTCCCCAAAACGGCAGAAATAAAAGACAGGTCCATATTGAACTCAGTTGCATACTGCAAAATTGGTGGTATAGGAAATATGAAAACTGTTAGATACTCATATTTATTGATATTGTCACTCAGTATTTGAACTTGAGGAAAGTGTGTATTTTTTTTAAATTGCATTATTTGATATTACAATGGATGGAAGTTTTACACGCCCAGATGCCAAGGACGGAACTATAATTGTAACTTTCTCTCTTGCTTCACAACTTTGAACCCTGACAATTATTGATGAAGAACGTCAACTACGATTACAAATACGTGAACTAATAAGGCGGTCAACTAGCGGACCTATGCCACGAACAAAAAGTTGTCCCGAGTTAAATTTGGTACACTTTACATTTTCCCAGTAAGCTTTTTACCAAATATCTTAAATGCAATACCTTAATGACAGATTCCAGTCCAAGTCGACAATGATGGCCGCCGCCATTCAAAGTTGTTTATACATCCCTAGTACCGTCGACGTAATAATAATTCCCGCGTAATTTATGTTCGACAGTAAAACGTTTTAAAAGGTTTCCATTTTAGTTGATTCCTTCCGGCGAAGACAAAATACTGTTTTTAAAGAATTAAAAAAATATTCCTTTAATAATGCAATTACCTATATTTAGACAAAGTGGATCAATCTTGATAATTATTATCAGTAGACTACTTAATTTCTTTTTCTCAATGTTTCAAGAGTTTTTGCAAATAGGGGCGTCCAAAGCAGGTCTTATATAGGAAAAAGTTGACGCCCTATAGTTGTAATAAACTGTGCTTAACCCTTTCTCTTACGGCGATAGGTTACTATTCCATTTTGATAGTTTTTGCAGACGACAAAACATGTATATTAAGATAGGATTTGTGCAAAATATGACAAAAATAAACACGCAACAACCATTTTGATCATCCGTTATTTCTGAAAACTTCCCTGATTTGAATATTATTTCAATGAAGTATAAAACTTCATTTTTTAGTTTTTCCTATGTTAACACTTCTTTTAAGTCATATGTTATATATATATATACTGGACAAAACAAAGAAACGCAACTTCCTTATAAATTCCTTCTTACGCAAAGACATCAAATCAGATTTAAACAAAATGTAATACATTTAAGTTTACGAACTGAGAATGAAATGTAGAGCCAGGGGCTTAATTTGAAAAGTGCCAGTTATTCCTAAACTGTGTTACATTTCCATTCCAAATACAAAAAGAAGCATTCTGTATGGTTTAGAATTTTGAATTAATGCATACTTGTGGAAATATTTGACAAAAATGTTCAAAATTACCTCCCTTGCATATAAATATAGAGTAAAATAATATTTGTAAATTATTTTCTTCTTGAAGCATAATCTTGAAATCCGGCACAGTGAATCAACATATGTGAGGTCTATTTACAAGTATGTGTAATGTGATGCATTTCGTATGGATAGAAAGAGGTGTTTTCATTCTCAGTTCGTAAACCTTAAAGCATTAACATTTCACCTTGTTAAGGACAGATCCTCCAGTTGTTACTGCGCAACTTACTGCGCATATGCTAAATAACGAAAATAAAGCTGTTTCAGTAATTGGCCTTTTCAGCAAATGTATTTTTTACATTTAGTTAATGTTTGGTTGATAAATGACAAGACCCTTTTCGGTTATTTCAATTTTCTCTGTTTGATCAATTAAAGTGTAATAGTACTCGGATGGTACATTTCGCTTTCTGTTACGCGTTCAACATGTGGCGTTAGCGATAGGAAACGGAGCAACAAAAGTAAAGTGGTGTTTTTATGAGCTAGTCCGCTTCAGAAGGACACAAAAGATGACACTTTTTATTATCTAAAGCTCGTAATAAGGAAGAAAATGGATAAAAGTAGTGAAACAATTTCGGACAGAGCTGCAAAAAGTAAACCAAATTTTACTTATAACTAAGAAAAACGCTTGGTTTGATATATTTTTCTTTGTTTGTTTTTGTAGGTATGACCAAGCACTATGTCTATACCAAAAAAGAAAAAATTCTTACCGCTGGAATATTTTTTATTATCAGAAACGTTGCGAAAAAAGAGCAATTTCAGCTACTTTTGAAAGACTGATTTACTAAAAATTTCAAAATCATCAATAAATTTTCCAAAATTGATACTCATTTATACAGAAATAAACATATTGAACACAATAAAGACTTATTTATGTAATGCTAGTCATTTCGAACACCTTTTTTGTGGGTATTTAAGTGACACCTCATTTTTGCAATTTTAGACAAGAGTAGTCTCCCTTGAAATCCAATAACTTTTTAATTCGCTTGGTGACCTATAGTTTTTAAGTCATTTTTTTACTTCTTATATATTTAAATATCAGTCCAGAAAAAATGAAAAAAATCTTACCGTGGGAAATAAATGGAGGATCTGTCCTTAAGTTCACAAAATCTTGTTTGTAGTAAACTCTATTAAGGGGGAATGCACCAGTTTTTCGGAACACTCGGTCTTGACTGTAGTAAATTAAATGTTTCGTACTAATATGTTTCGCTACCATGTTTTCAATAACGTAACATATCACTACAATTTAACATTTTCGACGGTAAAAGTGTATTCATTATGTGAAACTTATTTCCTCAAGATGGAAATCGATAATTTAGAGCAAGACAGTCGTAAGTGTGTATGCAGTCACCACTGTTTTGTGTCATTTTATTCATCCGTAGCTGATAAAAATTGCTGTAATTCACTAATAAGTACGCTGACCTATACATTTTCTTTTTGGTTTATTACCAGGACATGTTGCTTAATACAATGGGGGAGTTTTATCAAATTCTATTATGCAGAACTTGAAATATTTCCAAAAATATGCAAATTATGACATAAAACACTCCAGCTTCGTTGATCTAACCGAACACGTGAACATGCTGTTTTATACATTTATGCGTTTATAATAGCACATATTTTTGGTTTGCTGTTCTTATTAAATGTAAGACGTTACTTTAAATCCGTTTTCGGGACTAAACGATGAATATACAGCATTTTACGAGTATTAGCATTTTAGTTACCTTGGGCAGGTGCAAGAAATTGTGCATTTTTCCAATGTAGGGGTATGTGATATGAATGCCTATAAAATTCAATTAAGATCGCTGACCATCCATTTTTATTTTATTTTTCAATTGGTAATAACATGTAATTTCAACATACAAAATATAAATAAATTCTATTATTGGGTAAAAATTTAGGAAACTGGAGCATTCCCCCTTAATAAGAAAACACCCAGTTTACACCGGGCATCAACACAATTTTACAAAAAAATGAATGTAGGTCGAAAAACACAACCTGTTTCGTCCAGTTTGGTCGGATATTCGAATGTTGTGAAGTCCATGCGATTTATTAGCGGCCTCCTTTGCAGTCTTAAACCTATCCCATAGGTGGGGTTTACCTGAAGATACGGTGCTGCCTTGACATCATATCTCTTGCACGGCTCCGTGTTCGATCGATGATATTCCTATTGAGAGCCAACAGCGTATACAGTCGAAAGTGTGTCGATTTGTTGCCCTATCAATGTCTTGCGACAACGTTTTAACTTTTTCCACCTAACAACATCCGTACTGCAGCTTTGCGCTGGTTTTGACGTAGTCCCGCTATGCGTAGTGTAGTGAGAAGTGTGTGAAAGCTTTGACTTCTTCTTGGTCTATGTTTTAGCTTGTGTTTGAAGAAAAAACTGTTTTGATAGTAGTCAATTAGAAAACACGACAGGGGATAATCAGTTTTCGACAGTTTGCTATGTATCACGTGATGAATTTACGACATCTGAAGAAAACGACACAATACTTATGCGTATGGAGGCAGGAATTTTAAAAATGTACTCAATAGCCATTAAAAACATGGTATGTCGAAAATAGTATGAAAAATTGGGGTTGCATATCTTTTTTGTTCTAGTATATTTATATATGTAGTGACTATTTTCAGATTTTTGCCGGATTTCAAACCTCGGCATGCCTATTTTCAAAACTGGGCACGGAAATTTGCCTTTTTGTGAAACTTGGCATTTATTTTTGAAATAAGGATTCAGTATGTTCCGTGTGTCATACAAAACTATTTCTGTTGATTTTTTTTGCTGATTTATTGATAATTGAATGCCACAACGCCAAAAATGATAATTTTTCACGGTTTACTGCGACAGTGTCATGCAGAACTACTTCTGTCAATTTTTTCTCGTATTTTCCCAGTGATTAATCGTATAAATAGTAGACTAATCATTTTATAAGATTCATTTCTCGCTCTGATGTTATTGTCAGTATTGTTTCAATGCATAATTAAGACATGATGATTGTGAACAGTATGTTTTCGAACGCGTGACCATTTCGTCATCGAATGAAATGGTCTAATTTCCTTTTATTCTTAGTAAAAGTCATTCTCTTTGATGCCGTTACCCGTGCGAGAAAGCTTGAATCTATGTCAAGTCTTGCACTTCCCTAAACATACGAAACTTCCTGGTGCGAATTTTGTCTCCATTTCAAGGCCATATTGGTAAAATAATGCCCCACTAGTGCTGAAACGAGTGTGACGGTTAAAGGGAGGTAATCTGGCAGTTAATATGCTAATGAGATTGCCTGGCCAGGGAAAAACGTGAAAAAGTTGGTATTCATATAGAAACATCAGCCCATTTAGGGTTGAGGTTCCTTTTCTCTGAATGGACTGTTTGTTGTCTGTATGTAGCCATGCATCTCGGTACGTTACAATTGGTGGCGGCTACGGGATAATGCGATATCCATCTCCAGCTATCCCTTACCCATGGTTACCCCCTTCGGATAGGTCAGTTCCTTGCCTATAGAGTAGCAGTGCATTGCTGGAATACTGGGTAGAAGGCTCATCTCCTTTAGATATTTCGTGAAGCTTAGCTTCCTTGTAGGTAGATATAGCCGTGCAGCTCGGGTTGTAGCATGCATTGTTATAGAGTTGATGACTTCGGGGCGAAATCATAGTAGTAGGGAGGAATGTGACGATTAAAGGGAAGTAATCTGGCAGGTAATATGATAATGAGATTGCCTGGCCAGGGAAAAACGTGAAAAAGTTGGTATTCATATAGAAACATCAGCCCATTTAGGGTTGAGGATCCTTTTCTCTGAATGGACTGGTTGTTGTCTGTATGTAGCCATGCACCCCGGTACGTTACACGAGTTCCCGGGTACCCACAGACTGAAAATTTCAGCTGGGTCGGTTTGGTGTGCTTACATACTTGATGCGGTAAATTGATTATTTAAGATAGTCGGTCGCATGTTCTGACATGCGTGATGGGGCGAATATATTGGTTCAGCTGAGTTGGTCGCGTATTCTGGCTGACCTGGTGGGCCAGATCAATTGGTTCGTTCGGCAAGGTCTGTCACTTGTTCTAAACGACGTTATGGAGAAATAGATTGGTTCAGCGGAGTCGGTCATGTGATCTGGACGGCATGGTGGGGCAGGTCTGTTGGACAAGCAAAGTCGGTCGCATGTTCTGACCGGCATGGTGGGGGGTCGGTTGGTTTGGCTGGGTTGGTCTCTTGTTCTGGCCGGTGTTATTGGAGGATACTTGGTTCGGTGAGGTCGGTTGCTTGTTTTAGCCGGCATGATGGGACAAGTCGGTTGGTTAAGCAGAGTCGGACGGGTAATTTATTAAGCATAGTGGGGGAATTAATTAGTTTAACTGAATTGGTCACATGTTCTGACCGACAGGGTTCGAAAGCGTTTTCTGGCTGGCATTGTGGGAGGGGATCGGTTGGTGTGACTGGGTTTGTCGCTTGTTCTGGCCAGCAAGGTCGGGGAGATTGGCTGGTTCGTCTAGGTTGCTCGCTTGTTCTGGCCAACATGATGGGGGAGATGGGTGATTTGGCGGGGTCAATCGCTTGTTCTAGCTGGCATGGTTGGACAGGTCGGTTGGTTAAGTAGAGTCGGTCGAGTCTGCTGACTGGCATGGTCGGGGGAAGTAATTGGTTCAGATGAATCGGCCACGTGGGCTGACCGACATGGTTATTATGGCAGGGATTGTGGGAGGGGATCGGTTTGTTCCCTTGTCCTGGTCAGCATGGTTGGGGGATCGGTTGGTCCATATAGGTTGGTCGTTTGTTCTGGCTGATATGGTTTGGATCGGTTTGTGTCGCTGGGTCGGTCACTTGTTCTGGTCGGCATGATTGGAGGGATCAGTTGGTTCGGCGGGGTCGGTCCCTTGTTCTGACCGGCATGATAGGGGAGACATTTGGTTCGGTGGGGTCGGTTGCTTGTTCTAGCTGGTCTAGTTTAACAGGTTGGTTGGTTAAGCAGAGTCCGTCGGTTGTTCTGACTGGGATTTAATTAAGCTAAATCGGAATGTGTGCTGACCAACATGTTAGGGTTGATTGGTTCGGCTGGGTCGGTCACTTGTACTGGCCGGCATGGTGGTACAGGGCGATTGGTTAAGTAGAGTTGATCGCATGTTCTGACTGGCATGGCGGGGGAATTAATTAGTTCAGCTGAACTGGTCACGTGTTCTGACCGACATGGTGGGGCGGGTTTATTGGTTCGGCTGACTGGGTGCTCCAGCCGCCATTATATGACCACAGCACTTAAAAACGGCGTTAAATCCCAAAAATATATAAACATATATGAACTTATCTTTTCAAATACGCCCTTCTTCTCCGTGTTATATTTTAGGCTGTATCGCGCATGAAGGGGTCTTAGTGTACAAATTAGTTTTTACTCTTATTCCATTAAATCTAAATCTAAGCCGAGCCCGGATAGCTCAGTCGGTTACGTCGGAGTCTGTCAATTCATAGGCCAGTCACTTTAGCATTTAGGGTACCACTAATTCTAACAGAAATAATTTTGTAACTAAACGAAAGTCTTTTATATCATGATCAACATATCAAAAGTCCTCAGAGCAAATCTGGGGGGGGGGGGGGATGGTGTTAAATCACGCTAACAGATGCCTTGATATGATCGTAATACACTGGTCCATCCTAACCACCATACATTTTCTCGAGTACCACGTGCTTCTCTTACACTATACTTTTCACATATCATTTTAATTTTATTGGATTTTATATGAAAAATGAAAAATGTATTCATTATAAATAAAAATTTAAAAGGATAAATGTAACGAATAAGTAAAAATAATTTCGCGTTAAAATAAAATTATCTGCGATCGATTTTTAAAAGTACGGAAGTTCAATGTGACTATGGTATTATTACATCTGTCAGATATAGATTATTCAAATCGGAATTACACAATTTGCGACTAAATCATCCTTTACTCGCTCCCAACCACTTGGTTTGAAGTTCACACATGCTTTTTGTTATTATACGCCCGAAGGGTCGCATTATGTTATGGCCCGGTCGTCTGTTTGTCCGTCTGTCCGTCCGTCCGCCCGTTAACAATTTCTTATGTGCGCAACTTCTCCTACAGTTTTGATCGGAATTTGATAAAACTTGCCATAATGAATTTCCATGGTGTCTAGTTGTGCACGCCGCTTACGGAATTCAGATATCTCTTTTCGTATTTGAATTATCTTCCCTTGAATAAAGAAAATGTCCATTTTATTGTTTTCGCATTGTGTGCGCAACTCCTCTTACATTTTTAATCAGAATTTTATCAAACTAGCCACAATGAATTTCCATGGTGTCTAGTTGTACACTCCGCTTACGGAATTTAGATAACTGTTTTCGTTTTTGAATTATCTGCCCTTGAATTTAAGGACAAATGCCCATTTTCTCAAAAATGCCCATTTTCTCGTGTGCGCAACTCCTACGGATTCAACCCGAATTCAATCAAACTAGCCACAAGGAATCTCCATGGTGTCAAGTTATACACACAGCTTACATAATTTAGATAACTGTTTTCATTTCTGAATAATCTTCCCTTGAATGTAAGGAAAAATGCCCGTGTCCTTAAAAATGCCCATTTTCTCGTGTCGCAATTCCTACAGTTTCGACCAGAATTCAATCAAACTAGCCACAATGAATCTCTATGGTGTCTGGGTGTGGAAGCATAATTTGGATAACTTCTCATGTTTGAATTATCTGCCCTTGAATTGAAAAAGAAAAGCCAATTTGCTTACAAGCCCCTCTCGGGCGTATATGCGCCGCTCTGCGAAGCTCTTGTCAAATATCGAGGTAAAGGACGAAAATTATTACAATGGATATCTTCACATTTTCTCTCGATAATTCCTTATTTAATTGTGCGTTTTATTCCTTCAGTTACTTTGATATATTTTTTGCATCTCTTTAGCTCGTGTCGGTCTGAAGGGAAGGGTGTCAATAAGGTCGTTTTCGTGACCTAGTCCGAATTTCTTCCTTTCTACTAGTATACACTTAACCACTAACATGTTGACCATATGTAAGTGAAGTATCCACTTAAACGAAGCATTGGTTTTGAAAATTCATTAAATCAAAATGAGGGAGGGGGTGTAACTCACCCGCTATGCCATTTGGCGGTAATCAATTTCAAATGCAGTTTTGCTAAACTTTCAAAGTTCTAAAACTAGTTATGCAGTTATATGCATATCGTTATATACATTTTGTTGTTTAGCCTATTACATTAAGCGTCCTGTACGAGAGAAAAGTGATGATAAGCATGGTTATGACTTTTTCTGATTTTAAACGGTACTAGCTTTTACGCAAAACCAACAGATACATAACCATAATTCATAAAATTATAATTTTCATAAAGGCTCCACATTTGTACAAATTAAAAGTCTTCCGCCAACTGAAGTTGCTGCCAAATACCACAGTTTTAGAGCCTATCTTCAAGTCCAAACGTGGGAAGGAAACACGATAGAACCAACTGAATGGGGCTGGCACAAAATCAACAACAAAATAAATCCAGTTAAAACACACTGCTGCAACCGAACGCCTGCTCAAAATGATAAGATGAAATTGAAAACTAAATTGTGATTCCAAAATGTGCACATGTAGGAAACATGATCTGTCTTGTTTAGCGGGTTGTGGAGAGTGTCGTGGTGTAAGCTGCACTAATGAGCTCTTTATTAATGAAGATTTCGAAATGGATTGAATTTATAAGTGCCACCCAGATGAACATGTATCTGGAAAAAGGCCTTTATAACATTTAATACAAACACACTCTAGATCTAGATTAAGATTAGGCTGTGCGTACGCACTGTCTGATCACAAAGCCCGTTGTTCCTATGTCATTTTTTTGTATCCTATACCGTCTTTTATATTGTCGACCTTGATCAGACATTACTGAGGCACAATTCGATCTACATATTCGGTAGTCTGAAGGATTAAAATGATCGCTTATCCAGATCCGCACCAACACACAAACACTCAAATATATCTAATAAAGCAGTTTTTGTCTTTGGGGTATATACAACATCAAATATCCATATAGATATATTATTTTGTCTTACATAACCTTGAATTGCACATAATTTGAAAACATACATACGATTTTATTATTATTTATTATCATGACTCGAAATCCATTACAAAGTGATAGAAATGAATTTTGTGCTAAAATAGACTCGGTTTCCGTTGATTCAAGCCTTAGTTACGAGATTTTATAACAACACATACGAGATGCTATTGTTTGTCTGAAATTACGTCACGGTTAACTGGATAAAAGTATTCCTTATATGCATTATTGGCCGGTGGCTTTCTAGATAGCAAAAAACAATCAAAAATGAAAAACAATCATTGATTTGCGGTCTGTGAAGAGAATCGAATCGTAAAATAAACTACAAAAGATGAAAGTGATGACAATCAGATTTTTATCCTTTTGTATCAATACTTTCTTTGATATAATGTACACAAATCCGATCTTTTTGCAAATTGTTTTTGTCGTCTGCAGCAGCTTTAGAATGGGAAGTCTAATATTTACGTCCAGATGTCGGTTTAAATGTGTTTGATAAGTTAACCTTAGTAAATGAGTGGGTGGGGTAATTTCACCTGCAAACTCATTTTCCATGTCTAATTGAAATAAAGAAAATATCAAAGTCTGTGTTTTTTAACTTTATAAACCCCTAATATTACGTTATCTGTAATATGTTTCATCCACAATAACATATTTGGTTTTAAAAGATGGGTTTATAAGCCTACACGGAAAAACATTCTTTTGGCTTGCCTTGTAGGGGTCTCTTCGTTAGATCGATATTTTTCACATTTCCCCTCGAGTAACATTTGAGGACTTTTTTTCTGAAATGAGTAGATGGTTGTAGATTATAAAAATGTTGGTTTCGTTTCTGTTAGAATTAGTGGTGGGTTGGGCCTATTTTTCGGCTAAAGTGACTGGCCTATTCAGGGGTCTCGAGTTCGAACCCCGGCTCGGCCAGTATCCATTCTGACATTTGACAAATGTCATTTGTCTCTCACCAATGGGTGTGAATCATCTATGTGAGAGAGCAGCTGGAGGCTCGGTTTGGATATTGTGGTTGTACTGGTGCGAGAAATACCAGGAACCCACGGTTATGTGCTCCAGCCGCCGCGATATGACCATAGAAGTTGAAATCGGCGTAAAACCCCAATAAGTCAAATCCATTAAATCTAAAGTCCATTATTTATTTCTTGCCCAAACATACAATATTTTGTTAATACTTGACTGATTTGAATTCAATTTGAAGCAGAGAATGTGGTTAAATGCAAGGAATAAGCTGGACGTGCAGGACTTTTGAAAACAAAATCAACTGATAAAAATTATTGAAGATCAACAATAATTTTGGTTGATCTCCAATAACCGTTTTATCGGCCAATCTTTCAGTAATCCATTATGTTCATCTAATGCGTGACATTTGTCCACTTTCTCTGGTTTGATTCAAATTTAAATCAGTGCCGTTTTAAGAAAATTTTTGAAGATTTTCTTGAGTTAGTGTATCACGTGATTATCCGTGACGAGATCTGGTTTTGATGTACCTTAAAAGATAAAGTTTGGCCCCTACAGCTTATTGAGCAGAGAAAAATACTAAATATGGTATTTTTCACAGAAAGGACTTGTCCTGTTTAAATCGTTTTACAATCAGC